>CM053783.1:869626632-869669132 GCA_028749045.1 Cupressus sempervirens
TCATACATATTACTAAATCCAGATCCCTGATCTATCCTTCACCTTGTGAACAAACATCTACTTCAGATTTGAATCTCATACTCAAAAGATCCCATCATGAAATCTGCAAACCCTGTGATAAACACCAAGCAATTACATGGCTCTTTGTTCCATCTACAAGACATTTTCACCACATACATTCCAAAATGAAATGCAACCTAATTCATGCTCTTGGTTCACAAATTAGAAGAAATTACACATCCCTGAACAGGAGACAAGATTCATACTGAATTTGAAACCCTTTGTTGCACTTTATTTATTTTCTTTGAAATCAAATACATGAAAGACATACATAAAATAACTCATAGATCACCTAACAGAATAGAACTATCTACATAAAACATACATGCTGCCCGATACAATAGAGAAATGCTGAAGAATGGTGTCTCAGTAGTGAGTCATTTTTTCTCAAAACTGGAACCAATTGGTTTCTCAATGCAAAAATTGGAACCCAAAAACTGGAATAAAAAATTGGAACCAAAAACTAGAACCAAAAAAATGGAATCCCAAAAAATGGAACCCAAAAACTGGAACAAAAAACTCGAACAAAAACTTGGAACCCTTTAATGAAAGAAAGATAGAAAGATATAAAAGAGAAAGAATTCCCGGATCTAATCTTTACTTGACAAGTGTCCACTTGAAATTCAATCCTTTGGCAACTAGAAACCTCTTCCTTCATTCTACCATTGATCTAATTATTGTTTCATCATTTCTTGCAACTAATTTGCAAATGTCTATTTTTGAATGATGAAAACTTGCTGAGTCACCAAAATATCTAATTTACCCACTGAAATGTTGGTGAAATTTTAGTTTTTACTGAATGAATCTGCTCAAATTTTGACCCATACTATATTTCAACTATTTTTTAACCATATTCAAATCAATATCATGCCCAAAATAAAATCTAAACTTCTTGGTCTGAATGCAGTTGCAATTTAGGTACCTAAGACAAATCCCCCTATAGCTTGAACCGTGGCATTTTGTGTAGAAACAAAATTCAGAATCAAAAAGTTCGTCTCTTGCCGATTCCGGCGATATATAACATCATGTATTTTTCTTTTCGAAGATGCCCTGAATCACATTTTGAAAATCACTCCTCTGCTAAGAGTGTTCAGGTCTGTATTTAAAATAATTTCTAAAGTTTAAACTTTAAGAAATAAAATTTTCAATTTAAAAGACCCTGCATGTCAGTTTCTTGGCAAAATAATTTTAAAATTAAAATTTTAAAATCATTTTATTTTTCCTAGCCTCTTTAATTTTTGGTCAACTCCAGGTTTGACCAATGCCACATGTCATTTCTTGATTGGACACCTGATCTGCATCATTTTCCATGTGCCATCTTCTTGCTACTTTGCCATGCTTAACCGGTGAGCAACTTTGGTTAGCGAGGTAATGAGAATCGTTGAATGTGCCATGTGGCATGATCTGGTGCATTTCTAGATCTACTCGCCACATCATTACCCAGTCACTCTATCATTGCCACTTGTCCTTCCATCATTCGTTGATGGCATTTCATGTGGGACCCATGTAACACTTTGAAATTTGCCAAATTTTGGGGTTTCTCGGTGACCTCGCTATGTCGCTAGCCAGGCCTTTTGAAATTTCCTAGCTAGCGAAGTAGCGAGGTGCCAGATTTTAGTTTTTCGGCACATTTGAAATATGTTGACATCATCCACCTCTACTTGCATGTTAGTTTGTTCAAAATTAGATCTTTGTTTGCGTCAACTTGGTCAGATGAGTGGGCCATCCATTTAAGTCATAGCCTTTCCAAGGGGCTCCTCCCTTGCCACATTCTATGTTGAGTGTAAAAAAGCATATAAAGACTTAAAAAGAGCTTTCCACCGGCAATGTAGGATTATGTTATCTCAATGGCCTTTGGCATTGCTACATCCTTTCCTCCTACGGCTTTCCCTATTTTATCTCTTCATTACAACTTCCTTTTATTGCATGGTCGGCTGCTCTTTTACCTGTCTTCTTCCACACCTTTCATGTTGGATCCTTCATTCATGTGTGATGGTCTGTGGACCTGCGGCTTACATTTTTATTTGTTGTTGGTGCTTTTCTTTCAAACCATTGGTAGTTTCATTGATTTTGTTGCTTCTTTGCATTGAGTTGTTTCTTTAACATGGTGATTGCTTTTACAACACTCTACCCTCGCTTCCATCCATGTGGGTTGCCTTCAAATGTAGAGTTTCTTTGCCCATGTGGGCTCTTTGTTGATGGCATCCCCTTTTAGAATTTGGCGTGACCTCTTTACTGCTAGATTTTCCTTTTGATTTATGCGTAGTGTTCATCTTTCTAGGTGGTGGCTCATGTGTGAAGGCTCCATTATTAGTGCAGACCTCTGTTCCTTCAAACTGGCGGCTGCTCCCTACTCTAAACTCTCCTTGCAAACTGGTTTCCCTTCAAACTAGCACTTCAAACTTTTAATAGCAGGGTCTTCTCACGTGTTCAACCTGGACCTTTGTTGATTGCATTTTTTCTTGGTCTGAGCCTGCTGTGTGCTCTATTCTTCAAATGTTGAGTGCTCATTTGAAATATTCTCACAACCTGTTGCTTCAACCAACAACTTTTTAATCAGTTCATTTGGCTGCCGTGGGTCTTTGACCATTTCCTCTGCCTTTGATGTGCATGGGGTGACTTCATGCCCAAGGTATTTATCTAAAAATGTGAGTGGCTTTCCACGTACTAACCATGCTCCATTTTTTATGGTGTCTACCTCTGGCTATGTTGCGGCCTAAAATTCCTTGCCTCCATTGTTGGCTGCTCCTTTATGTTTGTTGTTGCACTGGGTGAGAGGGGCTCTTTTATTGGCTACATATGATTTTCCCTCCTCAACATCAGCGTGGAGGTTCTTTGAAACAATGGCTTCCTTGTCTTAAACCATCCCTTGCCTCTGCACAAATTCTCCAAGGTAAAAACAAGTCATTCAATGAAAGTTTCTTTTTGTAGGGCTTCAAATATCTTGCTATACTACCACGAGGATCTAAGCTACCAAGCTTATTTATCACAACCTTTATGTTGTAGCTATATTTTCCTTTCTCTACAAAAGGTGAAGGATTTCTTGTAGCCAATTGGCCTTCCCTCAAAAATTTGGCAACATGTAATTGCCTAGGGCTTTAATGAGCTAAAATAATGAAGAGAATTTCCCTCATTGACAATCCTACATCCGCACAGGGGTTTTGACAACTTGCCCAAGGTGGAAAGATTGACATGCCTATTCTTCCATTTGGGCACCAAGTCTGACTGTTAGGGCCTTTTCAAATGAAGATTCACACATACTGGCTAAGGATCCAATCTCACAATATCGTACAACATTCCTCTGTTACTAATTTGAGCCTTCTGCTAACTAGTTGTATTCATTGTATATAATTTTTTTGCCTCAAACTCAATCATTTCTCCAACACATGGCAAATACCAGTCAATAAGCAAGGTGCTCTAGGGAGACAAATATTTGGTTAGCTCATTGACTCGAAAATGAACTTGATCTATGTCATTAATTCGACTTTCAAAACTCATTTGACATCATTCTGCAATTTGTCGACTTAGTGCCAGGAGGTCCTTTGGCTGGCCTTAAAAACTGATCCAAACCTCTGACTAGGCTCTGAAATCTAACCCATTGAATCTCTATTCTGCATACTTGTACCCTGTCAGATCTTGTCTCATGATGAGATCGGGGTCAAAAGATATCAACCTCTAAAGTCGCCCCTTCAGAATTACCTACACAAAAACATGTTAGAATACCATAAATTGGGTTTGGATTTGGCTCAAAAATATAGGCAAATGAGCACATGGGGAAATGAAAACTGGGGCATTGGTTCTTTTTCATGAGGACAATGTACTTCTATGATTTGGGCTCATGATGAATCATGGGGTGCAAATGGCGATCATTCAAAGTGGGCTACTCAAAATTTTGCAGACTGGACATGCTGATAGAAAGCATTTTTTGCGAATGGAATTGACTTGGACAAGTGTGCAAACGGACTCGTCAAGTTCTAAAAGCTAGCACACTTGTAATATTTTTAGTGGATGATACAAGGGAACAAACCATTTGACTTGACTAATCACGGGTTAGGAGTTATGATGCCACGAACAGGGCTACTAATCAATCTACAAATACTGACACCAGCAAAAAGTCAAATTCCATTTTGAATCACACTTGAAAAATGATCAAACGGATTCATCATGATATGAAACTTGAAATATAACAAGTCTCTGATGCCTACAATGCAATGCAATAGGAATTTCAACAGTTGGATCAATTGATCAAAAGTTATTACTCATCAAACAGGGCTTCCCAGAATTTTGAATATTTTGCAAAAACATGAAAACAATAACTGACCAACTTTGAGGGATTCAAAACCTAGTCAAACAGACTCAAAACAACTCAAAATCTGAAACATAGGTTCTTAGGTACAGACACTAGACACTCTCAAAGTGGAAAGTCACAAAACCTTTCTGGGTGTGAGATATTAAGATGCAAACACAGCCTCCTGTCGCTGTTTGACACTTGCGGTAAAATGCAGATTTGACAATTTCTCAAAACAATACTTCAACAAACAGCTTGGAATGATAATTTATCATTACAGAATATGTGAACGGACTAAATGAAGGGTGTTAGAAACATTGAACACCATTTAGGCCTCATACTGACAACCAGGTACAACTAGGTACATACGCATTTTAAAAGCATTTAAGGGGTTGATTTTTCAATGGTGCTCAAAATTGACCATCCAATTTTTATCGGCAACAAGAAGCTCTTCCCCTGCACTTATTGATTTTATCGCACATACAAAAACATGATTTTATTGACATGCCTCGAATATACCATTCGACCACTTGTTAGTTCACACAAGTCAAGAACTATTTATAAATCCTGCAATATTTCCTATTTCTTTTGGCCTTCTATTAATATACATATTGAGCATTCTACTTTGATCATTTTCTTTGCATTTTCTATAATTTGGTGACAATGTATACCTAAACATACTTTTATATATTGTATAATTTACATCTAATTATTATAATTGTAACAAGGTCCTACATACTTCATCAATTCAACAACTTTATTGCAACTAAAATTTATGCCATCCATGGAAAATAGGCCCAAACTATGTAATGAACATGGATCTATTTGATATATCCTTTTGTTAAAAAAAAAAACCAATGTTAATAGGAGGTAGTTCCTTGCGTATTCACTCATTCTGAAGATGTGTGTACCTTAAGGGAACCTTCCTATTGCCTTGACTTTTATTAACAAAAGAACATGACCTCCCTTTAACAAGAAAAATTGCATTTTTTTATTGAATTTCTTTCTAATCTTTTGATTTCTAGTTGATCTCCCTATTTTAGACCTATTGGTTCTTGAAAGCTACTAGGTTGCATAGGACCTAATACTAGGATGTAGAAGATAAGATTTAGTCTAAGGGTTATCTTTTTCCTATATTCAACTATTTTTTTTAAAGATCTGGACCAACTTCAACAAACTCTCAGAGGACCTTCTATGCTTTTGGCTTTGCAAGGCCAAGGAAGGTTACCTTAGGGATGAAATGACTGGATAATTTATTTAGAACTCACTCACTTGAACTTTCTTCTTTAGATCTATCTCTTATAGAATAAAATGGTCACAATTCTTCTTAGATTTATAATGAATCCTTGATTAGAGTAGCTAACTATAGTTTGTGACAGTAATAACATTATACATTACTCTTGTTTGAGTTGTAGTTCTTTTTACCTCCTCTAGAGTTATTTTGAGAGTTTCTTGCTCCCTCTTGATTGCGTGCTCCTCTTGAGATTTCTCCTCCAGCATTCCTCTAACCATTTCTTCCAAGACCTCTACTTCTTGAGCCTCTACTAGAGCCATTTCTTTCTTTCCTTCTACCTCTTGAATTTTTTTGAGCTTTGAAAGCTTGATCTTGGGAAGATGTAGTTGCCCTATTAATCTAGTGCTCATGGGTTTGAAGAGTACCCATCAACTCATCCATTCTTAATATTGTGAGGTCCTTTCCTTCCTCAATGGATACCACAAGAATGTCATACTTTTGAGGTAAATTCCTCAATATCTTTTCCAATATTCTTTTCTCTTCATACTCTTCTCCATTTGATTTGAGCTGGTTTAACAAAAAAGAGATTCTTGAACTGAAATCTGCAATAGATTACTTATCCTTCATTTGAAGATTCTCAAACTCCCTTCTAATCATTTGTAGTTTTTCTTCTTGGAATTTGTTAGTTCCTTTCAAGTTTGTATCAAGGATATCACATGGTTCCTATGAATAGTTACCTATTGCTATCTTATGAAAAACTATTTATGTCATGGTTGCCTCAATCAAGATTAAAGCATTTGCATCCCTTCTTCTTGACTCTTTCAGTTAAACCATTGAGCCTATTTAGCATGAACTCCCATAAGTCATTTGGAACCATTATGGTTCTCATTTTCTTTGCCCAAGTGTCATATTATGTCTATTAAAGGAAGATGGTTTCTTCCATATCTTTCCTACATCTCCAACATGTCAAACACCTATATAAAAAGGCCCAAACTATTGAGGATGTGAGGCCTTATAGCTATGATACCATGTAAAATTTATCTTACTAGGTAAATGAATTGAGTGGTAGATTTTTTGCTACAACAACGTAAGAGCATGATAGAGTCAAGCCAATTAAAGAAGAAATAGACACTCAATCAATGTAGGGAATAACCTAGGCAAGAAACAAAGAGTCTAGCTCAGTCAATAGAGGGACTGAGTAGGTCAGTCAATAAAAGGATTTAAGTATGTCTAATCAGCAAGAAGCCTGACTCCATCAACACAACTACTCAGTGAACTTGGTCATGACTTAGAAGACAAACTGGTCAGTACAAACCAAGTGAGCTCAGTTGTCAACCATCAAGATTCAATTGACTGAAGAATGACTACACTTGGTAGAAATAAGAACAATATTTTTTTAGCTTAATAAAGGAGACTCAATTTACATGGAGACCGAGTAAGAAGTAACCAACTTATAGTTTGGTTACATCCACCATTAAAATGCAAGGCAAGAGATAGAGAGTTGCAACTATATTTTCTTTAATCACCAAATGAACTACATAATAGATAGAAATGGAGACAACAACGAGCCAAATAACTAGAGATTGACTAATATGCTTGCTTGCTTGGTTTCTATACAAAAATTGATTGAACTATTACAAATCTAGGAGCATGTGGTTTTAAACTAGAACCAAAATACATTAACCTATTGCTTCTATTGATAATATGAACTCGCAATCACTTCCTTGATAGGAAAAACAAAATGAAATTATAGAGAAGAAAAATATCTAATCCTGTGTTGTTGCACACTTTGATCTTCTTCTTAGTTTTCTAAACCTTCCTTCTACTCTTTGAATGCTTTTCTCTCTTCAATTGATCTATGTTCTCTATGTAAAATAAAAATGAGCATTCTTCCCTTTTTTCTTTTCTTAAAAAACTTTTGGACTCTCATTTTTAATTTGAACTCACCTACCATGTTTAATGCTTCTATTAGGTAGGTGGGTGTTTGGCTCAAGGAGAAAACCATCACACATTCAAAACATCTAAAAATACTTTGAAAATTCAAAAAATTAAAAATAGAATCATGTGGTTCATGAATTTGGAGCTATATGATCTCTTTGTAGAAAATACACTCTTCTAAGTCAAAAATATTTTCTTTCTCTTCACCTCAGAGTATCTTAACATAGGTAAATAAATTCCAGTATAAAATATGAATGCAATACTGTCACTAAACCATAAAATCTCTATTTAATTGGCACTTTGACCTATTTTAAAGATGCCAAATTTAGCCAGGAGGAGAACACGTGAAAAATAGGGGGCAACTATTAGCTAATAAAAGGGGAAATCAAACTTTATAACTTAAAAAAAATTGACTCGATTTTTTATTGATAAAAATCATTTTCACTTAACATTCTTAAAGAAGAGATTTTATAGAAACAAGACAAATTTTCTTTATTTCATATCAAATTTTGTAGCAAATATCTTCAAACTAGAATTAAGATTTTGATCATTCTAAAAAATAAAATATGTATTATCTAGTGGAAGAGAGAAGATGTGACTTCATCTTTATAAATTTTCTTTGCTTCTACATTAATGTAGTAGCTTTTTATAAATTCTTTCAACCCCATATTTAGTGGATCTTTAAAAAAAATTCTCCTTCATTAAGTCAATTTTTTTGGTTAATTTTAAAAAATTCAGACACATTTCAAAAGTTATTTTTTTCTTGTATACATACATTTGAGAATCTATAGGCAAGATGAAGTCTGGTAGAGACAAAGAAGTGTTAATAATAACAGTTAGCACTATCATTGCCATAGTTATCAAGAAATAGGAAAGAGTCTATAATACATCTATATATTTATATTGTGAGCCTCTTACCTAATAGATCTTGTATCTAAATCTACTTAAACTTAATAAATAGTAATAATTAATAATTATACATGACAAGAGTTTTGTTATAGCTAGAGTCCCTACCTTATGCAAAAATTAGAGGCTTGCAAAGGTCAAAAGATTGTTCAATAAGGTGGATTAATTATTCTATAGGAAGTATTTGCATGAGCTAGTGACAATATTATGATTCATTGTATTAAGGTTTGTTTTCTTAGTGGAAACTATGTTACTCAATAATAGTTAGAAAAATTGTTCATTGTACCCTCAAAAAAAGATGAGATCTATGATAAATATGAGGAAAAATATAAGTGAAACAAAGACTATGCATGAAATAATGGTAAACATATCATGACCCAACTCTCCAAATTTTTCGTCACATTCTTCCTTCTTTTCAATTCCTTGGGAATTCATATTCAAATTCCACAAATGAAGTCTTGAAAGGCTTGTCACACATGACTAGTTGACATTATCTAAGATCTAAGTGAATGTTAAGAGACTATTGTTGTTATGCAAATAACAACTATTTTTGGAATGTTATGAATCGGATTTGCATGAGTATTTGACTAGAGACATTACAAGAAACCTCTTCATTGAAGCATAATTTATTGCTATACTGAATTATAGTTATGGCCAATCTCATAATGAATTCCTTGAATGATCTAATTATTAATTATTGTCATATATTTATAAGATTTGGTTATTTGTTATTATCATTAGTTGGTAAATTCATTATAATTCCACTTGATGACTTGAGATTACATGTTAAGATACTAATGTTGTTCCTACATGGTAAGAAGATTTATTTTTACTTTTGCTAACAAATTTTTATATGTTAAGAATAGTGGAATCATTTATTTCTCTAAGGCTAGATGAAATTAGGGATGGTTTGGTTCTTACTACATCATATCAAAGGATTATGATGTGTGTGAAACTATTTTCACATATCTTCTTTTCTAATTAAATGACTCTTATTAATCAAATGGGACCAATACAAAATATATTCTTAAGAAGATTTAATAATATATATTTATTATAGATTCATGATTTAAAACTTATTCCATTAACTACCTAAGATTCAATTATTGATTAAAATTGCTATTAAAATAAAAAATAGTAAACTTTGAAGGTGAGTGAATAATTGAGTTTGTGTGAAGATGAGTCATGAGTTGTAGTATTAGGCCAATGATCTTGATTTTACACATGAACTCCTATTTGTGTCATACTGGTTACCACGAACTAGTGAGAAATGGTTCTCTAGTTTTCTAGAAGTCAATGCTTCATTTTCTAATGTTACAAAGAAGATGACACATGTAAACAATTTTATGCATGTCTGAATGTAGGAGTGTTGTAAGTTTTTACCAAGGGACTCTTCTCCTTGTTGGGGTGGAGTGCTACAGAGTTGGCTACAAGTGTAAATGGATGTCATGTCATTGAATGGATAAGGGATTGGATGTCATAGGTCTAGATTTGATGGCTATGTCTCCCCTCAAAAGGAAAATGGTAGCTCTCTTCCCTCCTAGTTTGTGGATACAAGTGAAGAGGGTATGAGGGTTTTGTAGGCAAAAATAGTGGCTATCAGAGTAAACTTAGAGGGTGAGGAGGAAGCTAAAATGTTGCATAATGTAAATATATTTTTTGAATTAGGACTAATTGGTCATTTTAATGGACTTTGGCCAATTTTGCATGATTTTCATTCTTGGATCTCCTCCAACTGGGAACCCATTGTCACTAGGTATGTCTAGATTTACCCCATGACATGGGGTTTCATTATTGTCATCTTTGAAATTGTTCATGAAATAAACAAGGTTTTGTGTTACTAGGTTTAGAACTAGGAGGATAAATCTATTTTAATGCTCAAGCCTTGGCACCTTTATTTTTGTCCTACTTCCAAGGTTTTTAACTATATTCGTTTGTGGGTAAGGCTAAAAATCATTTGCTACTTCTTTGGTTATATTTGTGCCTTATTGTTATTGGAAATTCCTTAGGAAATTTTATAATGGTGCAATAAGGATCTTCTAACATCCCTTCCATCCTCCTTTGCATGCATTTTGGTAGAGATGGACATTTTTAATTGGCTTCCCATAGAAGTATCAATTAATTCTTCAAAATGGTATGGTTGTAGTCTCTTGATTATGCAAGAAGCCCATTTAGATGTATAAGATTTTTTCAATTTGGTCATGTATGACTACTAAGTGTGCCAAAGATGGAGTGAACAAACCAACCTCTTGGTGGAAGGATGCTTCTCAAAATGATTATATAGTTTAGAAAAACATTGAGAGACAAAAGAGTTTCTCTTAGGTTGTTGTTGATCAAGTAGAGCTGGTACTGAGAGGCCATCCTTAGTAGTATGGAAACAAGATGAAGAGAGGAAATATTTTATTATAGATGCGTGTCAAGCATTGTCTCCATATAGAAATGGTGAAATTACTTGTGAAGGAAAGGAAAAGTACCAATGCTAAATATCCCTAGACAATGTTTTACCTAAGGACAGATGCACATTAGTCAGATCATGTAGTGAGGATGTCAATCCAACAAAAGGTAAATCCATAAAAAATTTGTGTGGTGGGGAGATACCTCATGCAAGAACATCTAAAGACTGACTAAAATTGACTGCTAGGGTCTAGGATGGATGGAAGATAGTGGAAGGGAGGAAAAATAGAAAATATGTTAACGAGTCCTTTGATATGGTCCTTAGTTCTCATTCTAAGGGTGGTAAAAATGTTGATATGTAGTCTTTTGACTTTTTGGGTGTTTGGTTTGAAACTAGTGTATTTCTATATTTTGGGATAGTAGTACCCTTCCTTGTTACTATTGAAATAAGGGGTGTTCCACACTGCATAATATTGTTATATTGTATTATTTTATTTTATTGTGTAATCTTGCACCTAGATGGATGTGCAACATGTAAACATTCGCATGGGATATACTTGATGAGTTGTATTGTAACATTGTGATAATATTTCATGTAATTATTTAATATTGGGGAATAAAATTTCAATATTAAATGTGATGTCAATGGGTTAGGTAGCATATGGTTTTAGCACATGGTTTATGTAATACCACTTGGTGGTTTTGTAGGACTTGCTACTATATAAGCAACCACAAGGGTAGTGGTTGAGACAAGTGAGAAGAAAAAAGGGGAAAAGAAAGAGTAGAGTGGGACAAGGCTTGACAGATTAGCCAAGGGAGCATTTGTGAACGGCGGAAGCTTGGCATAGGAAGTGTGGATTCATGCTTGTTCACATGGATTGCTTGGTAGTGGCTATGGCATTGAAGGCTTCCATGGTTGTATTGCAATGGTTTTTTTCTTACCGAATAATATATGATGATGGATGCTTTTGGAGGTTGGATTTTTCCCTCAATGAGGGTTTCACATGGTATATCTTGTGTGACAATTTTTGTGGGTATGTTGTCTATTCTCTTGCATTTGGAGTTTAATTACATATTTATTTTTAATCTATTATGGGTTATGTGGAAAGTGTTATATTTTGTGTTGCACATTTCCTTACAAGTGGTATCAGAGTTACGTTTTATTATTGTAACCCTAGATTGAATCCATGGGAATGCATGAGAGGATAAAAGAAAGGAAAGATATATATGGGTTTAATAGGTTGTTAATTGCAAATCTAAGGGATTTGGGTTTATTATTATGATGGGATCTTGGTAGATTTTGGGCATGTGAAATTGTCAGACAAAAGAATTTTTTGGATGCTTCATTTAAATGAGGGTTTGAGGGGGTTGCTTGCAAAAATGACCTCTTGGGAAAAAATAGACCTTACCATTGGATTCGGGTCAATGTTTTTATAAATTTTGATATACAATATGCCTAGTTTGTCCATGTTTGGAGGAAATTAAAGATTTTTTTAGTTTCATCCCATTATGGCTATCAAATTTAGTTCCATCAAAATTTTCATCACAAAAAAAAAATCACAATGAAAATGGTAAAAAGACTTTCTTAGTAAAATGGCCATAACTTTCGCTTAGGATATTGGATTTTAGACTTGTTATAGGCTTTGGAAAGCTAATTTAGATATCTAATAATGGAAATAATCAAGACTAGCTAAGTTATCGAGAGGGGAGGGGTGAATTAGTAACCTCAAAACTTTTGATAAATTCAACACTTAATAATGTTATCGATTTATCATTAATTGATCTAATCTACTACATGCATGAGAAACTAAAAGCACAAAACACTTTGAACACAATATTTAGTGACCCAAAAACCTTCCAAATAGAAAGTAAAACTAGGGTGGGGATGATAGCCACAAAACTTCAATACTGTAGTATAAAGTTGGCCTATTAAAGCTTACAATGATCACTTCTAATGATCTGGCCTATTAGGAGAAATTAGGACTACTAGTTTCACCTTGTTAGAGATTTTACAAACATACAATGAAGTATGCACTTGGTAAAGAGATTTAAGAAAAGACTATTTAGTCTACCCTATCAAAGGATTTGAAGTTGATTCACCTATTAGGATGAAATAGTAAATTTGACTTACAACTAAATTGTCGATTTAGATCTTGGAAGTACTGATCACCTCGTTGTGATAGATGTAACTTAACTGCCCTTGATTTGACCTTGCTATTCACTTTTCTCTACTATAAATTCACATTCACATTCTCATGCATCAAAACATTACTACTATTACTTCTTCATATTTCTTACTTGGGTATTATACAATACATTACATGTATACCAACCTAATTCTCATAAGTAAAAGGTCATATTCCAAATTCTTCTTAACAACCTTGTAAGCTAAGTCCATAGCTTCACACAACAGACTATTCAGTTGACTAGAGCTGTAAATCTTGTGAGCAATAATATGAATGCAAAATCTAAGTTCCACATCAGATATAGTGCTAATTTTAAATCCTCTATCATCCCACTTGACTAGGGTTTTCTTTTGAAGCTCATCTCAACCTAGGGTTTTTGTAACTTTAACCTTGTTAAGCATAGGGAGTCTAGTAATATGATGAATCATCTTTTTTGTAATTAGAACTAGCTACTCTAAACAAAATTGACCATTATGGACTTGGCTCAAGATATACCTAATCCATTTAATTTGAAAGTTTCTTTGTAGGTGAAGAATATGGGTTAAGCCTTTTTCCTCTAGGTGTTTGTGCTTGGGCTTAAGAGTTCCATCCACACAGAGTTCACCTAGGGCACTATCCATTTCTAGGGTTCCTATCTCTTGTACAAAATATTTGAAATGAGTTCAAATATCATTGATAAGGAGTACCTTTGGTGGAATTTGTGATTGAGCTCCATTTGGGTTGAGATATTTTCCAATCATTGGCACCAATTTAAAATTTAGAGCCTTCCACTCAACACCTTGCACCAAAATCTTTGATCCTTTCTTCATCTTTCTATTACTGTTGGTGGATGCCATGATCACTTGGTAAGCTGAGAGAATTCTTCAAAATAACTTTGTTGCAAATTATGCTCAAGATCATTGGAATGCTATGCAAATTGCTCTCCTCTAAATGTCATGCCTGACCACTACTCCGAGTTTTTCTGCACATTAGGACCTTGCTGTTTTAGGATTTCTTTCTGATGTTATGATTGAATTTCTATAGAACTTGGTTATAATATTGTTTTTGAATGATGAGACTGATGCTGAATGTGTTTTCAGTGATAAACTATGTTTTAGCAATAAATATGATTTAGGATTTTATATATTGAATTTGGCATATTATTGATTTCTAGTTGATAGATTATTGATTATGTTATTATGTTTTTGAATCTTTGTTTACTACATTCTGTTTCATGCTGTATGTTGATGTAATGTTGCAGATATTCTTTAATGGTTATATGTTGTATTTAATCAGAATCCTTCATTGTACTTTCATACATGTAACTATACATGGATTTAATGTTTAGATTGTGTTAACCCCTTAATATGATTTCGTGTCTTGACTCATATTGGATTGGTAATTGAGGGAACCATGGTTGCATTTATATATATATGTTCATATATGTGTTGTCTTATGACTAAGGTTTAATATCTTAGTGGAGCTTGGCATAAATTTAATTAAATCACTTCATATGCAAATAGCAATGATATAACCCTAAATGGGTATCGGTTGCTATGAAGGAGGGTAACATTGCTATTTGTTTGTTTGAGACATTTTCATGGCGGTGGACTTGGACTGCTGAATTTATGGCACTGAAGTTGCAGTAGGCCATACCTTGATATGAGTCAGGTTTTGCTGATTTTAGGCCGATTTTTGAGCCACATTGCTTTGTTGATTTTACATCTGTGGTTTCGTGCTGAGATATCAGCATTTTAATTGGAATTGGTTGGAGGCTTAACGTGTATATCTGGTTTAACTTGATGGAGTTATTTCTTGGAGTTTGGCTATTGTGGTTTATGAAGTTTCTATTTCACTCTATTGTGAAGTCTTTTGTGAATGGTGTGAGTCGACATTATGGAGTTTTGCTCACCGGTGTTGGATTTAGTTTTTGGGGTTTTGGCATCAAGTCAGTTTGAGGAACAATCTTCCAGCTCCAGTTGTTCAGGTAGGGGGAAATTTCTTACCCTACTCTTTCACTTTGTCTGCGAATGTCATGTAACTTTCATTTGCAAAATGTAAAGGAATATTAGATTTGTATATTGTGAAATTTTACATTCAAAGATGAGTATGTTCATTTTGTGCTTTATAAAGTTTTGCATGTACTCACCTTTGTATGTGGAAGTTGAGGAGGGATATGTTTGGAAGTTGTTTAGTTTATGTTTACAAAGCTATGCCCAAACATATGTTTCTCACCAAGTTGAGTTTTGGGAGAAACATATGGTTGCAGCATTTAGCATGTCGGTTGTTTTGTAACAACGAGCAAGTTTGTGCTTTCATTGGTATGAGCTCGTGAGAACCTATACCTCCAGCTTGCAAGGTAATTCATAACAAATTTTGAGAGGCTTGGCCTCAGACTTGAGAATGTTTTCTATGTGCTCGTGTCTTCTATTAAGGGCAGAGACAATTTGTCAAATGGTTGGCGTGAAACCATAGCAGTGTTAAAGTTGTCATGTTAATTTGCATAACATTTCAAGGGTAACGAAATGTATGAAATTTCTTCATGAACCATAGTCGATTTACAATGAGAACATAGTTAATTCGAATCTCTTATGACAGATATTTTGTTTTATGATAATAATAAGTAATTCAAGGGTTATCTCATTATATTTTTAAATTGTGTCAAAACCGATAATTTAGTTGAATTATTATTGAAAATAATAACTTAGTAAACTGTTGATAATGGTTTTGGATATGACAATTTGTTAAATGTTTTAAAAGAAAATTTGATCTAAACAGAAAACTCTGTAATAGTATAAAATTTTCTTCATAAGTTATGATGTAGAATAGTGTTAATGAATAACCATTGTTGTGAAAATTTTTGCAAATAAACAAGACATTATTTTGAGAACATAGATATAGGAAGATGCTATAGTATCACCAAGGTCATTATGCAAATAGCTTGGGAGCATCTTACTTTTTGGGATTTTTCATTTTTAGTCTTTTTGATCATTAATGTAATATAAGATATTTTACATGTGGTGAGTCATATTTCAAATTTTAATTCTGATATTGGATTTTAAATGTTGTTTGTGGTTAAAACAGGGTGATATTTCATCGTCAAATAGTGGTAAAACAACAATGGAGACTTGGATATTCATTAACCTAGTAAATTATCTTTTGTTCAACATTGACTGTACTTAGTTTTAGTAATACTTAATTTTATTATACAGTGTTTTAAAAAGCATTTTTAGATTATTTTGCAATAAGATGTAATTCTGTTCTTAGAGAAAATGGATAGTCGTTTTAAGATAGGAGATGGATTATGATAAATGTTGATGTGATGAAACAAGGGTATCATATGTTCATTATATTATTATCTTGGCCAATTCAAAGGTTAAGCTTGGTTTGTTATGATAGTAAAGATAAGTAGTACAGTACTGCGACTGGTAAATATCATTCAACTGATATAGCAGTTTAATGATATTTACGAGATTGTAATATTGTACTATTTATTTCTGTTATTATAATAACCTTAGTTTACTTTCAAATTGACAGTAAAAGATAAAAGTTTTAAAAGATGAAGAATGTAATCTCATGAGAAAACTGACTTGTTATTAGTTACATGTACATTCTTAGAATATCTGTTTGATGTGTATGTTAAGGATAGCTGTAGTGAACATATATCGAGGTGGCTGAATAATGACTTATTCTATTCAGTTAATTAAATTTAGTGATAATTTTAAAATGAAATGGGGAGGGTTAATTATAAATAAAGATAATTGGCCATACCTATGACTTAAACCAGTAAGGTTAAGTATGGAGAACAAGGCAAGTCTCTATTTCGTTATTTCATGAGTATTATAGAGAACCCCATTATGAGATATCTAAGGGCATACCATATACGGATGTAGTATCTTGGCACCATAGTGATGACACCTCAGTACATATATGGTTCATTAACTAGTTATTCTTAGTGCGAGTTTGATTTTGCATTGTTTAGAAGGCATTACTTCTTGCATAGTGATATTACTATTGCACTATGTTACGTAGTTGGATATCTGTTTTAAGGTTTATATATATATATGTTGAATTCTGACATGTATGCAGATAAACTATGCTTTTAACTCAGTGTGTACTGAGCCCTCTGTGTGTGTTGTGTTGTATGTTTTTTTTTGTTATTTTCAGTTGTTCAAGTTGAATATCTAGTTTGAAGGAAGACTGTTGAAGTTACTTCATTAAACTGAATTGGATACTTGTAAAATTTCATTTGTTGGACCTAAGTGTCTTTGAATGATATTGTTCATCAATATTGTACTAAACTCTTTATGTATAGATATTTTTATGGAAATATATTGTGATGATATATTCTTTTATAAAGAGGTTTCTATTTCTGAGAATGATTCAATCTTTGTACTAGATCTTGAAATTTGACGATTATATATATATAAAATAAATTTTTAAGTTCTTTATGTTTGTTCGTAGTTAGTTTATATTTTGTTTTTGTTTTGGTGTGTTACACTAAATATACTAAATTCATGGTGGAAATGAAGTCAAAATCTTGCCTTTTGCTAAAAATTTCCATTAATGCTCGATACAATGAGAACCATAATTACATAGTGCATGATAGGCTATCATCCACTATCTATGTAAATTTATCGGTAGAACCTTGTAACTTGGTGACCAAAAAAAACTTTGTTACTCCTGACCTCGCTTGGTACGATCTTACCTTACTTAGTGATTACTGATGTTGAATCTTTGTGATCCCTTTGTATCTAGAATACTAATTTGGACCTTTTGCTTCCTTCTATTGGAACTATTTAAGATATGACCTTGAAAATACAATTCTAGTTCTTTCTTAAGAACTTAATTGGAGATGGTGGAGTCACCCACTTCTTGAGTGACATGACCATCACCACTTAAACTAGTTTGTTTGGTAGATTTAGGAATCCACTACTATCTCATCTACTTCTTGATGTTATTAGCTTTTGATTTCTTGTTATCTTCAATTTTATCTATATTCATGCAATTCTTAGCTATATGACCAAGTTCAATACATGTGTACCATCTTATTGTAGTGTCCTTTCTTCTCAAGTGACACCTAGCACAATTTATGCCAAAGTGTCCATATTCTCCACAGTAATGACATCTACACCAAGTATTGTAGTCCCAACCAAATATTGCCTTTACAATTTGTTCAGCTAGATCGAATGGTTTAGATATGAATTCAAATGCCTTGTGACCTTGTTTCTTGCATTTGTGACACTTTCCTTCAAACTTTCGTTTCTCCTTGCATTCATTAGTTTTATGACCATGCTGACTACAATTGTAGCATTTTCCATTAAATTTTTCCATTCCTTTACTCCAATTTTTTTTTGATGTGTGACCTATCTTACCACAATAATTGCAAGTAGGTCTTTGATTCCTTTGAGCACCATGTTTGAAGGATTCACCTTCTTCTTTGTATCCAAGTCCTACTTTTCCCTTTTTCTTATAAAGATTTTGCTCATTTTGCTGATTCAATTGATCCATGTCTACTTGGGATTTCATTATTATTTTATTCAATTGCTTCTCAAAATTTAGATCAACTTTTAACCTTTAATTGATTTTCCTTTCAGTGCTTAAATTATTCCTTAACCTTTCATTTTCCATTTTCCTCATTTTCATTGGAGAGCTAATTGATAAGATTTTCTTACAGAAGGGATTGATTTTGAGTTTCATTGTTCCTTGCCTCAAAATCTTCATTTTCCTTATTTCTCTGTTCCAAAACTTCAGACAATCTTATTGTCTGAATTTTCTATTCTCTTCTCAATCTTCTTACCTATTCTTGTAGGGAGTCATTCTTTTCTAGGAGTTCTTTGATTGCATCATTTTCTTAATCTAAAATTCTTCAAGGGAAAAAGTCTTCAATCTTCTCTTTAACATACTAGTGGTCATTCATCTATTTTTCAAGTTCCTTCCTTCTTTTTAGGGATTGGGAAAGATGATCTTTTTCTTCCTTGAGTTAAGCTATGGCCATCTCTAGATCTAACTTCTAATTGTCAATAGCTTTGTCAAGTCTAAATATCTCCATTATATTTGATCTTTTCTCAAGCTATCAAACTTTATCTTGAGAACCAAAAACCTCTAATATCAATTGTTGGAGATAATCAAGACTAGCTAGGTTACAAAGAGGGGAGGGGTGAATTAGTAACCTCAAAACTTTTGACAAATTTAGTAGTTAACAACATAATCCATTTATCATTAATTTCTCTAATCTACTATGTGCATTAGAAACTAAAAGCATAAAACACTTTGAACACAATATTTGGTGACCTAGAAACCTTCCAAATAGAAAGTAAAATTGGGGTGGAGATGATTCCCACAAAACTTCAATACTATAGTATAAAGTTAGCCTGTTAAGGCTAAAAATGATCACTTCTAATGATTTTCTCTATTAGGAGCATTTAGGATTGCTACATCCACCTTGTTAGAGGTTTTAGAAACATACAATGAAGTATGCACTCGATAAAGAGATTTAAGAAAAGATTGTTAAGTCTACCCTATCAAAGGATTTGAAGTTGATTCACCTATTAGGATGAAATAGTAAATCTGACTTATAATTGAATTGTTGATTTAGATACTTGAAGTACTGATCACCTCTTTATGGTAGATGTAACTTGACTACCCCTGATTTGACCTTTCTATTCACTTTGCTCTACTGCTAATTCACATTCTCATGTATCAAAACTTTACTACTATTACTTCTTCATACTTCTTACTTGGGTGTGATATAATACATTACATATATACCAAACCAATTCTCATAATTATAAGGTCATCCAAAACACAAGATAACACCAATATTACAGAGTTGGCCCAAATGTACAAACTCAAGTTTTGTAAGCTGACTTGGTGAATTTTTGATACTCGGTGGTCATTGCATTATGCGACATCATCATGCATTCAGTAGAAGTAGAGGCTTAGTCCATACTAATCACTCAATATGGCTTCAAACTTAGTGTACACTAGAGACTCAGTAGATATAGTGTCACTCAATAGAAACTAAATACCATGTTTACCTTGCTTGCACTAACTAAACACTATTCTTCCCAACACTCAGTAAACACTAGCTTCACATCACAAGAACTGATGATTTAGTAGACATTGTGAAGCTTCATAGCCACTAAACTACTCTATAAGAATTGAGTTGCTTGGTCTGAACTTGTGGACATCTAGCTGCCTTCATTCACTTGGTAACCACTAGAATGAAGAGCTTGGTAATCATACAAAATTTGAATAAGTGTTGTCACTAATAACAAACATGACTTAATGCCAACAATCTACAACTTGGTGTAGGTTTGGTTCTATGATTTTGACATCTTGTCTAGTTTTAAGAGCCTAAAAGTTAGATTTTGGACTTTGAGTAGTCAACATAAAGCTCTTGGATAGCTCTAAACATTTGTTCAAATTTTCTATAGGTTTGACATTATTTATTTGGTGATATATTAATCTAAATAGTTTATGGTATATATTGTTGGTGGTATCATTGTGAGTTTATGACAATGTATATTTTGGAGAAATAAGATTTGATGTCATTGTATACTTAGTTCATATTTCAAATTTGTCTCATGATGATATGGTTATCAATCTTTGGTTTGGGTATGCATGATAACTTGTTGGGTTTACAAATTGTGCAGTGTTGTAAGTAGTCTATACTTACAAGTTGTATTTATGGCTTGGTTATGGGTTATCTTTTCCCATTGATCTTTCACTATTGATGCATAGTCAGATTAGTGGCTTGGATTTGGGTTTTCTATGCACTAAGTCACATGAATTGTTGATTTTTCCTCATCTAGAAGGGAGGATATGTTGTTACTAGGTATAGTCATGGTGGAGGATTTTGGTTAACTATTTTATGCTAATAGGTTGGACATATTGAGAGTCAGATGCTTAATTCATGGATGTGATCATGGTGCCACAGATTTTGGCATGACATGATTAGATATATAGGTACATCCTTGATGTTCATTGGTTTGGATTCTTGATTTGGTTATGGTGGTATATCTCCTTAGTTGAGGATCATGGTTATTTGGTTTTTTTTTGAGGAGCTCATGATGTTTACTTTGAATTCTTTGATAGTTTGATACATTGGTTGATTCTCATTATTAGAGGATGATTTTTTCATCATGTGTCATGGATAGCTTGGATACACAATTTAGAGGGAGCTTGTTATAGTCATGGGGTGATAGTGCAGGATTAGTGCCTAGTTTGGTTTGTATATTCTTGATTTAGAGATCTTGGTTTCACTTGGTACTAACACTTTTGTTGTGTGAGTGTAGACCTAGAGGATCTTCATGTAGGAGATGAATTTTGCAATGCCATAGGTGACTTGGTACCATGGTTGAGTGGGAGTTTTTTTTAGGTATTGATATATTTATTGAGTGTTTGTAGATGTTGGAGGTTTGTCTTAGATCCTGTTGCTATAGAAGCATCTTTAACATTTGCATGGTACACTTTTTATCTTCATGATGTGTGAAGATGGTTAGATCTTGAGCACTCATGGGGTTCTTTTTTATCTTCATGGTGTGTGGAGATAGTTATTCATGGTATGTGGAGATGGTTTTCTTCATGGCATGTAGAGATGGTCACATTTTGAGGACTCGCAGCATTCTTGGTAAATGTGTGGTTTATGCTTTCATTTGACATGCTATCCTTGGAGTTAGGATCATTTCATTATTATGTCATGATATAATCTTGATACACATTTAGATTTTTGACATGTTATAGTATGTTCATATTGAGCATGTTATCTCTTTTGTTGAGATGGTTAGATCATGTTGTCATTTTTATGTTCTTGAGGCCATGGTTGGAACTTTAACACTGATCTTGGTTTAGTTTCTTGGTATTTAGTACATTGATCATAAGCTAGATACTTCATGATATTGATTGGTTACATGTGCTCATGGATACTTAGGGACGATGGTGAAGTTGATTTATTTTGGATTAGAGAAGTATTTGTTGGGATGGTTGGTGTTTTCAACAGGAAGTCTGAGGGACATTCACCTTATATGGACTTAAGAGGGGATTTTTCTTAGATGATTTTTGGTTGGAGACTTGGATATCTTGATGAGAATTCTCATTCTCCACTCTTGGTCTACTTAGTGGTTTGTTACTTGAGATGTATAGCCCATTGTTTCTCTCAAGTACATTATATTTATGCTTGTCTTTCATGGAAATGGATTTTAAGCTACTATACATGAGTTAGTCCTAGAGGGTTCGTTTGGGAGATGGTCTAGCAATTGTTATCTCTATTCTCATATGTTATGTTGGTTGAGTTTGGGATATGGTTTTATATTGGGCATATTCCTTGGATTAGGAATGGTTTATGAGTTTGATCTTCTTATGAGAGGCTTACAACCATGATTAGTTCTATGGTATGGTTTGGGTATTGTTGAGGCTTCTTGGTTGGATTTTTATGGAGATCATACATACATAGTTTACATCTAGAGTTGTGTGTAGAAGGAAATGCTATAGGTTATGATTTGCATGGTTTCTCTTTGGTCTTGGTTATCTTCCTAGATGTTCAATTTTCACTTACATTGGATTTGAGATTGGTTAGAGATTGTGATCACTAGTTTGTGCTCATGTATGTCATGTGAGAGATGACATGATTATTTCTTTATCTCTTTCCTTTGTTGGTTGTTGTAATACACCAAAATTGGCTCATTGCCATGATCACCAATTTTGATCTATCAATCCTAAGTCCTATGTCACTAGGAAATTCTTATTTTGCCACTTGCTTCTTGACTTAATTATCAAATGCAAAAGACCCTAATATGCATTAATCATGCTATTTATTTAATTCCTAAAGTGTCAACCTGTATTAGTCACATTAAACCTATTGATTAAGATTTAATTTAATTTAAAGTATTTTTACTTTAATTAAATTAAACTATCTCCTAAGACTAATGTACTAAGGGATTAAATTTATTTAATTTAATAATTATGCTTTTTTAGTTAATTGAATGTAATTATTCAATTAAATAAAAAGGGTTTTTACGCGATCATATCTCATTTTATTGAATTAAATATCTTTCCTAAATTCTACTTCTCAATTCAAAATGGAAGTTCTTATTTAAACCACTTCTCAAATTAGAAGTGACTCAAATCACTCTCTCACACTAAAGTAAATTTGAGTTAACTATTTCTAGCACTCAGGATCTAAGATAGTTAACTGCATCTGAATTGGGAACCTTCCATTTTGACTAAATCTTTGCTTCAATCTTGACTGTCGATCCAAGTTGATGTCACCTATTGATGGATTCTAGGATTTCTATTTAAGGGGCTCATAATTCCTCATGACAAGGGGTTGGATTTTTATGCTATTGAATTATTGTTGGATTGCATACCCATTTTCATAAGTTTTATATGTGCTTTTGCTTAACATCTTAGTATCATTTAGATTAAACAATGCATTACATATAGCTTAAATTCTTTTATTATTTAGATAAATGCTTGCATAAAATTCAGAATAATTACACTCATATAGGCTTAATTGCATTTAAATCCTTCATTCTAGCATGGTCTGATTGCCTGTACTTTAAATTTGAGAGTATAAATAGGTAACATCCACCTAGATAGAAGAAAATAGGTCATCTTGTAGGACTCTTCTTGGGTGAAGAATCTAATGTTCATTTTAGGATGAATGTGCATATAAAGACCATGTTAAAGTGTGTGTGTTAAATAGAGGCCACATTCTATGCATACATTTCTGGTGCCCACAATGGGGCTGAGGAAATCAATTTCTCTAGCCTCATCTACAATTTTTTATGTTATTTTAGCATTCTGTCTATATTGTTCTATACAGTCAATAGAATCTTTGCATGAGACATTCCATTTTCATGCAAGGATTTGAAGTTCTCACACGAAGTTTTAAACTATGTTATGTAAAAAAGTGCCCCATTATGCAAGTCTTCTTACAGCACATCATTTTCTCGCACGGGTCAATGAAAGATTTCATGCGACCCTGCACAAGATTTTGTGTGAGATTTTGCAATAGTAAGCTTAATTTTATCACTTTTTGGCATTTTGTTTATTTAATTTTTCTAACATGTTTTTCTTTGAATCTTTATTATTCCATTTCTATAGTTTTATGTAGCTTAACTGTTGTCTGTAGGATGTTTGTTGAAGATTCCTTACAAAACCCACTCAAATAGAATTTGACCCTTTGTTTGCAGGATGAAAGCCAAAGATACATTTGACAAAGACTACTCTTAAAACCCAAAAATAGCATGTTTTCTTTCTTTCTTTCAAAACATAGATTAATTAGGGCTTGTGAACCTCCTAGGGTGCAAGATAGAAGAATAGGGGATTATACTCTTCACCACTTGGAGGTCATGACCAAGGGTGAATTAAAAACCTAGATGTTTTTGAAAGATGACATTCTGAAGAAGTCAAACAACTTAGTGGTTCTCTAGTACAAGTCCTTTTCTATGAAGGGATCATGGTTTCCTTTTAGCGAATTAGAATCTTGAGAAAGGATAAGTTTGGATTGATTAAGCTAAGTTAGTAATCAACTTGTTTTGCATGTTTGGGTGAGAAATTAAGGTAGAGGAGTATGCTATTTCCCCTTGAGGGAAATTAGGAACTTTGATCCATGATCAAACCAATAGTTTGAGTCAATCCTTTAGAGGGCCTACTAGAGTGATCCAACCTCTCAGAATGACCCAAGTGAGTGTACTCCTTTAGCCAAAGAATCCAACTCACTATAATCAAGATGCTTTGTAGAGTGAAAGACTCCAAAGCCTGATTAATTTCCTTCCATTGAGTCTTGATATCACATATCGAGGGGAAGCTCTATATATTGCACTAGTTGGAACTAGCCCTAGTCTTGCCAAGCAAGTGTGTGCACTCTCAGATGCTGGTGTGGGTTGTTGGCATCAACTTCACTTGTGGAGCCATCAAGAATTAATTTGAACAAAAGCCAAGTAAAAACCTCTTAGTTAGAAGCCACCCAGTTCACCTCTGAAAGGAGGCATAATCTTTGTGCAAGGAGGGGGAAGAATCTCTCCTATGGAACTCACCATAGGCATACTACTAGACATTGGAAGGTGGTATACACACTTTTCCCCTACCGCAAGGGTGCTCATTTAGTGTATACTATTGAGTCCTTTGAATATACCAAAAACATGAGCACACTCTCGTGGATGACATGGTTGTATGAGATACATGCATGCACATAAGATGTGGGATAAAGGTTTTGCCTTCTCTACCATTTTCTATTTCTAGGGATAAAGTGCATTTATTATTGAGTCCTAAACATGTTCAAACTTGCCGAAACAAACTAAAAGTCAAGGCTCCCCTATCTCTCTGAGTTACTTTTCCCTTAGTTGGATTATATTCAACTACTACTTGCTTCCCATGTCTTGTTGAAAACACTTTTCCTTGTTTTGAACCTAACACCACTTTCAAAAGTCTAAAATCAACTTTCATTCTATCTATTATGAATCAAAAAAACTTGCAATCTATCTAAAACTGTCCAAAATTGTTGAAAATCTCTTTGAAATCCAACTCTGTTGTTAGTCTAGTCTTGAATTTCGCACACAGTCTTGCATTTCTTCTCACAAGAATTCACTTTTTTGAGTGAGCCAATTAAAGTCTTCACACAAGAACTTACTATTATTGCACGAGATCTTGCCAACTATCTTTGCTAGCCCTATTACTTCTCTATGCAGGCCATAGCAACTCTTCATGCAAGTTTAAATTGTTGTTTCAAGATTTTCTGCCACCATGTTTACTTTCTCATGTGGCTCACAGAGAATCTTCATGTGAGACCTTTCTCTAAAATTGTCAAATCAGCCTATTCAACCAATCTATGATTTTCATTTAGTCTGATTCTTGCATTGAGTTGTCCCTTCTCTATTTGTACACAATTCCAAATAGTGGCATTTAGCTTATACTAGAGATTTGTGATCTGCACTTTGACTAGTCTCATCCCTTAGTTCTTTGGATTCTTGTTCTTTAGTGCTTTTCATAATCCATGTTATGATAGTCATAACCTTTGGTTGTTCTTCCCTTCAAATCAGACTACTCACACCTTAGTATACAACATTCTTGTATTGTCCTATTGAGACTAAGTTTTAGTGTAGTCCTTGTTCAAGTTCTTGTTTCTTGTCCTTGTTTATGACTATTGTAACAAAAAGTGGCAATGTGTTCTATCCTCTTAGACTTAGATGAGGTCACCCTAGGGTTCATAATCAAGTTAGAGGTCACTTACCTTTTGTTACACAGTCTACATCCAGCTCATCTAGTGAGGCATCTTCACAAACTCCCTCACCCATCAAGTCACCTCAAGTCCAACAAACATTTTCCATCAACCTACAAAAAACTAGGAATCCTTTGTATCAAGAGGATCTTGAGACTGGTAGAGGTCCTGTATCTCCAAACACAATGTCTTACTTCCATTTCAAAGGCCCTTTCAAATCACAACATACTAAAATTGAACACATTCCTACTATGACTAATCATGAACCTAACATGGTAATCATAGTAGACATCAAGAACCACCTCAGAGTGATAAAGAGAAAGAAAAAGACTTTTGACACCAATGAAAAATGGGAAGAGGTGGAAATACTTCTTGAACACATAGCAAAATGTCAAAGAGACAAAAAATTTCAAAAGGTCATGGGAATCCTACTCAAAGAAGAGAAAGAAAAGTACTTTCTCAAACTTGCCCAAGAGGGAGCTAAGCTACCCTCTCATTTCAATGTGGAAACCATCATCACACCTAAAGAGGAAACTAAGACTTCCAAACTAAAAATTATTCAAGACCAACTAGCTGAAATGATGCAAGAAAAAGAGAACCTTGCAAAAACATACACATTGGATGCTCTTTGTCCATTTTCATTTGACAAGAGCATAAACTAGCCTCCTTTCCCATGAGGTGTAGAGCTACCTAAGTATGAAAATTACTTTGGCACCACTGATCCTCATGATCACCTATAGGAATTTTGCAGCTTATCTATGGAGTTCATACACAACCAAACATACCTCATGCAATTATTCCCCAGAAGTCTAGGTGGTTAGGCTTTGGAGTGGTTTTCACACTTACCTCTTGGTATCAAGATGTTCAACAAAATTGAAAACTTATTTGTTTAGTAGTATTCTCATAACATTTAACACATTGTCAACATTTGAGATTTATGCAACCTTCAGTAGAAAGTTGGAGAACCTTTTCTTACATTCTTCCAATGGTGGAGACAACTTTACACTAAGTATTCATGCAAAATCCTAGAAACAAATAAGCTTGACATTTTCATTGACAATCTCCTATCTTAGTTTAGTTATAGATTTCAACTTCAAGGTCTACGTACCTTTGAAGACATGATCACACAAGTCATCCACATTGAGGAATTTATGGTCAAGAAAGGTGAACTCACTCTTCAGAAGGACACAAAACAAGGTTCCACCTCTAACAGGGATAAAACCAAAGATGTCAAGAAGAACTGAGAAATTTTACATGATGGAGTTGTTGACGATGTCACTCTTGAACCTACCAAGGATACATTTAATCTCACGGATGGTCTTAATGCAGTCAAAAATGCTAAGAAGCCTCCTCCTAACAATAAGAGGTCTATGAATAAATTGAGAAACTCATGGGCCACATGCCCTAAGTGAGAGTATACATCCTTGGGTGAACCTTTGGATGTGGTTTACAAAACATTGTTACAACACAAGCTTATTTCACCACTAGACAACCCTTGTCCCTATGATCCACAATCACACCCACCATGGTGGAATGAAACCTTATTCTATGAGTATCACCAAAATAAGGGACACAAAACTAGCAATTGCATAAACTTGTGCCATAAAGTTTAGGACATGATTGATGCTAGTGAACTTTTGGTAGATGGACATAACAAAAACTTGGATCACAAGACATTCAAAGAGCCTTTGCTAGCCTATGAAAAAGGAGAGACCTCAAAACCAAAGCCCAATAACAAGGTCAACTATGCATATTCTAATGATGACAATGTGATTAACATGGTTGAATCTCTACATTTTGAATACTATGATGTCATTACCATTAAGGAAAAATAAGATAATGATAAACCCAAGACACTATTTGTCTTGAGGGGCCCTACTTCCACAACAATAGATAACACACCTTTGCAACACTGTGCTAATGTTGTTACTCTCTCTTGCACCAAGTTGGTGCTTTTGGCCCTATGCCTTCTACTCCCAATCCTGAACAACATAAAGACAAAGCCCTTGCTAGTGCATCTAGCAAACGTGAAAAAATCACAAGGAACTCAACAGTAACTAGTTATCGTGTTCTCAATCAATTAAAATGAACTAATGCTCAAATCTCTATCTTTGAGCTACTTAAAATCTTGCTTGCTCATAGGCAAATTCTGGACAAAGCCCTCACTAAGGAAAATTTTCCTCAAGATCTTGATCTTGAGCAATTTTAATCCATGTCAGGTCACCTGAACTCATTTTATCTCATGTCCTTCTCTAAGGAGGATGATAACTCACTAAGTCACCCACACAATCAACCCCTACACATCAAGGTTATGATCCATCAAACACGTGTTCATTAGGTACTCATTGAAAATAGTGCTGGCCTAAACATTGTCTCTATTGCTTTGCTTAGAGGATTGAATTATTCTAAGGACTCTATTAATCCTTGATACAAGATCACTATCAAATCATATGATGAAGTGGAACAAAAGTCTCTAGGTCTTGTGGTCTTACTCATTCACGTTAGTCCTATAGAAAGGGATGTCACCTGTCAGGTGTTGGACATTCCCTTGGCTTATAAAATTCTGTTAGGATGGCCATGGATACATGAGATGTGCGTTGTGCCATCCACATATCACCAATGTATCAAATTCCCATTTCATTGCTCTAAAATCACAATTCCTGCTACTACTAGCTATACCTGCAATATGCTCAGAGTTGCTAAAAATTTCATCCCTACTAACTAAGAATCCACTAATTATCATGAAAATAAGCTAAAAAAAATTGAGTACTCAAATTCAAATTGAAAGAAACTAGCATGGGAGAGCCATATCAAACTAGTGCTACCATTAACATCTCTTCTAGAGTCTCCTTGTCATTATGGGAGACCCTCAGAGGCAAAGAAGCCATTTGTGTTAACACTTCAAACCAAGTATAATGGTACTTTTGTCAAGGCTATAGTTCCCCTAGAGGATGAAAGTGAAAACAAAGTCATTGCTACATGGCTTTATAAAGAAGACACTCCAATAGACTTAATAGAGCAAGCTCAAGAAATCACTCTTGAGAAATATGGGCCTAGTCTTAGGCTCATGAAGCATTTTGGTTACAAGGGAACTGGCCCTTTTGGGTGCAATAAAAATGGCCTAATTGATCCTATCAAGGAAATGGCTAGAAGTAATAGTGATACAACTCTCCTAGGATTTAAAAAGTTTCCTTTCCATTTGGGACCTAATAAATTTGTACCAAAACTTGAAAATTCATCTAGAAATGAGTCACAAGCTGAGTTAGACACTTGAGAGGAACAAACTGATCGTGAGGATCCCTATCATGATCATATTCCTTATGATCTAGCTAAATTATTTGTTTATCCAAATGACTTTGTGCCATGTGTTAGCACTATGGATGATACTAGTGTCTTTTGAGGAAAATACCAATCAACCCAAAGCTCATTCAAAAAAGGAAGAGTCTAGTTATTCATTGCATATTAAGTACCTATGTAAGAACCCAAATGATGAAGGTGAGTATTTCCCTATCACTATTGGGAGGTTCTATAGTCTCTCACCATGTAGCACTAATTCTAAGGAATATGAATTTGAATCTCTTTTAGAAGCCACTACTAATAAAGACAATGACCAAGTTCATGTCTATGAAAACCAAATCAAAGTGGGTGAAATGTCTAGGGTTAGGTCAGATAGGTTTGATCCAACTAGTGTCCTAGAGTCATCAATTGCTAAAGTTAGCACTCAAAGGTATTCAAACACACCTGTGGACAAAGTCAATGTAGGTCTTGAATTATTGGTCCAAGCCTATAATGACTATACCATGAACGTAATTGAACCAGTCACTCTTTTTTCACTCATACATATTGAGCTTATATATTGGAACCCTAATGCATCTAGTGAAGTCCCCATGTTCTAGAATGACTATGCTCTTTCCTGCTACCTAAATGTTGTTGAACTTGTAACGTCTTCCACCAATGAATAGAGAATCAACATGACTCAAGTTGAAATCAAATATCTTAGTCATACAATTAAAAAGAAAAAATACAAAAGGTCTAATGGTGAAAACCACATTGTGGTAGTGTTAGAACCCAAAAAATTAAAAACAAAAGACGTATCCAAGGGCGAAACCCTCTCTAAGGTGCCCATGAATGAGATATTTAATGCACTTCCAACTCACTTTCAATAAATATCATTAGTGTTGATAGAGCCAAGATAGCCAATTAACCTGGGTATAGAAGAACATCCTCATATGATATATTTGGCATAGTCATTGTCACTCGAAGAAAAGGAAGAGTTCATTGCCTCTTTGTAGAGAATTTTTTTTTTTCTTGGACATATTTTGACATTCCAGGATTGGATCTTGATCTTCTCATGCATAAATTGTCCATTGCACCAGGCATCAAACTAGTTAGACATCAACTTTGAAAAATACATCCTCATGTTGCATTGCTTGTCAAAGTAGAACTAGAAAAACTTCTAAATGCAAGATTCATTTGTGCAATTGATTATGCCAAGTGGATATCCAATATTCTTCCAGTCTCCAAACATGATAAATCTATCATAGTTTGTATTGACTTCCATGATCTCAACTTGGCATGCCCTGAGCATGATTTTCCACTTCCCAACATTGATATGATAGTGGACATGATAGCGAGCTATGAGATGTACTTACTAATGGATGGTTTTTCTGGTTACAATCAGATAAAAATTGCACCAGAAAACTAGGAGAAAATTTCTTTCACATGTGCATGGGGAACCTTTTCCTGGAATGTAATACCATTTGGTTTGAAAAATGTTGGTGTAAGCTATCAGAGAGTAGAAACTACAATTTTTCATGACATGATGCATAAGACTATGGAGGACTATGTGGATGATACCTTGGTCAAAAGTGCTAAATGCAATACTCATCTACAATATTTGGGACCCATCCTAGATTGCATGGAAAAATTCAGCTTGCAGCTCAATCTTAAGAAATGCACATTTGGTGTCACATCAGGAAAGCTGTTGGGATACATTGTCTCTACAAAAGGAATTATGGTGGATTCAGAGAAAGTGCAAGTAATAATAGATATGCCACCACCTTGGAACATTAGTCAAATGAGAGGTCTACAAGGTAGGCTCCAATCTATTCATAGGTTTATCTCACAATTGGTAGATAGATCACAACCCTTCACGAAGACTTTACATAAGGGTGTCAAATTCAATTGGAGCTAGGATTTCAAGTAAAGCTTAACGTAGATCAAACAATATCTTACTAATCCACCAATTTTGATGCCCCATATCCATGGGAAGCCTTTGATTTTATACATTTCAACAACTATAACATCTCTAGGGATCCTCTTAGCCTAGGATGAAAATGACAACAAAGAGAGACCTATTTACTACTTGAGTTGCACATTGTTCTCATATGGCAGGAACTACAACATCATTGAGAAAGCTTTCTTGGTAGTCATCTTTGCTTCCCAGAAGTTGAGACACTACATGCTTGCACGCACTATGTGGCTTGCCGCTAAAATAGATCCACTAAAGTACCTACTTAGTAAGGAAACTCTCACAAGAAGATTGGTTAAATGGGTCATGATACTCAATGAATTTGACATCCAATATGTTGAAAGAAAGGCTATCAAGGGATAGGCAGTTATAGATTAGCTGGGTGATGCACCTATGTAGAATCTCCCATCAATGAACATTTATTTCCCTAATGAGTCAATTTTAACACTCACACACCAAATGTGGGTCATGTTCTTTGATGGATCCTTCACAAAATAGGAATTAGGTGTTGGATTACTCTTCATAAGACCACAGAGATACTCATTGCCCAAAGCATACAAGATTATATTTCCTTGTTCAAATAACATTATGGAATACGAGGCTTTGATCAATGGCATGAAAATTGTAGCTGAATGGAGGGTGGATTAGTTAGACATCTTTGGAGACTCTCAACTTGTCATCAATTAGGTTAATTGTGTTTACCAAATAAAGGATGAGAAACTAATTCCATACAAGTGCATGGTCAATGACTTGAAGAAGTATTTTGTACACATTTCCTTCTAGCAAGTTCCATGAGCATATAATAAAGTAGTTGTTGCTATGGCTACTTTGGCCTCTGTACTATAGATGCCTAAAAATGATCTCTGACATGAGTTCTTGGTGGAAGTGTTACAGTACCTAGCCTACAACACCCCTGATTCTAGGATGATCTATTCTATTGTAGGACAAGATTCATTCTACTACCATCACATCTATTCCTATCTCCATAATCAAACCATTCTAGAAGGTTTGAGCCATAATGAGAAACATTATCTAATCTATAATGCTTCATAGTATGTCATTATTGTTGATGATCTATATAGGAGAGGTCTTGATAGAAAACTCCTTAGTTATTTGGAACTTAAAAAGTCCAAATGCACATTAATTGAAATTTATGAGGGCATTTGTGGATCTCACTCAAATGGCCTGACACTAGCTCACAAACTCCTCAGAGTTGGTTATTATTGGCCTGAAATGGAGCAAGAAGTTATCAAGTATGTTAGGTCCTGTAAGCAGTGTCAATTTCATGGGAATCTAATCCATGCTCTAGCCAAAGAGCTAATTCCCTCTACTACAACATGGCTATTTCAACAATGGGCCTTCAACTTGGTGGGTTAGATTCACCCAATGTCTTCTAATGGACATAAGTTCATTATCACAGCTATAGATTACTTCATGAAGTGGGTAGAGGTAGTACCTCTTGTAGTTGTCAATGGAAAAATTATAGCTCTCTTTATAACAAACTAAACCATCTACAGATATGGTGTACTATCCTCAATCATTACTGACAATGGAGGATAATTCAAGAATAAAGACCTCAAGGAACTATGCAAGAAATTCAAAATCACACAACATTGGTCTTCCATCTATTACACCCAGGGTAATGGCTAGGCTGAGGCATCCAATAAGGTGATCCTCAAAATCCTTCATTGCATAGTCAACAAATCTAGTAGAGACTGGCATCTCTAGATTAATCTAGCCTTGTGGGCATATAGAACAAGCATCAGGATTCCAAGAAGTACGATGTCTTTTACTTTGGTTTATGGAGCAAATGCTATGCTCCTAACAAAAGTGAAGATTCTTACCTTGAGAATCTCTATGAAGGGCCTTATTACTGATGAAGATTATAGGATAGCTTAGCTTTAAGAGTTAGTATTACTTGATGAACATCGACAAGTGGTTTTTGATCATCTGTGAGCCTATCAACAATGAATGTCAAGAAGCTACAATCAAAAATTCAAGCCACGTGACATCTAAATGGTTGATCTTATCCTCAGAGAGAACCTAAGAATCAATAGGAATGAGTCCAAAAAGGGAAGTTTGAACCTAACTGGCTCGGTCCTTACATCATTAGTACAGTACATGGATCCGATGCCTATCAACTTTCTACAACCAAAGGAAAAATGTTCAAGGAACCTGTCAACACTCTCCACCTAAAGTAGTTTTATAGGTGATTTGATCTCAATAGCTCTTTGTACATATCTAAATGTCCTAAAACAAATCATAAAAATTAGAAAAAGTCTTGAAAAATTTGTTACCCTAGTGAAAACCTAGCAATAGGTGCCTTGGTAACACCAAAAAAATTGAAATTTTCTGAAAAATACAAAAAAATAAAAAAGACAAAAATAAAAAATAAAAAATTGAAAAACAAGAAAAAGCCATTGGTGAAAACCTGGAAATAGGCATCATGGTAGCAAAAAGAATTTCTACCAAGAAGGTGAAAACCTAATAAATAGGTGCCTCTTGTTCCTAATGCTCCATCTTTCACTACATCTTCTAGCTTTCTGTACAGTTGTTTTACCATTTTTCCCACATTCTACTCATGTATCCATGGATTGGATCATGTCATAGCCCAGGGGCATTCCCCTTTAGTGTCACTCTTTTTGAGATTCTCATAAAATCTCTTTCGCAAGAGTCAATAGTCATTCTAGCTATGTTTGCCTATTGTTGCTAGTGTCACTCTTTGTCAAAGATTCACCTCATTGAATATCTTTCACAATAGTCACCAGTTGTTTTAGCTGTGTCTACCTACTATTACTTGGGTCACATCTCTAGATTCCTTTATGAAAGATCTCTCTTGCATCAATCACTAGTCATCTTGGCTATGTTTTTCTACTATCACTTAGTCTTCCTTGGTTCTTCACCTCAAAGATTCCTCCTTGACCTCATTCACTAGTTGTTTTGACTATGTCTTCTTACTATTTTCACCCTACTAAAGATATTTCTTTCAAACATGTTATGGACACTAACACTTGACATTAATCCTATAACACAAAATGAACTCAAAATGACATACTTGTATGGATATGCTGAGCATTTTCTTTGTTTGCTTTCTTTCACTTTATCATGTGTCCTCAAACAACTCAATGATGTCATTTCTAACTAGAGAAGTAACGACTAGGGGCATGATATTTTCCTTGCTTTCTATCTATGGTTTAGTTCTAATTAGTTGACCTATTCCAATAAAAGGGGTGTCCACTATAAGAGCCTCCATCTTGTATTAGATGGTTGGGTGTACCTTGACTCATTTTATATGAATATGTCAATAATGTTGGTTCTTCTCCTTGTCTATTGGAGTGAACTCTTCATGCTATGGTACATATTGATATTTATCCTATTAAGTGAATGTATGGGTCACTATGATTATATCTAGGATACTTTTGTTTTAGGCTATGAATGCAAGGGTCATTGTAGGGAGAGTACTTATCAAATACTTAACATAAGATGGATCTCTCATGTGTTTGGTGTGTCTACCATGTAGGCAATATTTTGGTTATCCTAACATTTATGTTTTGATGTTTATGTTAATTTGCTACAATAAAAGGGACAAGTGTTCTAGTCATTCTAGCTTCTTGTGCCTTGAATGCTTACATTTAATCATGAAAAACTTACAACATATGTCTTATTCATTTTCTCATGATTGCAATGTTAGTGGAAATTGTATGAAATATGGGATTTCATCCTATGCTTAGTGATAATCAATGGTCAAGGCTTGGTAAGCAGGCCTAGGGTTGCACTTAACATAGTCTTGCATTGCAACTCTATTTCATCATTCGTGATGGGGGACTATGGATCTCTACAAACATATCAGGATTTTCCATGATTGCACAAGTGATTGGTTCTTTGGTTTTTATTTTCATGCTCCTCAAGGGGGTACTTGTTACTATAAAGAAAAAATATACAACACTACATGAGATGTCAATTCATTTTAATATGCATTGCATCCATATACTCATATCATTTACACTACATAATCACATCATATCAAATCACACATGTATTCATAACATAACACATGCATCTCATAATCATCACATAAACATCTCAAGAATATCAACGGACACTGACAATGACATGTACACAGGGATACTTAGCTCAAAATCTCATATATATGTATATCAAAAATGTGTGTCAGTACAAAAAAAATGAGCACTACTCCACCACTATCGGTCAAAAATGATACAAAATGGTGTTGTCACACCAATGGATACATAGCCAAAATCAAAATTGGGGATAAAATCAATCAATAGCTATCTATTCCCCACACCATCAACCCCAGTAGTCAGAGGAGGGGGAGGAGGAGGCATATCTAGTCTAGTTCGAGGACGTGCACCCCCAAAATCTTAGGCATATTGGGAAAATAGAGGAACCTGCTGAGCCTCATTGGGCACAACTATAGAGTATGCTAAGAAGTAATAATCCTCTCAGGCCATTTACAATCTGACCTCATCCTGCAACATCTTCACCCTCCACTTGGCTGCCTATACCTACTCTCGCAGTCTCAAGATCTCCTAAGCCCAATTAGGGAGTTGTGCATCCCTCACTGCTACCACAATCTATAGCTCTCCAATATACTAGGAAACCTATTGGATCCACTCTCTCTATTGTCAAAAAAAATCCTAGGATCCTATGGTAGGCTACTTTTACATCTCCTCATTGAGCATCTCGGGTGCCTACTCTATGGGTGCTTGCTCCTCCACCCTTGGCCTCTATCACTCTCTACTCACCACTGCTACCTCCTACACCAAGGTCTAACCCCATTCATCATGAAAGGATTTGCACTTGTCTAATTCTCTATCATAGATCTAGTGGTGGGCCCTATGGTGCCTCCTGTTTCTATGCTGGTGCTTACTGTGGGGTTGGTGCTACTCTCCCCAAGGGATCTGTGAACCATGGGAAGGGGTGACTAATAAGATACACTTGATATGCTAGTGTGACCCCTACATCTAGTACCTCTGGATGGTAGTCCCACTATGTTGCATCTAGGTTGCACACATCGATCATCGATCTCCCTACATCTAGCCTCATTGGCCATCCCTGTGTCAGATCCTTCATGACTTGCATGTAGGAAGAAACTCCTAGGAGATGTCCTACTACCTCCCATACTGTCTGCACACTCAACTGATGGTGAACCACTTAATAATCTACATCATCCTCCCCACTAGTGATGGCAAGAAAAAAATCCATCCCAAATCCCTAGGAGCATTGTCCCAATCCTCTATCTCTCGCTAGGGCCACTATATGACAAAGACTAGGTCATTGAGATAGGCCCTTCACTACTCCATCTTACCCATGCCCTCCTGGGTAATTTTCCCTCTATATCTACAAATATATGGCTCTGTAGGCTCCCAAGCATCCTAAAAAATAGGTCATGTGACTGGTAGGTGCTTCCATGGCCAGACTTGTAGCACATACACACCAGCGACCATATTCTTCTGCTCATGCATCTCATAAAACATATAGGCTAGCATGCACTAGCCCCATCAAAATCTCTCTAAATAATCCAACATCCTTTGAAGCATAAGCCCCCATCCACACTCTAAACCATGCTATCCTATGTCTGAAACCAAGAAATAGCTTATGAATATGGCAAAAACCACAACCAATCTATTTGTCTACCCATATGTATGGACGAGATCATCTTAGGTGATGGGCTGTCCAAAAGCTAGCTCCCTCTAAAAAATGGCACAAAAGGCCTCTATACTAACTTGGGGCACTATGTCATAGGATACCCTCAATCCATGGAGTAGTATATGCAAGATCTTGTATATGTCCTTTGGAGTCATAATCATCTCTCCCTGAGGTAGGTGGAAGGTGTTTGTTTTTAAATGGAAATGCTCCATTGAGGTAGTCAATAGGCCATGATTAACCAGCAATGCTAGGATCCAACATAAAGAAGTAAGTCCCAATCTATCTATATGTGCCATGTCGGCTACATCTAAGCTCCACAACAATGCTCTACATAGCAGATAATGGGATCTAAATGAAACATCATTGAATATCTATTGCACACATGAACAACAACAACAACAAAAAGAAGTCAATATTTGATCAACAAATTAGAATGATGAAGAAAGAGATGCCAAAATCATGCTAAAAATGTAAAAAAATACAAATTTTTACTCACTTCTATCATAGATTTCCTTATAAAGATGTATTTCTTCACGTGAGATTGTGCATCTTCATCTGAGAAAATAAGTCCTCACACAAAGAAATGTGAGCCCATGTGAGTGATGAAAACCCCACATGAAGAGAGACTCTCTTGCATGAAGAAACAAGTTTTTGCACGAAGAGAGACAATCTTGTATGAAAGGCGACAACCACCCATGCAAAATTATGACATTCTTCACACAAGAAGTGGGTATCTCTTGTACAAGAACCCCCATTGACATCCACAAAGATATGTTAGGTTGGCAAATCTTTGCATGAGAAGAGATCACCTTCACATGAGAAAATATAGTCTCATGTGAAGACTGATTGGGACTTCCTAAAAATGTGCTAAAAATGTAATAAATGACCTCAAAATGCATGAAAATGAAAGCATGAAGGATGGTTATTGATCACTCATGGGTGGTCCATAGTCCACCAGCTAGGTGTGTTGTCTGGAGCACTCAAAATGGTGATATCTCACATTCACTGCTATCTTCCTCTTAGAGCTCCTATTGACAAAGGACAAAAGGATCAAATGATTTGAAAATGACCCCTTGGGCCCTTATATAGGGTTTGACCTAATTTTTCAAAGTGCTCAAATTTGTGCAAAAATCACCCCCTGGCTAATTTGACTAGTTTGGATGCATTTTCATGATAAATTTTGAAATCTGACACACCTAAGCAACCCAAAAATGAGTTTTAATTTTTTTAGGACTGACGCAATCAAATGCTTGTGTAGTCTAGATTTTTTTGATACTTTGCGATTTTGGAAATCTTTTCAACTCAAAATTTTTTTAATTTTCAAAATTTATTCTGGAAAAGGTCAACTATGGTCAAATCTAGTCAACTTTTGGTCAAACTTAGTATTCTGGACTTCCTAATCACTTTAAATCAACTCTAAATTTTCTTTTGATTGTTTTGAGCTCTTCTACATTCTGCGACTCTTGGATTTCTTCTATATCTCTTAACATATTGCTTTATGTCATATTTCTAGTGTGTCATCTTTCAATTTCACTCTTGATGGGGTAGGATGATTACATCATTGAATCCTTATTTCTTGGGGCATCTCATTCCCATCTTATGTCCTCATCATTCAAGGCATCTCATCACTAGGGGCATCTTGTTTCCCTCTTTCTAGCATCTTTTTTCTCTATTTAATCTTGTCATCAGTTGATTACAGGTATTGGGACAATTTAAACCCCGAATCCTAAGGATCAAACCTCATTTTGTGGATGATTCTATGACTCATAATTCGATCTTGCTAGCTTTTATCAACTTTAGGTATTTTGTTCTATCAATCCTAAGTCCTATATCACTAGGCAATTCTTATTCTGCCACTTGCTACTTGACTTAATTGTCAAATGCAAAAGACTATAATTTTCATTAATTATGATATATAGTTAATTCCTAAAGTATTGACTTGTATTAGTCACATTAAACCTATTAATTAACATTTAATTTAATTTAAAGTATTTTTACTTTAATTAAATTAAACTATCACCTAAGACTAATGTAATAAGGGATTAAATTAATTTAATTTAATAATTATGCTTAGTTTAGTTAATTGAATGTAATTATTCAATTAAATAAAAAGGGTTTTTATGAGATCATATCTCATTTTATTGAATTAAATATCTTTCCTAAATTCTACGCCTCAATTCAAAATGAAAGCTCTTATTTAAAATACTTCTTGAATTAGAATTGACTCAAATCACTCACTTTCACACTAAAGTAAATTTGAGTTAACTATTTCTAGCACTCAAGTTTTGAGGTAGTTAACTGTATCTGAATTAGGAACCTTCTATTTTGACTAAATCTTTGCTCCAATCTTGACCATTGATCCAAGTTGATCTCACTTGTTGATGGATTCTAATAATTCTATTTAAGGGGCTCATAATTCCTCATGATAAGAGGTTGGATTTTTATGCTATTGAATTGCTATCATATTGCATACCCATTTTCATAAGTTTTATATGTACTTTTTCTTAACATCTTAGTATCATTTAGATTAAACAATTGATGCAGCAGCATCCAGAGGTATAAGGGCAATCCTGTGTCACCCAAAAAAATGTACTTAGACTTAGTTTCTGTTTCATGTCTTTACATTTTTGGATACCCATTTGGCTCAAATAAAGGTTCCAACTCTCATAGTTCAACTATCAGTGTGTTTGAAAATCCTGAAAAAATAGGATCATGTATTTGGGCCATCATTTTGGTAAACTAGCAGGTGTGAATTGGCCAGATGAATGTAATCATGATTTAGAGCATTCCAGAAAAATAATCAAGTCAATAGGCTCCATGGTTTGAAAGTTATTGCAGTTTTTTGGGTTTTGGAGACCTCCTAAGAATGCTTCAAAGTCAAGTTTGGGGTATTAAATGACCTTGGAAAGGGTCAAAAAATGGGGGATGAGCAAAGCTCAGCCATAGGGCTATAGAGTGCTTCGAGAGCTTTTTGAAAATGTAAACGGTTCGTCAATCGGAGCTACGGTTCAAAAGTTATGCCTCTCGAAAGTTCGGTTACCATTTTTGGATTCTTCTAGATTTGCACTGACTTCTAACTCAGCTTCCGGAACCTTCTATTTCGTCCGTGGATGCCTACTAGCACTTTCTAGAATGTACTCCTAGTCCTTAACCCTCTGGGGTCTATTTAAGGAGATTTCTGGCATTGTAAAAGGCAGTTCGAAGTGGAGTTTGAGAGGAGGTACCATAAGGAGAAATTATCTCCAGATTTATGCTATTGTAAGCCCTTAGGGCATGTTTTGAAGTTTATTTTTCCTGTACTGGTTGTACTAGCTTATTTTCTCAGTTACTATAATTTCCCTTTTCTGTTGTTTCCATTCTATTCTTGGGTTGTGTCCCCATCAACAATGCATTAGATATAGCTTAATTTCTTTTATTATTTAGATAAATGCTTGCATAACATTTAGAATAATTGCACTCATATAGGCTTAATTGCATTTAAATCCTTCATTCTAGCATGGTCTGATTGCTTGTACTTTAAATCTAAGAGTATAAATAGGTAAAATCCACCTAGATAGAAGGAAACAAGTTGTCTTGTAGGACTCTTCTTGGGTGAAGAATCTCATGTTCATTCTATGATGAATCCACAGATAAAGACCATGTTGAAGTGTGTGTGTTAAACATAGGCCACATTCCATGCATATAGTTGTAGAGAACTTGGAAGAGTGTTGGAGACTTGTTATGAGAGTTTTTCTTGCAAGTTATTGGTTTATGTATTATGGATATTCTTGATACTACATGGATTCACTTCTTTGAGATGTTGTGGGTGGATTGATTATAGATTTGACATTATCTTTTGTAGTGGGAGCTTTTTGGTATATATGTGGTAGGTATCACTCTTGAGGCTTGTGATTGCAGGTTGCAGATTGGATATGTTGATGATGTGAGATTCACTTGGTATACCTTTGGATGTACAAATAGTTGGAGGGGTTGGCACTTGATGTGGGTGCTATTTCAACTATGAATATTTTGACAACTAAATATACATGTGATTACCTTTGGATTAGGTTTGTGTGCTTGGCATTTTAGTTGGTATAGGATTTTATGATCTTTTGATGCAACAAGTTGGGTGGCTTTCTCTTTGGATGGCTTCTATGTATGTTCAGTGGTAGAGGCATAATAGGAGGTGAGATCATTCATGTTTGAGATGCTAGATACTTTAATTTTGTTGTGAGTACTAGGATGGAGCACATGGTGTACTTTGATCCATGATGGTGGATGTGCTAAGAGGGATTGTTCCCTTGTTCATTTATGTGGCTACAGATTGACCCTATACAATGTATACAACAAGTGGGAGCTTGTTGAGATAATGGGTGTTGCACACATTGCATAATATTGTTATATTGTATTGTTTTATTTTATTATGCAATATTGCACCTAGATGGACATGCAACATGTAAAGATTCCCATGGGATATACTTGATGAGTTGTATTGTAACATTGTGATAATATTTCATGTAGTTATTTAATATTGGAGAAAAGAAAATTAAAATTCCAATATTAAACGTGGGGTCAATGGTTTAGGTAGCACATGGTTTATGTAATACCACTTGGTGGTTCTATGTGACTTGCTACTATATAAGCAGCCACAAGGGTTGTTGTAGAGATAAGTGAGAAGACAAAAGGGAAAAGGCAAGAGTTGAGTAGGACAAGGCTTGATAGGTTAGCCAAGGGAGCATTTGTTAAGGTTGGAAGCATGACATGGGATGTGTGAATTCACGCTTATTCACATGCATTTCTTGGTAGTGGCTATGGCATTGAAGGCTTCCATGGTTGTATTGCAATGGTTTTTTTTTGTTGAATAATACATGGTGATGGATGCTTTTAGAAGCTAGGTTTTTCCCTCAATGAGGGTTTCCCAAGGTATATCTTGTGTCACAAATTTTTTGGGTATGTTGTCTATTCTCTTGCATGTGGATTTTAATTACATATTTATTTCAGATCTGTTATGGGTTATGCAGAAACAATTATATTTTTTATTGCAAGTTTCCTTACAATTATTACCCTTGGATCAAACCATGTCTTTTCTCAATTGTTTTTCATTAGAATAAAAAAAAAAAAGTAAACTCCACTAGAGAACATAAAATCAATATTTAATATATTAATATTATATGAATAAAGCATGTTTTAATTGTGTTGATTGTTAAAATATTAAAAATATATAATGTTGAGTATAAAATTATTTTATTTATTTAAACTTTAGTCTCAAACAATTGTATCTATTACATACAATTTTAAATTTTAGACGATAAGTTTTTGCTATTAAATAATGAACTTTAGTTTTTAAGAACATAATTTATACTATCTATAATTTTTTTAACAATTTATTA
>CM053783.1:869671632-869999132 GCA_028749045.1 Cupressus sempervirens
GGATTTTTTAAATACTACCTTGTGTTAAAAAATCTATGCAATGGTATTATATATCCACACTATTGTAGTTAAGGGAAATGGATAGTTTGTGGGAAAGTTAAGCTAATTGGCTTAAATATGTTAATTTGATATTACATAGTTGAATTTCTTGGATGAGAGTTTAGATAAAATAAAAAACTGAAAGTGGTAATGAATAAATTTCATTTTGGGATTTTATAGTAGAACTTTATATTATGCAAAGACACAAAGCTTACAAGGTATAAAGCAATTGAAAAATGTTGAAGGGGTTCCTTTATAGTTACAATGATTCTTGGGATTCCTCTTTGAGTTTTCTTGTAACTTATCTTTGTTAAAACTTCTAAGGATGTATTTTGTACCTAGTTTTTTCTTAGTGTACAATAAGTTAGTTGTAGAGGCTTATATGCTTATATCCTATGAGTATTTTAGATTTGTAACAGATATTTCAAGCAAGCATGATCAAACTGGAACACTTCTATGATGTAGGACATTTTTTATTTAGGCTAGTAAATTCTTGAAGGTCTTATTTTGGGGAAGAAACCATTCTAATAGTTCATAAGATAGTGACTTTGGAGGAACAACACCTCACTCTTTTGAATTTTATGCATTTGGTTTCATTTGATAAATATTGATGTTCTCTATTCTTATCAATCTTTTAGTTCTTTCTTATAGTCATTTCTTCTTTACATTTTCCATACTCCTGATAGTTATAAAATAATTTATGTGAGAACTTCCATTCTTTTTTCTTTCTACAATGGAGAATCTAGGGATTGGATTAGGGAAGTGATTGATTAGGAAGCGTGTGATATATTTTGATGAATTAAGTTGTGGACTCTTTGTGCTAATTAATGGATCAAATGTATATCAGGCAAGGAAATTTTAAGATAAGAGAGAGGCCTAGGATGTGGTAATGCAACACCTATAAGAATGATTCCTCAAGCTAAAATAAGATATGACAAGCATTTCAAGGTCTATAAGAAAGTCTATAATGTTCCTGTTTCTAAAATATGGTTAATAATAAATAACAATAAATAAAAATATAAAATATAAAATATAAAATATATCATAAAATATTATATAATGTAATTACATGTTTATTAAACTTAATGAAAGGCCAAGATGAATGCAATGAAGAGTTGTGTTGTCACTACAAATTGTGATGGAAAGAAGAGAAAAGGTGGAAAGGTAAGAATGGTTGTGTAGATGTCAAAAGTAAATTATAAATGATAGTTGTCACTAATGTTAAAGTTGAAAGCCATAAATACATTAATTGAGACAAGGTATTGTATGGTTAGATGATGCAAAAAATTATTCTACAAATACATCAAAAGTTAAGTATAAAATATAATTCATGATGATTAGCATGACTAATCCAAGGGAATGGTAAGAAACATCATCTAGCAATATGATACAACATCATAATAAAGGAATGCATCAAGTAACATACTAATCATCATCTAAACATGATATCAAATACATCCAAAGTAAAACATAAATCACTAGAGAACACACTCCATATACACCAAAGTACCAAGTGAATATTTGACACTGGCCTCAAACTAATGTAGACCATCTCTATACACTAGTCTACAATACTGGTATAGATAGCTATGCCTCCCAACCATGTGGATCCTATAGGACCACTCTCATCATGTTGATGGATATAATGATCCAACCACAATCACACAAGGCAATCACTCATGGCTAGCACACACACCAGTCAAGAACATGATACCAACATCTATATGCTCATGAAGATAATGCAATACATTAGGTCACTATTTAGATTCGCTATGGATAACTATGTAGGGAATATAGTGGAGTTTCATTACTTACCATTGGGTAGGACAAGTACTTTGATCAACTCCCTTGGGAGGCCATGCTCAGAATGTATATTCGATCAACTCCCATAGGAAGCCAGATATCCTGCCTTTAATCAACTCCCTGAGGAGGCCAGAAACACACACCTTCAATCAATTCCATCAAGAGGCCAAGTGTTCCTTAATCTTACCTTTTATTAAATTTAATTTTCCATTTGTTAAGTTTTATTATCACTTGTTAAAAATGTCTTCATGTTACCTTGTCAACCACTTTTGGGCTAGGGTACATGAGAGAAGCCACTTCACATATCTACCCTACATACCCATTGTCATCACATGATGAGTGTCCAAAGGAAATTCAAGGTCCTAATCCAACCCCAAATGAATAATCCCTCAACTGCTTATATCCAAGAGTTTGGGTCTTGCAAGATCCTGCCAAATGCATGCACACATGCTCATGTGTTTTCAAAAGAAACTATAAGAAATACAACAATCAAACAAGTATATTAATTTTAATCAACTAGATTATATATGGGAGTACAGATTCTACACGAATCCTAAAGATGCAAAAAACCATACACCATGAACTCACTCAACTGACCCAAATCTGGGAGTATGGATTCTACACGAATCCTAGTGCCCATGAAATAACATCATAACATGTAGGGAAATATGGAATACAATTCATTTCCACTATCCAAGGAGACAAATGCCAAAATCCTAACAAAATATGGGAAGCACAAAAATTGAGGTAGACTAAAAATCCCAAAACTCAAAGTTCTTGGATAACAATGAAAATGAAACCCAACTCAATAATAGGGTCACAAGACCAAGGGTCCAATAAAATTCACCAAATAGGCTCAAATTCCCAATCCTACAAAAATCTGGCAAAAGACACAAGTCCACAAAATCCACTATGGAAACACGAGTTTAGATCTAAAAATAAAATACTCTAGAATGTCCTATAACAATTTTGATCCCACAATCCTAATCATTAATGGAAGGGCTACAAGATCAAATCTCTAAATAAGCTAAATAAAGAAATCGGCAAAAAACTTGAGGGCACACAAAATGAGACATTGATACAATACCCAAAACTAAAACATCTTGGAATTCAACAAAATTAAAAACCCACTAATCAAACCTACCTAACATCACACTCTTCAAATAAAATTATGGACCCAGACACTCCACAAAAATCTAGTAGCATTACAGTAGGAAAAACCACCAAATCCTCATGATGAAAAGATCAAATGCTGACAACCATCCAATTGAGTGATGGAATTGCATAAAAATGGAGGGGAAACCTAGTTCTCCACTCCCTAATATCTAACATCAAGAATTATAAGCTAAAATGAAGTAGAACCATTCAAAGTAGAAGGCTCTACCTCACAACCAAAAAGGCTAAAATAAAAAATGATGCCATAAAATAATAGACCTGTTGAATATGCTAAAACATATGGCATAACAAGATCTCGGTATGAATCCAATGAGACCAACCTCATGACGATCTTTCCAGCCACTCCCACCCAATGAGCAACATAAGAAAATGTCTTGAAGAGGGTTTTGGAAATTTTCTCCCCAAGCATGAAATAACAAAGTGAAAATAAACAATAAAGTTCTTTTTTGTCAATATAAGAACTTTTCCAAAGTGACTTATAAATTAGGTTATTAAAATGACTTAATAACCAACTAGCCCCTTAACCCAAATAAATTAGGCAATTCTAATTGCATGGAATTTAACTATGACCAACTAGCTGAAAATAAAATATGAATTAAATCAATAATTAAAATCCCACTAACCCAATAAACATCAATTAATTTAGTCTTTTTTGTGACCACTATGAAATCCTAAATGTATAGACACGCTCAAAGGTCTAATCACATAATGCATTATGATTCTAGATTTACCAATTGCTAGAGGATTAAAATAACAATAAAAGATACATCACCTATATAGGGATTATATTGGCTCAACATGAAAGGTTTAATAACTAACTCCATGTGTCACTACCAGGGATATAATTCTTGCACAATAAACAAACACAATCAAGTGTAGATACACAATATATGTTGTTGTAAATAAGTATTTACTTATTACACTTACTTAAGTTTACTTAGGTTAATGCATTATTTATTTATTTTGCATTATTTTATTTGTGAGACACTTAGGAGTTTGTGCACTGTTGTGAGTTGTCATGATGACATCACAGGGTCCGCACCTCTTTTAAGCACATGTTGTCTACAACACAAGAATCTTCTACACACATATGGCACTTAGTAATTCTTATTCATTCATCTAGAATGTTGGATAAGGTGCTTAGTTGTCTTATCTTCTAGTTGTTTCTATAGACATTCTAGGTGCTTCCTGAGAGGCTTTTATATACAGGCACTCCTAATGTATTGAACATCACATTCTGAATAGAGCAATGTATTCAGACATACTCTAATTAATTGATCATATCCATTTTTTGTCTACTATGTGCTTGTGTTTGAGTTCTTAGTTCATGGGTGAATTTTTCCCTTAGGCAAATTCTTACATGGTATTAGAGCAACTTGGAGACTTTCTCATCACATAGCCATTTCAAGAACATGCTTTCTTTGTCACCTCATCCTAAATCTAGAGTGCTACAGAAATTGGGAGCATCTAGAGCTAGATTTGACCTTGCCATTACATCTAGAACACTAAATTGGTGAAAATCGGCTATAAAGCTGCCTACCCTAGGCCAAAGTCAATTGTGAGGCAATTTTTTTGCAAACCGGAACTTGAAGGACCGATTTGCAGAATTGGTATGATTACTTCAGATATGTATATTTAATTTTTAGATGTACATTTTTTTTCATTTGCATCTCTACAATTTTTTTCAGATCTGCACTATTTTTTGAAAAAAATTTGGCCATAGGGCCATAGAAAAGATTTTTTGCAACTGAAGATTGAAGCTTGTTGGTGCAAATCTGATATTTGCATCACATTCAGAAGGTCCAAAAGCCCCCAGATCAGATTTTGTTTCATCAAAATTGGACATGTGAGGCAAAATCTAGAGCCATTTATTTTTTGGAGGCGCAACGGCGATTCAGAAAAAATAACAGCAGCATCAATTTTCAAACATCGATAGCTTCCTCATACGGACTCCTTTTTGTAAGTAGTTTTTTTTGTTTTGGGGTAGGATTTCGTGATCTACACATTGATGCAGGTGGTTTGAGATTTTTCTTTCTGAATTTTTTTGTAACTCCAAAATATCAAATTTTGCAAACTTAAAATGCTTGGTACGGGCTCATCTAGACTCCAAATTAGGTTCTATTTTTTTTTACAATCATATTATAGATTTTATAGATAGAAATACTACTTTCAAAAATAGGCCCTAAATTGGCAAGTGGCTTTCAAGTGCCAACATCATCTTTTTCAGGGGGGTTTCTTGATTTTTTAAAAAAGGTTTCTCTAATTGGTCCATCATGGAAGAGGAAGATTTGATTGAATTGACCCCACACAACTATCATGAATGGAGTCAACTTGGTATCAAATATCTCCTTCAACACAATGTACTACCCTATGCACCAGATCTTGAGTTTACTTTTGATCAGCGTGACATCATTTGGTGTACTATTTATTTACATATGGAATATAAAGTTCTAAAAAAATTGATCAAAATTAAGTCATTTGATCCATATGTTTTTTGGATGTATCTTTTGGAGCATTATGGAGATCCAGCTATTCCTCCATTCCCAGAAGATCTTCTTCCACCAGTTGTAGTTGACTCCTCTTTAGATGAGATCACACCTCTAGCTCCTACTGATCCTATTTCAGCCACAGATGCTTCAGAATCAATGTAGCAAGATACTTTATGTCTTCCTACTCTACCTTCATGTGAAGATTTCGATTTAGACATTGAATAGTTGTTCATGGAGTCTCACATTGAAGACACAGTAGACATTATTGATGACATTTGTCTTCTATTTGAGGTGGATACTTCATCCTTTCTTGCAGTGATAGATTCATGTACTTCAACACTATAAGGTACTCATGGTCTTCCCGGTGATGATTTCTTGCCAGACATTTCAGCTATATTCTTGGAGTCACACACAATAGATATGGGAGACTTTTATGATGATTTCTCGCTTCTCTTTGTTGAGGAGTCTTCTACAGTTGTTGTGAGGGCCCACTCTAACCCTCAACTCCATGCTCTACATGCTCAATCCTTCCAGATTGGCATGATTGTGGATTCTTCTTTACAGCATCTGTAGGAAATATCTTTCATATTTGAGAAGATTGTTGGTTTCCTGAGATAGGTTCTACCTCCTTCCTTGTTTGATTTTCTCTTCTCTTCAATAGTTTTGGAGGAAGCCATCATCAGTATTGACATAGGGACTTTTGAACAGGTTTCAGAGATACCAGTCATCATAGAGATTCCTTCTCCATCCAAAGAATGCATCTCATAGGTACCCTTTGTAGACACCTAAATATAATTACATCAATAAGTAATTATATTTACTCATCTCCTAGGACATTATTGATTAAATATTTACTATTTAATTAATTAATCGTCATCCCCTAGTTAATTAATTAATTTAATTAACTATAGTCCAATTGATAAAATCAAATGATCACCCAAAATCAATTTATCAATTAAATCCCTCTTCCCCTATTAAATTGAATAAATCATTAAATCTATTCAATTTAATTCCACACTCCCATTTTATTAAATAAATCATTTAATAAAATATCTAAAATCCTAAGAGCCTCCCTAAACTCTCTTAGCCACCTAACTAACCCATCCCATCAAAGCCAAATCACTCACCACCTAACCCCCCTTCTAAGCTAATCCTAATCTCCCTCCTAAACATGTGCACAATCATAAACATGGGTTAAGATTGGCTAACCCAAGCTAAAGTCAACAAATATCTTCCCCTCACCCTCCAACATAAATGACCCTCAAATATCTCTTACACTCCTTTTTATGACTCTTACACCTCTCCCATCCTCACTCATGACTCTTCCATATTCAACCACCCTCATCAAGCCTTTGACCAACCTTTATCCTATCCTCACACACTCATCCTCCTTGTGACAAGTGTCACCTCTCTATTGGTGCTAAATAAGCACAATCCATGTGCTCCCCCTTGAGTGCATCCTAGCCCTCCCTCACCATCTTGCCATCCTTGCATCTTGGTCATCCATTCCTTCAACCTTTGTCCTACAAATTGAACCCTCCTCCTTCACTAAAATAATCCATCCTCCATGCAAAGTTATAATGCTATTTTAAGAGCTCATAAACTACCAAAATACCATTATAATGTTGGAATCACTCCATGACTCCAATGTTGAAACCTCACCTCATTCACTCCATCCATCCATCTAAGCTTGAGCTATACTTGTGAGCACACATACCTTAAATCGGGGACAAATCTATTGTGTCATTGTGTTATATCATTTGGAGCTTACCATTCTTGGTTTGCCTCCATTTGTGGTGATAAAAAATCGGTCCTATCTTAAGTGTTAGCTTGCTTAGTATTGTTAATGCTTTCATTTTATGGTTAGTATTCAATTTGCACTACTAAACTAGGTGATACACCCTTGCCTTTGTTTCTTCCAAAGGGGAGGAACATCATACAGAGGTCATGGACTAGCTTCTACATCAGAGCATTTCTCACTGATTGGCACACTACTTTTAAGGGGGGGGGGACTACCTCATCTCCTTCTTCTCTTTTTTGGGAGGGACTTTTTCCTCATAGGAGGTTTTGTCCTTCTCCATTCTTTCTTGTATATACTGGATGTAAGTTGTAATGGAGGGATCTTTATTACTCCATACATTGATGCATCCTTACTTATCTCTCTTTTTGGGGGAGGGTTTTTCCCATGAGGTTTTCCCTCTTTCCCCGCTTTATGGGAGATTTTCATTTTCATTATGTACATGGGTACCTAATATGGCCTAGCAGCTCGGACACATTATGCATTTCATCCTAGTTTGGTGAGCTTAAGGGCATTCCCTTAAGTTGCACTTAAGGGGGGGGGTGTTGGTGTAAATAAGTATTTACTTATTACACTTACTTAAGTTTACTTAGGTTAATGCATTATTTATTTATTTTGCATTATTTTATTTGTGAGACACTTAGGAGTTTGTGCACTCTTGTGAGTTGTCATGATGACACCATAGGGTCCACACCTCTTTTAAGCACATGTTATCTATAACATAGGAATCTTCTACACACATATGACACTTAGTCATTCTTATCCATTCATCTAGAATGTTGGATAAGGTGCTTAGTTGTCTTATCTTCTAGTTGTTTCTAGAGACATTCTAGGTGCTTCTTAAGAGACCTTTATATACAGGCACTCCTAGTGTGTTGAACATCACATTCTAAATAGAGCAATGTATTCGGACATACTTTGATTAATTGATCACATCCATTTTTGGTCTACTATGTGCTTGTGTTTGAGTTCTTAGTTCCTAGATGAATTTTGCCCTTAGGAAAATTCTTACAGTATATAATACCCAAATCAACAGTTATATAAAATCACATAATTAAAGCATCTAATCAGTTTCATTAAAATAATCTATTTAAATTATTTATTTACACAATAGTAAAATATTACCATAAGAACAATGTAAACATTTGTAATGCAATCACATCACAAAAAAAATCATCAAGGTTGCATCCATCAGGATGATTTATGGAAATCAACTTTGAACTTGATTAAACAAAGATTGATAAGAGATAACCAGAATATCTAGTTCGATTTCAAGTGATGAAACTAAACATCTAAGAGATCATGATGATGGAAAATAACCAATTTGATTTGAAGAGATGAAATTGATCAATGTCAAAAAAGATATCCAAAGAAATAATGCTAGATAATTTATAAAATAATCAACTTTATTTAGCACAATGAAACAAATCAATTGTAAGACAGTTTATTTAGCTAGAGATAATGAACTTGATATGAGTCTTGATGAAGTCAATTATTTTTTGTGGCTTCACAACACATGTCCCATTCTAAGTCAAACTGTGGACTCTCTCTTTTGTATTTATGGCAAGAGATCCCATCTTTTAAAATAGGGCATCTTGTGCAAGGAAAATTGCAAGAAAGAATATAACCATTTCCACACAACCCATAATATATTTGAAATAAATATGTATTTAAAATCCACATGCAAGAGAATAGAAAACATACCCACAAAAATGTGACACAATATATACCCTAGGAAACCCTCATTGAGGGAAAAATCCAACCTCTAAAAGCATCCATCACCATATATTATTTAGCAAAAATACCATTGTAATACAAGAATCGAAGCCTTCAAATCCATAGCCACAACTGAGCAATCCATGTGAACAAGCCTAAATCCACACATCCCATGCCATGCTTCCAACCCTCACAAATGTTCCCTTGGCTAACCTGTCAAGCTTTTTCTAGCTTGACTATTTCCTTTTTTTCCTTTTTTTCCTTCTCATACAACAACTACCCTTGGGGCTACTTATATAGTAGGAAGTCCCACAAAACCACCAAGTTGTATTACATAAACCATGTGCTACCTAACCCATTGATCCAACATTTAATATTGGAAATTTATATTAAATAATTGCATGAAATAGTATCACAATGTTACAAAAAACTTCATCAAGTATATCTCATGTGAATCTTTACATGTTGCAAATCCATCTAGGTGCAACATTACATAATAAAATAAATAATACAATATAAAAATATTATACAATGTATGCAACACCCATTATCTCAACACCTAGTCGGGTGCCTCAGTGGATGGGTCTTCTCTTAGGTCTAGGTCAGTTTAGGATGTCCAGTCGATCAGCACCAAATGATTCTGGGAAGTCATAAAATCAAATTTTGACAAGGAAGAATGATGGGGCACACTAGCACACGTGTACCCTTGGAGGGTGCACTATGTGTGTCAATATTCATAAACTTTGAGAGACACATATGTGCACTTGTGCACTAGCACACCCTTAGAGTTGTGTTATGTGCATAAAATGGAAAATACACATTTATAAATGCCCCATCCCCCCTTCATTTATTCATTTTCGTTCCTCAAGCCTTTGAATACCATAGTTCTTCCACTATGCATTCTTTGAGTACATCACATAAGGTACTAAAGAGCACACATGGGCACATTGTGAGCCTCTGAGGGTGCACAACTTGCAGGATGTATGTGTTTATAACAAAATTTTATGTTAAAACCATACCCAAGGAATTCAAAATAAAGACCACATCTATCGTACCTTGCACATATGTGCAAGGTGTAAATGTACACTAATTATAAATGGTAGTAGCTCAAAACACCAAGGTTATGCCTAATTCATATTGTGCACATGTGCACATGTGCCATGTGTGCATATAAGTTCTTTAAAGGCCTTCTATTAGTTTTTTGAATTTTGGTCAAGTTTGTCATCAATTTTCATTGGTGTGGTTATTCTAGTTAGTGTTTTTTTAGTCTCCCAACATTGATATATTGGCATGTGCCCCTTTTATAGGTGAAAATTGCATCTTCATCATCCTTAATGGAAACATAGGTCACACCAAAACTAGTCATGTTCACATTCCAAGGTGCACCAAAGAAATCACAATTTTTGGATAAGCATTCAAAATTCTAGGGTTACATAAATGGGATATATTGATTGGAACACTTTCTTTGTTTTGTGCATAAAATCTATGGATAAGTTAGAGATGATCTCAACATTGATCTTAAGTGGAATAGTTAATGTGACTCCCTATCCCTTGTCTATCCACTCTTTAGAGCTTATCATGTCACTAACACATCATTACATGCTAGAGGAGAAGGTTGTAGAGCATCAAAGGGGAGATGGTTCTAGGCATATGTTTGGATAATATGGAGAAGTTTTTCCATCTAGCACCTACAAACTAATTCTAGAAGATATTATATGACAAAGATAGGTGGTACAAAAAGCATGAGTAAGAGGCAAAATGCATAGTGCAAGAGAAGTACCTTATTTCCCAACCCTCTGTTAACAAAAATGATGGAAAGGTCAAAATGACCCAGGGGTATATGATAGATGATATTGGATATGGTATAGCTCTCCTGAGGAGAGTCATGGGATTTCACATAGCTAATAATCTTGAAACTTGGATGGTTCATTTCATTAAAAATATCAAGAGGAGGGGGCTACCAATTAACTTGGCCACCATCATTAGCAATAACCTAGATTAACAACTATTTTTACTAATGTCTAATCCCAATGTCTAGATGACTTCCTATATGGTCTAACTTCTACAAACTAGACTAACTAATTATCCAGTGTTGGTAAAGAGAGGAAGCATGCCAATGTTGCAAGTCTTATTAGGAAGTAAGATACAAAGAGGGTGGGAGGGTGAATCGTTATCTATAGAACTTTTAACTACTTGAAACAAAAATTGATTAACTATATTCACCACTAAACCATCTCATATCTTTAATTAGATACAATATAGCCATAAAATGTAAAACTAAAATTGATCTAAGCATCACATCCATAGACATAAATGTAAATGTAAACACATAACACAAAGTTTTGGTTACCCATAAACCCTCCAAGGTGATGGTAAAACTGGGGTGGGGATGATACCCATAAATATTCACTACAATAACAATAAAGTGTTCTTATTAAGGCTACAATGTTTGGTCACTTCCAGTGATCTACCCTATGAGGGGTTTTTCTTGTTAAGAGCTTACAATACTATTAGGTCTACCTTGATTAAAGGACTTAGACATACAACTTAGTAATACTTTGTTAGGAGATTTAGCTAGGTCTATTAGAGCTACTCTATTAAGAGATTTACCCTGATCCACTTGGCAGAATGTCTAACTACTTGATCCTTTAGTTAGCACTTTATTCTAGATTATGGATCTTCTCTACTCTTATCTAAATTGATCTCCTAATTTGATATACTATGTCCTTCCCTTTTCTTCAAGGTTGCTTTGTTTTATCTCTAATCTTCAAACTTAGCCTTCCTTTTCTCTTCCCTTAACCTTCTTGTGTACACATGATCATTCTTATGATTTAGGGCTTAGTCCCTTCTAAAATAGACATTAGGAGAAGGTTCTAGATCATGATCAACAATCTAGGGTTCCCCCTTTTTGTCGTAGTCTTTCAAATTTTCTAATTGATTACTCCACCTTCATAGGGATTGATGTCCTTTGACAAAATTCATAATTATCTCCTTAGTTGTCTCTACAATCTATAAATCTCACATAAAAGTGAGCAAAAATTATTTATATAAGTGTTTATGCCATCACAAACTCATATGTCAAAACTAGTTTTCTTGATAATTCAATATTGTGACACTTGGTCATTGTAGACACCTAAAATCCTTTAGAAAATAAAGTATTTTTATTTTCTGAAAAATCCCTGATGATATCATCATTAATTAATTAATTAATTATTTAATTAATTTATTTATTTTTATGCCATTAAATCCATTTATCTTAATTAAAAATATTTAATTAAGGAATCCCTCCCAAAAATGTTTAAATCTTATTTAAACATTATTTTTTTATTTAAACATTATTTAATTAATAAATTGACCAAAAAAACTCAAAATAAATAAATAAATTATTTTTTGCCCAAAACTTGGCCAATTTCCTTAAGACCACTAACCTCTTCCAAAATCTTCTAATCCTTCTTTAATTTTGATTAAAGTCTAATCCCATCATTTCCTACCCCTAATCCCAACTCAAAATATTTAATTAAGATTAAATATTAATCCTCATGTTTATTAAATTTTTTTTAATAAATATCTCCTCAACCCAAACCCTTGAAATAAATAAAACTTTATTTATTTCCTAAAAATCTAATTTATCCTCATCCTAAGAAGTTCTAGACTCTTCTAGAAAGTCTTCATCCTCATCCTAAGAAGTTCTAGGCTATTCTAGAAAGTCTTCATCCTCATCCAAAGTCTAGACTCTTCTAGAAGATGTCTTTAAACCTAATCCTAATCCCCTCCTAACCTTGTCACATTCCCTAAACATGGGTTAAGACTTACTAACCCAAGCCAAAGTTAACAAATATCTCCTCCTTCACCCACCCTCATTAAATGCCATCCACTTGCCTATCCCTAAGTTAATCCTAAACCATCCTAATCCATCCTCTAATCATTTGCACAATCCTAAGCAAGCTTAAAACTTTCCTAATCGAGCCCAAGTTGAAATTCCTCTCATCTCTTTAAAAATATCCCAACCATAAAACTTTATGAAGCCCACTAGGCCATAAATGACTCTTCCAAGCCCTTTCATTGCTCTTACAAGCCATTATGAGGGTCTTTATGAAGATTTTATCCCTTGAGCCTCCTTTGTTGACTCATCCTTCCCCTTTCTTCCATCCTCTAACCCTGTGACATGTGTCACTCCCTGATTGGCTGTAAGAAAGCACAATCCATGTGCTCTCCTCTCATGTAATTTGAGCCCTCCATGAGCTTTTCCCCATCCTTGCATCTTAGCCCTCAATCCCTCAAGCCTCTTGCTTATAAATTGGATCCTTCCCCTTTGTAAAAGACCACAACCTTTAAGCTAAAGTTATAATACCATTTTAAGACCAAGTTTTACAACAACGCCATCATCCACACCCAAATCCAAATCCTCCATTGAAGCGATTTTGAGCATTTGAGCATACATACAAAACCTATCAAATAGACTCATCCCTAAAACAAGAGAACAATCTCATTGAGAGAGCTCCTTAATGGCTCACATTCTCATTTGAGTTGTTTCCTCTTTTTCTCACTTTATGTTATGTTTAACAAGTTTGTAAATGCTTTTGATTTCTTAGTTTTGTATTTCTTGCATGCTTATTTTTCATATACAGTCATAACTATTAATCATGTTGTCCATTAGCTTTTGTATGCTCGATAATAACTGACTCACTTCGAATATACTATCGTTCCTTTGGTATCCTTTAATTAGTCTAGTGGTCTAGTTTTTCACAGGGCAAATTTTTTCTAAATTTAGGGGTAAAAAATTAAATATGGGTTAGGTTTTTTGTGTAACTTTAACTCTAGGTGAAATCCTACTAAAATAAAATGTCATGTCCCAAATAAACATGTTAGGTTTGTTGCTTGTATTTTTCAAATGTCTTTTGAGTGAGAAATTTGTTTTCAAAATAAAATATCTTCTCGGGAAATCATTTTAAAATTCAAACCTTTCAATCTTTTCTTCCCAAGTTTTTCCTACAATTATATCTTTCTTAAATCTATGGTGGTCATCATGTCACATAGAAAAGTTGTGAGTGCGTTATCCTTTGCAACATGGCAACCATCATGAAATAAAAGGAAGCCAAAAGAAACAAAAAATGGGACACCAATTTTTCATTATTTTAAAAGTTCTTAGTGCTTAGTTTGATGTCATAAGCTCTAGCATTGAAGAAATGACCTAGGTGGAAGGTGCTTTGTTTTTCATCACCAATTTGGGAAAATTCAAGGAGGTTTCTATGTTCAAACTAGAAAATACAAGAGCCCTGCCAGTAGCAACATAGCACCTTGATAGAAAAGGGAAATGCGATAACATTTGAAGGGTGGGTCTCAAGATTTTCCTAGTTAGCGATGAGTCAGGTATCCGGTGTGACATGTTGGCATTAGTTAAAGGATGTATGCTGGAGGTCACTATATCACAATTGAAAAAACCATGTTGACTGTTAGTAGCGACATAGCACCTTACCGAAAAAGACAAAACACAGTGAGGGATAATTTTTTTTCGTTTTATAGAAAGGATTAAAATATTATATGGTTTGCCAACTTGTTAGAATATTGCCAAGTCACATATGACATGGTAACGTACTAAAGAAAAGGGTAGATGAAGATTCAAGACCATCAAATTAGAGTTAATCAATGATTCTTGCTAAGTCATTATGAGGACTTGCTCATTTTTTAAGGGTAGCAACATAGCAACCTAAGAAAGAAAAATAGGGACCCACCATAGTCACATTAAATTATTGATCAAATATACATAATTAGATTGAAGTGTAATCAATGATGGTCATTATGTCATATAAAGAATCTACTCATAATTTAAGCATGGTGACATAATGAGAAGGAAACACGTATCCATGAAGTGTGAGTGGGACCAATCCAAATTGTCAGTGGTGAAAAAAAAGCTTATATGGAGAAAGCTAATTGGGTTGACTTCTAGCTTGGCAAGTGGAAAGTGAGTCATTCTTTTTTTTATTCTTGCATCGTCAATTTTTTCTTAGATTGATGATGTATTTTCAAAATTAAAAGTCAGTACCTCTCAATTTTCCTTATAGTTCATTTATGAAGGTTTAAAACTCCTCATATGGACTAGGAATAGAGTATATTGCAAAAAATCTCATCATTTCTATCATACATAAAAAAATATCAATGCTTTCAAAGAATTTAGAGCTACTGAGAATTTGCATTGGGTGATCACAATCTAAAAGATTTATAGCTTGACCATAAAATATTGTAGAATTGCTAGAGATAGTAGAAAGTCAAAGTAAGTTTTTGTTCTCACCACATACATTAAAATTTTCTAGTTTTTGCAAAGAAAATTTTTGTCAAGTCAAGAGGATTATTTGGCTAGAAATGTTCATGATGATCTTCTCAAATTATTGCTTGAGTCCATAAACAAGACTGTCAAGGTGAAAAAGTTAATCTCTCTAAACCCTAGACTCAAGATTGTTGATGTATTGTTTGATACAGGAAATTCGGTTAGGGATGCTAAAATTGCTCAAACAAGGATTTTTATTTTTTAAAAATGGTTCTCAAAATGGAAATTATTTTCTCCTCATGAAAATATCTAGAACTTTCACTTGGGAAAGCTAGTGGTCCCTAGTGTCTTCATGGATGATGACTTATTACTAACTATGGCCAAAAGCTATGACCCTGCAATTAGAGTAGTAAGAAGAATAGATGGTGAATGTTTGATCATAATAAGCCCTGAGGAAATTTGGGAAGTATTTGGTCAAAAGCCACTATCAAATTATCATAAATCCATCGACCTACAAGGTTTAGAAAAAGAATATTTGTCTAAAAGGGATATGATCAGGTAGGGTGCACTGAGGGTACATATAGGCACAATGGGGAACTTGTCAATGATTATAGCATCCTCAAGGGAACCTTTAAACAAGAAATACTTCACTTCCTAGGCTATAGAAATATATATGACTCTATGTAGGGTTTTTGGTGAAGACGAATAGAATATTATGCCTATAAGTTTCATGTATATGATAGCTCAGATTTCTTCTTTGATGTTGATGTTATTTTTGATTTTGCCTCCTACTTAGTAGAAGAAATCCATATAGGCTTGGTTGGAATTGCCAAAGGAAATATTAAAAAAACTTTTTGTCATTATTCTCTATTGATGCACATGTTTTAATTCAAAGAAGAAACATATTTTGGTAAAGAAATGGATCTGAATAGAGAACATGAGCAAAACACTCTGCCATTTCAGTTATGGAGTGCAGATATGACTTGGGATGTAGAAAAGGCTAGTTTTGTCACATTTGATAGGTATTTTGCCTCAAAGCTAAGATGCCTCTTACTCAAGGACAATCCCATGATTCCTAAGGCACTAATAGATTTTATTAGGCCCATGGATAATCCTTCTAGTTTGAAAGTATCACACAATTTAGGGGATATTATACCATAATCTATTTCTATTATTATTAGAGTTTATGGTTTTCAAGGGACTCCTCATGTTTTTCCTTATCAAGTGCCGATAAAAATAGGAATAAATAAGGTGTTGTGGTAGTTGGGAGGATTGGAAGAAACCTATATGGTAAAAAGAAATAGAAGCTCAATTTTCCCCACTTGTACTATAGCCTATCATTTTGTTATTACAAAAGGTGGCTGGTTATTTTTATACAAAATTTTAGATCAGTATAAGATGGCACTATCTCATGCTTGATTTTGTGATATAGAGGGCTTGTATGACCATGTTTTTAAATAAGGGTTAAATTTGGTTCCATAAAACATGAACCATATAACCTTAAGGATATAATTAGAAATCAGTTCTCCTTGTAGGAGCAAGAGACCAAGAAGGAAAAGTGGAGGGTTTTCTCAAGGGTTTTGGAATTTATTCATTGTTTTGACAATGAATTATAAGTCTTTTGATAATGTAGAAACAAAGGCTGATAGAATAAATAGAATCATGATTACCTTTCCTTAAAAAATGGAAACTCTAAAAGAGAAAAAATAATTGTTTATTATTTCATATATGATTGAGGCCAAAGAGGTTATGAAGAGATTGGCATTGACTCACAATCTGGGAATACGACAATTAATTATCCAAAAAAGGTCATTTTATAATGTGATCCAGAATAAGAAGACCATTGTTAAAAAAGGAAAACAAATAATAGGATCCACTAACATTGTCTTGGAAGAGAGATTTGATGAGCCCTCCCATAAGAGGCATAAAATAATGAAAGATTAGGGTCCTCATATTGAGGAGTATTCGCTTACCCATTCCCCTTTATAGATTGGAGGGGAGTAGCTCACTGGGGAACAAGTTGAACAACTAATTTCCCAAGGGGGAATGTTTATTAACCAAGTAGAGATGGATGAGGGAAACCCTCAAGAGCCTCTAGTACCAAGCCTCAATTTGACAGTGGAAAATTAGAAAGGAGGGGAATTGGACCCTGTAATAGAACAAGCTAGTCATGAATTTTTGTCAAATGACAATTTTGTTAAGTCAAGAGCTTTTTACCAATTTTCATGGAGATCAAATGTAGGTAGATATGAGGAAAGTTGAAATAAATTGAGGATTGGGCACCCAAAAATGGATGAGGCAGCCATACAAAGATAAGTAAAAGATGAAATGGTGCAAGAACTCCAAAACCTAACCCTTGACGAAGGGAGACAACTAGTGAAAGCATCAAGTGTTTTGCTGCAACCCAATTGGGATATAGTAGATGCTTTAGTTTTCAATTCCATTTCTAATAAATTAGACCTATAGGATCAAAACAAGAAAGAAATCAAAAGTACTACATTCAATTTAGACCATGCTGCCTTAGTTATTTGGTCCATAAGAAAGTGATCAAGGACTATTTCCTCATAGTCAGATGATATTGGATGGATGGGCAATATAATTGTCAAAAGGGTAGGAGTTACAACTAATGTGGAGGCTGAAAATTTCAATGTTGATACATCCAACTTGGCTTTGGCCATTGCAGAGAGACATGGGAGGGAAAGGTTAGAATTACAAGCTAAATATGAGACGTTTGGAGGCTTACAATAAAGAATTTTAGAAAAGGATTGAACTTGAAAATAAAGTGATGCGACGGTCTTTCAAGCCAAGTATTACATACCCTCACCCACTAGTGAAGCCTTTTAAATCCACTCCTCTTCTTGAAATGCTAGATACTCCAAAAAGCCCACAATACTATACAACTCAATATTTTGAAGAAGAGAAAAACAAACTATGGGAACTACATGTAGAGTTAAATGTGCAATATGAAGATAAATTGAGGAAGGCTCTTATGTGTCTAGTTGATAAAATTGAATGGCCATTATTCTATGATCAGTTACCTAGGGTAATAAACATATGGGAGGAAATAAATGCAAACCAAGAGACTTTGAAACCCATTGTTAATAAGTGGAATAAGAGGAGGAGAAAGGTTACATTGTTATGTTATTCTGTTATAGATTTTTCTCATGATTACATTAAAAAAAATTTGATATTACTAATGACCTCCTAGATTTTGATGACAAAAGAGTTGGGTTATAAAGAAGAATTGTTAGTTACTTGCTTAAGTACAAAATGGTAAAATTTGACTTATTCCCATGTTCTTTGGATAGAAAGAATAAATTAAAAAGTAAAGATGAGTGGCCCAAGGAATAAATGAATTATTTATTTTAAGAATTAATAAAGTCATAAATGAAATAGGACATGCATGGTGGGCAACCACAACTAAAGAAATGGTGAAGGTGTAGTTATTCTTTGATTCTTTAAAACAAGCATTTGTTAACATTGATAAAGAGGCTGAGTGTGTGATTAAGAAGCAAAATGATATCTTATAGTTTAATTGGCTAGATGACACTTTTTGACAAGTGGATGGTAGATATTGCTTCTAAAGAGAAGTGGGGAGAAGGTGAAAGAAATGGTGATGAGATGGATCAAGATGAAGTACAAATCATTGATGCACCTTGAGGAGATCAGAAAAAATAGGGAGACAAAGATAAGCAACCAATTATAGTTGTAGATGCTAAAGCCAAAAACGATGATGTGGTAGAGGAAGAGGCAAAAATAGAGGTGGTTTTACTAGGTCATGATAAAAATAGAAAAATTGTTTGAGTTGAGGCTAATTTGCAAGTACCAGAGCAAGAGACAACATTGGCCAGTCTAATAGCTACATATTCCAAAGAGTTAGAATAACATAGGAGCCAATCATGGAATCAATATCATTTGGAGGTGTAACAGAAATGGGACAGGTACCAAAGGAATACTATGACATATAAGTTTTCTATTACACAAAATTTTGACTTTTTGATAGCAAAATGTAAATATCTTTTGTCTTAAGGGACAACTATAATTTTCTCTTAGCTTCAAGCTTGTTGCATCTCACACTATATAACTGATATCCCATGGTGAGAGAAATGGTACAAATAGTGGTATTAATTTTAACTTTTGTTAAGTCTACTTTTATGTCTTTTCAATCTAGTCTTCTGATGAGTACTTTATGATATATTTTCTTTGCAGGTTAATGAAAATGCATCAATTTGACATGATTTAGAGGTTTTATCTTGAGTGATTCTGATTATGGCTTAATTATATACAATTAGTTTTTAAATGAAATTAACACAAAGATGAACTATCACCACATCTTTTTTGGTTGAATCTTGTCTCCATTTCTTTTACCTAGTTATTTTGAAGTTGTATAAGTAAAGTTTGTCCAGTTGAATGCAATTGAATCAAATTGTATATCAATTCACCATTGCTATTAGTTTAATGAATTAAATAAATGCTTTAGTGGTATTGATAGGGTCTCCATGGTAATAGAAGGGATTTTCTGTGAGTATGATTTTAGTAAGAATTGTTGATAATGTTGATTTTAAAGAAATCAATCAGATCTAGCAATTGAATAGACTCTAAATCCCAATGGATGAGGCACTAATCTATTAATTTCAATTTGTATGAGCAGAAACCATAGATAATCATCAAACCCAAAGTCAAATCAATTTTTACTTCATTGTTTGAAAGATCTCTTTGCTAGTTAACACTTGTTTGCATTTGATCTCTAAGCCTTAGTTAGCTACTATTGCTAGAAATATTAGAATTTGAGAAGAATTCTGACCAAATCTACTTATAAGGGATGTGTATTATCTTAAAATGTCATAGAATGAAAAAATTATGTATGTGTCAAAGATAGGAAATGAGAATCAGAATGAAACTAAGAGATTCGTATTTAGTAGCATTCATTTGAATCATCCCTTAGGTATACCCACCTTGGTTCTGCAAAGCCTAAAGATTAGAAAACTAGTCTTGATTTTGTTGAAGTTGGTTCTACATATGAAGAAAATTTAATTTTTCATAGGACATATCTAATCATTATATTTTTGTGATCTTTTTTATCTTAATATTAAGTATTTTTACTTAATAGTTGAAAAAACACCAAAAAATTGGTGACTCTACTGGGGAATTGCTTAACACATGTGTGTGTGTAAAGTGTACAACAATTTCTATTGTCCTACTATGTACATATATGTCAGATCACTTTTTTGTACTATTCATGGTTGTAGTTGGCTTGTTTTAGTGACAAAACTTGAGAATTTTTTAAAAAAAGAGAGAAACAACCTTAGTGCCACAGGTGTACATTGACACACATAGCCTGTATGAAGTTTCTTATTTATCAAGTGAGAGCTATAGTCATGTGTTTTTATGGTTGGTCCCTTATGTTATAAATATATTTAGTATGTTCTTGTACATTTTCCTTGGAAGTCAAAAGCCATTTTACTGTCATACTATCCCTAGAATAGGGTGGAAACTTAGTCAAGGTTTTGGAGCTAGTGCTTATTTAATAAGAAATCCTCTCAAATGGCTAACAAAAGGAAAAACATGAGAGCCTATAAAAAAGCCAATCCTAATGTACTAATGTATACTAATTTACCTCAAGGTGGTAGGAAGAACTAGAATAAGAAAAGGGCAGATCCAAATCCTACCTGAAAACCAAGACGTAGTGTATTAGTTAATACTCAATACCAACTAGTGGTAGGGAGAGAATCCTCCTCACTTAGCTCTAAATCAAAAACTACAAGACTCTTAGGAGAAATATTTAGCACCCCATTACAAGATGAAAGATTCTATCAAGACAAGAATACATCACCAGTAGGAAATGCATCACCAAGGCTAGATCTCATAGAAAAGATGAACCATAGGATAGGATATAAGAATGCATTTCTTATAGATCTAGATGATCTTGTTGATTCATAAGCCACTTCTGTAGATCCTAAAGAAGTATGTTTAGAAATAGAAGTTCTAAAGAAATGGATCATAGAAGAGGAGGCTAAGTGTGTCCATTTGGAGAAAGAAAGAGAGCAACCCACCTTAAATGCCATTATTGAAAAAGACAACCTACTTAGAAGGATGGTTGCATTGAAAGAACAAAACAAGAAGTTGGAAGAAAGGACTTCAGTCATTTATGCTGATGTGTTTGGGGATATAGATACTTTAAGATCTAAGGTTTTAGAATAAGAAAAACTCATGAAACAAAGACAAGAACCTACCATTTCTCAAGTTCAAGCTTACAAGCCTGTCCAAGAAAATCCTATAGAATCTATTGTAAAACCCACAAATAAAGGAAAGGGTAAAGTTATAGAAATTCAAATAAATGAAGCCCAACCTACATTAAAAAAATCTACAAATCCTCCCATGTCTAAACTAGACCTATAGGAGTTGATAAAATCCAACTCCATAGCTTGCCAAGATCACTTGCATGCAAATAGCTTGCAGAAGAGAAACTAAAGGAGCAAGAGCTTGAAGCAAACAATGCAAGAGAAAATATTTCATAATAGGAAAATGAAATTGTTATGTGAATGGATGAATTTACAATGAGATAGAGACTGAATATAAAGGCCTCAAGGAAGCTTGTAGAACAACCTAGAAGGTGGTAGAAGATAAGGTTGACAACTAAGCACACTTCCACAACAAGGTGGAACATGCTAGAAGGGAACAAACTCCTAGGTTGTCAATAACTCATCACTAAACTATTAACTACATGCATTAACCTAAGTATGCTTAAGTAAAAGAATAAATAATTAATAAATAATTAATTATTTACTCTGACACCCCCCTTAAGTACAACTTAGGGGAATGCCTTAAGCTCACAAAACTAAGAGAAAATATAGAATGGGTCCTAGCAATAAGGCCATGTGAGGTACCCATATACAATGCAAAGAAATGCAACCTCTAAAAATGGAGAAAGAGGGAAAATCTCATGAGAAAACCCCTCTCCCAAAAAGAGGTAAAAAACATACTTAAAAAATGAAGCAAGGAAGGCCTCAACAAAACCCCCCAAGGACAAATTCCACTAGAAATGATTTAAGAGGCTCTCTCAAAACCATAAGTACAACTAGCCTCCCATGAGAATAGACACCACAACCCCCCCAGAATGATGGAGCTCCTATAGAAATGATCAAACCAATGAATTTCCAATGTAGAAGGAACAAGGGCACATAACAAGGGAACCCTTGAATGAGAGTGGAAACTGGAAGGCCTAGCTGATGCCCAAAGGAAAAAGTATGAGGATTTAGAAATGGAATCCCCAAGGTAGGTGTGATGACACTATCATGAATTTCTTCTATGGTATCTACAACAAGTGTACCTGAAGTCTCAGTGAATGAAGCTGGAGGATCAGGTAGAGTAGAAGAAGAATACTATAGAGGAGAAAAACCCTCAACTGGATGTGGTTTGGTAGACAAAACAAGGATGTTAGGAATAACATAAAGGTTCAATTATCTAGACTACACTGCATGATGCTCTTGTGAAAGAGAAGGCATGCTCCAAAAATGGAGATGGTGGGCAAGAGTGAGAGAAGGTATAGAGATAGGTGGAAGAATCAACTATCCCTATAGCAATAAGGCCTCTTGTGGCACAATCCTAAATGAAAGCTAAATCAGTAGTGAACTCAACTATATTCCCTGATCTACTATGTGTAATCTAAGAAATCAAGAGAAGGTTGGAAAACAAAGATGGAACATATAATACATCATTGAGTATACCATCCTGTATGTGAACTGAACCTTTCCCATAGACTGGTAGGGTAGTGTTATTCCCCATGAGAATATGAGGAATAGGAGAAGCCTCAAGAGTAGAGAAGACACCTTGAGAAGATGTCATATGGTGAGAAGCACCTAAATCCAATATCGAAGGAACCTATGAAGGAGATACATTGGAAGCTTGTAATGCATGACCCTTTCCAAGATCTAATGCAGATAGAAAAGATGTGGAAGAAGACTAAAATGTAGACCCTTGTGAGCTAGAAGAGGATGGAGAAGAAATAGTGTTCTTCTGAAGAAGATCTTGCAAATCTGCAATTTTTTTCTCATAGTCATCAAATCTCTTCTGAAAATATGAACTAGTGGAAGAGGGATCTGATATCTACTTTAACTTCTACTCTTGTGTATCCTTGAGAAGCAATGTCTATGACTATGAACTTGAAAGTGAATCCATCTAATTGATCTTGAACTATTTATGAGTTAACCAATCAGAAAATAGCTCAAATGTAGGCATCCTATGTCTATCAGCCAAGGAATTCATAGTGGAGTAGAAAGTAGAAGAGAAGAGCTGATACTATCCCCTCAACTTTGAGAGCATCAGAAATATACAATGATAATTTATCTTGGTTTTCTCACATCCCTACAAAAGTGTACATAAAGATTTGAATTTCATCAAGAAGTCCTCAATGGTGGGAAATTTGTTAGGTGTCAAAGAAGGCAACTCTCCATCAATTTGAAGTGCCTAAAACTCATTCATTGTGTCAAAAAAAGTCCAAAATTTGAGCTAATAAGCATGTAGAGTGGCCAAATCATCTAAGTGAAATAATAGATTGTTAGAAATATTTAGTGCAATCAATCCCATGGCCTCATCCATTTTATTATTGTGCTAAAGAACCTCAAAAGCTCATGTGAGAATAGGTTGATTCTTATCTAAACATGACCATAAGCCCCTTGATATGAGAAGCCTAGTCATTTGTGCCTTCTAGGTGTGATAGTTGTGTGGCGTGAGATGGGTTCTAGATGGATCCACCATTGAGAGAGAAGAAGAAGGAAGTAGAAGGGTCTTATTTTGAAATAAATTACAGAAAAGAAAATACCCCCCTGCACCCCCCCCCCCCCCCCCCGCCCCCCCACACACACACACACACAAAACAATAGATAATGATATCTCTCAAACACCACAAAAACAACTATGGAAACCAAGAAAAACTAAAAAAGAACTTGGATTTTGGATGCAAAGAAGGAGGAAACAAAAGCCTCTAATTTGATTACAAAAATGGGAGCTCAAATGAACTTTGAATGTGATGAAACCAACATGATTGTCTCTACCTCTAAGTCAACTTTCTAATGCTTCTTTTAGATCTGAAAATACCTCTGTATGCTCACGTTATTTTCAAAAAATTGACTATTACTCCAAAAAAAAACCTTGTTATAAAAATACAATCATAATATTAAATTTGATGGTCATATGGACATCAACTAGCTATCTTTGAAAAAAATCTAGTCACTAGTTTGTTGATGCTAGCAGCCAAAAAAAATGACATCACCTAGCAGTGGTGGTTGAGTGGGTTTTTCTCTACAGGGTGGAGACCTGGCCAAGTGGGTTCTATTCCATGGTGGTGATGGCTGAATAAGGTAGCAGTATGAGGCCAAAGGCTACTGGGGCAGTGAAGGTTGCTATTGTAGAGGTCGCAAATGGCTTTGGGTGGCAATATGGTGGTGCTTGTGAAGAATCAAAAAAAATTTGGAGGCCAAAATTCATGCTACTAGGGTAGTGAAGGTTTCTATTTGAGAGGCCATGAATGACTTTGAGTGGTGATATGGTGGCACCTATGAAGAATTGAAAAATTTTTGGAGGCCAAAATCTGTGTGACTTGGGAAAACAAGCAGGTAAATTTACACTTTTTTTGAAAATTTTTTTTTTGTTAGAAACATATATATGAACAAATATATATTTTTTACAAGATTTTCAAAAAAAAGGTGTAAAACCAAAATTTTCTTTTGAAAAAAATTTCCCTGAAAAAAGGCACTTCCTCCCATTTAAAGAAAAAATCACAAACATACTAGGGTTTGTGTCTTCAAATCATAGTTTCAAAAATCCTTTAGACCAGGAAGCAATAGGGAGGATTTGATACCATGTAGGAGTTGATAAAATCCAACTCCATAGCTCACCAAGGTCACCTGCATGCAAATAGCTTGTTGAAGAGAAACCAAATGAGCAAGAGCTTGAAGCAAACAATGCAAGAGAAAATATTTCACAATAGGAAAATGAAATTGCTATGTGAATGGATGAATTTACAATGAGAGAGAGACCAAATATAAAGGCCTCAAGGAAGCTTGTAGAACAAGTTAGAAGGTGGAAGAAGATAAGATTGACAAGTAAGCACACTTTTGCAAAAAGGTGAAAGATCCTAGAAGGTGACAAACTCCCATATTGTCAACAACTCATCACTACAACTATTAACTACATGCATTAACCTATGTAAGCTTAAGTAAAATAATAAATAATTAATAATTAATTAATTATTTTCTCTAACAAGACCTTGATATGGAAAGGGCTAGACAAGAGCAAGAGGATTTGGAAAAAGAACTTGAGAAGGTTGAGAATGAAGCTCATGTAACATAAAATAGGAGAAAGATTTAGTTCATTAAGTCTAACTCTACTTTATCTTCCTAGCCCAATTGTCTGCTCAAACTAAAACTTCTATGCCTACTTGTAGACTAGTAATATCTAGTTAGGCTATGTCTCAATCTACCCCTATCTCTTCATCCACTACTATTATCCTAATCCATACTATCCAAAAACAACAATCTCAAGCCAATATTGCTCAAAATTAGGCCAATATAGCAAGCACATCAAATGCTACTAGTTTTTAGAAGAAGCCTATATATATGGAAAAATTTAAACAAATATCATTCCTAGGGATTCTTGGTTTGCCTCATCCCATATCTTTTGATCTAAGAGATAAAGTTGTTAAGTTCTATAGGAATAATGCTATCAATGTAGGGGAACACTTGAGAGTCTTTATAGACACGTTGAATAATTTTGGAGTTGAGCATGAAGATGTGGTGATGAAATTGTTTGTGCATTTGATAATAGAAGATGCGAGAGATTGGTTTAGAAGATTACCAAATGATTACATGAGTTCTTCGAGTGATATGGAGAAATTGTTCAAAGAATAATATGGTGACAATACTAATGCTAGTTTTATGTCGAATGATTTCAATAATATTAAGATCCCTAATGAATCTACATTTGATTTCAACGTAAGATTCTAGAAAGGAATGTACAAGTTGTTTTAGGTTATGAGATTGAATGAGGATGTTTGTCTTACAACATATTTTAATGCTTTTGATAGCAAAATGACTTACCAATTAAGGGATAAAGATCCTAAAAATTTGTGGGATGCCTATAAGATTGTAGTAAATATTGAAAATAATAGAAAGACATTTGGTAAGCTGGGGAGGAGAGATGATCCAAAGTTGTTCAATCCAAAACATTATAGTAGAAAGGAAGTTGATAAAGCTCCTACAGGTAAGAAACCTAAAGAAGCCATAATAGGTTAGGTATTGGATATGTTAAAATAGATGAATCTCACAGCTTTTAACACACAAAAACCTAATGTTGGTGAGAAGGCCCCAATGCACAACAATAATTTCAATAGACAACCCAAAATGCAACACTATCCTTACACCACTCAATGGAAGGATGGTACTCCAATCCCTAACTAGGCTAAAAATGTGAAGGACAAGGGTAAGCCAGACCTCTACAAAGAAGTTCCATTAATATGAATGATGATGTACCATGGTGCATTATATGTTAGTCACCTCACTCTTCATATTATTGTGTGGTTGCTCAATTATTTGCTTTAGATCAAAACACACAACATGAGGACAAAGAAGAAGAGAAAGGCCATGATGATATAAGTTGCAATATGGTAAGCATGTGTCATGATTTTATAAATTCTGATTTAGAAGAACCTAAAATTGACATTACAAGTTAGAGAGTTGCTTATCATTTATACCATTAGCAAGTGTTCTTAGATGATGAAGGTTATGATGAAGATAAGGTATGTGTTACATTTTCTGATCTTGCTCAAATAAACTTGATAATGCCTTCTAAAGAGGAGATTGATAGGATTATTGTAGAGATGATTTCTCAAGTTCATAGCAATTACAATTTAAGAAACTGAATAGTCAATAATGATGCTAGAAAACCCTCTTTTATATTCATCAAGGATATTACACATAACATGAAGGATGACGATAAGAAGATTATTACAAATATTCCTAAGATCAAAGATAGTAAGACTAAGAAATGGGAACCAAAGAAGAAGGTTCAATTCCAAACAAATGAGACAACAAAAGCAATTGTACAAGAAAAGAAATTAGGATCTGATATTGTCAAGAAAATAATTGTGCCTAGTGTTCAAAAGGTTTCAGCTCTAGGTATTCTTCTAAAACCCATTGTATCTAAACCTATTGATATGATATCTATGTTGTCCCAAATAACTGTAATGCAAACTATTTAGAATTGAAGAGCATAAGAGCAAAGCCTAGTCATGCTTGGGAGGAATAGGAAATAATAACAATATTGTAGAACAAAGTATCATTCAAAAAGCCCAAGTGGTAGTAGAGGATAGTGGTATTATATCTCAAATTCCCTAAATGTTTTTGGATGAATCATCAGTAGCATATATAGAAGATATTGACTCATTCTTTCTTAGTTTGATTATAAAGGGAAAAACCTTCAAAAATTCCATGTTCAGGAGCCTCTAATACCATCATTCCCTTCAAAGTTATAGAAGCTTTAGGTTTGAAAGTAGATACTAAAAATAGAAGATGTAGATGTATGGATGCTAGAGAAGTCCTAGTCATAGGTACTATCACTACTTTACCATTTAAGCTAGCTACATACCCTTAGGTAGAATTGACCATGTTAGTCCTTGTAGTTGATATTCCTCCACATTATGGAATGTTGCTCTCTAGAAAATGGAGTACTACTATGGGAGGTAGCCTACAATGTGACTTGACCTATGAAAAATTTCACAATAGAGATAAATTTTTTTAAGTAGATAGAGAACCAAGGGTCAATCACATTCTGGGGGAAGAAATTGACAAGGATTCTACTTGCTTCTTAAATACTAGTGTGAATGCTTTTAGAGAAGAATTGATTATCCAAGAAGTTGAGAAGTTGTATATTGTCCTTGAGCATGAAGTTGAATGTTGTATGGATTCACTAGTATTGTGGACCATGTACATTGATGGGGCTAGTTTCAAAGAAGGTTTAGGGGTAGGGCCAATTTTTGTTTCTCCTGAGAAGAATACCTTCAGATATTCATTTACTCTAAAATTTTCTTGTACCTACAATATAAAAGAGTATGAAGCCTTATTTTTAGGATTGATAGATGCCACCCATCATGGAATCAAGAAGTTGCATGTCATAGGTGATTCTAAACTGGTCATTTCACAGTTAAAGGAAACTTAACCTTCAAAAAATGAAAGGTTGAAACAATATAGAAATGCAATTTGGGATCAAATAGAGTTTTTTGATGCATTTAGTATTTCATGGAGAGACACAAGTCAGAATAAAATGGTAGATTTACTAGCAAATGTAGCAATCAAGCCAAAGGTAATATCATTTGCTGGAATCCCACAAATGGAAGTTCAAAATAGACCTTCAATACCTAACAATCTTGAAAATTAGCAAGTTTTTGAAGATGAAAAGGATATTTTAAACTTCATGCTAAGTGAGGACAAATACCATTGTTGAGAAATGGATTGTAGTGATTTAATTGAAACCATTGATGGTAAGGAAGCTATTTTTGGCCAAGAGATTGTGTAGTTGAAAACCAACAAGGTACCTAAGGGATTAGTGGTTTTGGAAAATATTTTTTATAATCAAGATAGAGTAAAACTAGGAGCTAGGGAACCTAAGCCTCAAGAATTAGAAGAAGTAAATCTTGGTACTACTGAGGCACCCAAGAAAGTTTATTTTGGCCAAAATTTGCCTATTGAAATCAAAAAACCATTGATTGATTTGCTAAGGAAGTATAGACATGTTTTTTGCATGGTCATATGATGACCTTAAGGTTTATAGGGAAGATCTATTCCAACGTGTCATACCACTAAAAGATAATTTAAAACCTTTCAGACAGAAACAAAGACTAGTAAATCACACCCTAAGCCCCAAAATGCAAGAGGATTTTATAAAGCTAAGGAATGCTGGGATAATTAATCCAATTAGACATTCCACCTAGGTTTCAAATTTGGTACCTATCCAAAAGAAGAATGGAAACATAAGATTATGTGTAGACTTTAGAAATTTAAATATTGCATCCTTGAAGGATAATTATGGACTAACAAATATGGAAGATATGTTACAATAGGTAACTAGTTTTGAGCTAATGTCCATGATGGACATGTTTTTAGGGTACAATCAGGTCCTTGTGAAGGAGAGTGAACAATTTAAAATAACTTTTACATCTCCATTGGGGACTTATGTATATGTAAGGATGCCATTTGGTTTGATTAATGTCGATGTTACTTTTCAAAGAGCTATGGATGTAGCATTCCATGACTATATTGATAAATTTATGGTGGTATACCAAGATGAACTTACTACATATTCCCAAAAAGTGGGTGACCATTGTAGCCATCTGGAAAATATTTTTGTAAAATCTTTGGAATATGGGGTATCCTTAAACCCAAAGAAATATATATTTGAGGTAACTAAAGGAAAATTATTGGGACACATAATATCAAAAGATGGTGTAAAGAGCTACTATTAACTAGGATGGTGAACCTTCACATGCATTTCAAGATATTAAAATTGCCATAAAAAATGCTCTAGTCCTTAGGACTCTAGATTACACAAAACCAATGCACATATTGTCTTTTGCATCTTTCCATACTATAGCTATAGTCTTGTTGTAGAAGAATGAGGAAGGATATGAGCAACCTAATGCTTTCTTTAGTAAATCACTACAACCTATTGAACTAAAGTATTAGATAAATGAGAAGCAAACATATGCCCTAGTAAAGGTTATTAAGGCTTTAAGGTGTTATTTGATAGGTGCTATTGTTATTGAATTTGTACCTAGCGCAGCTATAAAGGAAATATTTTCTCAACAAGATGTATCAGGTAGAAGATGTAGCTGGATCAATAGGATTCAATAATTTAACATTGAAATATAGTTAAAAAAATTGATAAGAGGTCAAAGATTAGCTAAGCTTATGACTCAATCTAATTTAGATGCTAATCAGATAAATGAAGTAGTAGATGACCTAAGATCTAATTTATATGATATGGAACACTGTGAGTGGTATGCTAATGTTATATATTATCTACAATACATGGAGGCTCCTTCCCATTTGACTAAAATTGAGAAAAGAAGTACTAAGTTACAAGCCATTAGCTATATTATTGTCAAGAACAATTTATGGTGGACAAATTTTGAGGGAGTACTACTAAAGTGTGTTGACGAAGAGAAATCAAAATAGATGTTGAATGAAATACATGTTGGAGTCTATGGAGGGCATTATATGGCCAAAACTACTACACATAAGGTAATGAGAGCAAGATTCTAGTGGCCCTCCTTATTCAAAGATGCCTAGATAATGGTTAGGAGGTATGATACCTATCAAAGGTTTGCAAATAAATTATAAATTTTAGGTAATACTCTATTAAAGCCAGTTGAAGTTCAAGCACCATTTCAGCAATGGGGGATGGATTTTATAGGTGAGATTTCCCCGAAGTCTAGTATTGGTTATTCATGGATATTGGTTGCTACTGATTACTTCATAGAATGGGTGGAGGTAATTCCCATAAGAAATGCAACTAGCAAGGTTGTCAACAATTTTTTGCTAAATAACATCATTTCCAGATTTGTTTGTCATCAAAGGATCATGACAAATAATGCAATATGTTTTAGATTTGAGGAACTCATAATATTTTGTGACAAATATGGAATCACAAAATCAACATCTTCTCCCTATAATCCACAAGGGATTAATAAGCTGAGTCCACAAATAAAAGCTTGTTAAAAATAATAAAGAGGACACTTGATGATAATAAAAAAGCCTAGGATTCTAAATTGTAGTTAGCAATATGGGCTAATAGGGTGAATATGAAAAAGGCTATAAGAGTTTCACCCTTTTGTTGTTGTCTATGGGATTCAGGCAAGAATGCCACATAACAATTTAATTGGAATGTATAATTACATCCAAATGTATGATGAAGATATTACTAATGACATGCAAGAAAGGTTGGATGAGGTTGTAGGATTGACTGAGACTAGAAAAGAAGAATTTGTCAGAAATCAAAAGTTGCAACTACAAGCTAAGACACTCTATGATAAAAGAATAGTGAGTAAGAAATTTGAACTTGAAGATTTAGTCCTCATATCAAATGCCAGAATTGAGGATAGGGGGAACATGGAAAATTTGGTCCTATATGGCTAGACCTTTATTTGATTAAACCTTTTTGGGAGAGGATTATTATTTATTAAAAGATTTATTAGGTAACATTCTTGAGTTACCAGTTCATGGATAGTTCTTGAAGAGGTATTTTTGCTAAAATACATTCTTTTTCCATGAATAGTAGTTTTTAGGTTTTCTATATTTTTGTATATCCTTTTGGTCTTTGTATAAATCTTGTGCATAGTTCATTTCTAGTGTGGTTTCTCTCTTATAAGTTGTTATTCTTTGTCAAGTGTGTAGTCTACTCTACCAAATATTCTAAATTCTTGCATAGACACATGTAGTCTATCATCCCTAGATAGAGCCACCGGTGGTCTAATTTTTCACAAGGCAATTTTTTTCTAAATATAGGGGTAAACAATCAAATAAAGGTTTGGTTTTTTGTGTAACTTTAACCCTAGGGGAAACCCTACTAAAATAAAATATCTTTTCCCAAATATACATGTTAGATTTATTGCTTGTATTTTTCAAATGTTTTTTGGGTAGGCAATTTGTTTTCAAAATAAAATATCTCCTTGGGAAATCATTTTAAAATTCAAACTTTTTAGTCTTTTCTTCTTGATTTTTTCCTACCATCAGATCTTTCCTAAATCTATGGTGGTCATCATTTCACATAGTGAAGTTGCAAGTTTTTTATCCTATGCAACATGGTGACCATTGTGAAATAAAAGGACAATGATGGAAATAAAAAATGAGACACTACTTTTTCATTATTTTAAAAGTTCTAAGTGGTCAGGTTGATGTCATAAGCATTAGCATCAGAGAAATGAACTAGGTGGAATGTACTTTGTTTTACATCAGTAGTTTTGGAAAACTTTGAGAGGTCACTATGTCATGACTAGAAAATACAAGAGCCTTGCTAGTAGTGACATAGGCCCTTGCTAGAAAAATCAAGAGACATGAGATTTGTAAATGGATGGGCACTATAAAGTCACCATGTTTTTAATGAGTATATATGTTTATGATGTGTTTCTAGAAGCACTAAATGTAGTAATAATGGTAGAAACATGGTGAACTTCCTTGGTACCAGAATTTCAAAAGTTTAAAGGAGGTCACTATGTCGCAACTAGGAAATGAAGGAATCCCACTAGTAGTGACATAGCACCTTGACAAAAAAGGGAAATGTGGTAACATTTGAAGGGTAGGTACCAAGAGTATCCTAGTTAGTGATGAGTCAAGTATCTATTATGAAACATTGGAATCAATTAAAGCTTGTATGCTAGAGGTCACTATGTCATGATAAGGAAATCTATGTTGAGTGCTGGTAGCGACATAACACCCTACCAAAAAAGATGAAACATAATGAGGGCTAAAATTTTTTTGGTGTTATGGAAAGGATTAAAATATTATATGTTTTTCCTACTTGTCAGAATATTTCTAAGTCAAATATGACATGGTAACATACTAAATAAAAGGGAGGATGAAGATTCAGGAACATCAAATCAGAGTCAATCATTGATTCTCACTAAGTCATTATGAGGACTTGAATGTTTTTTAATGGTAGCAACATAGCGACCTAAGAAAGAAAAATTAGGACCCACCACAATCACATTAAATCACTAATCAAACACACATTGTCATATTGAAGTGGAATTGATGATGATTATTATGTTGCGTAAAGAATCTACTCACTATTTAAGCATGGTGACATAACAAGAAGGTGACACATGTCCACGAAGTGCTAGTGGGACCTATCCAAATTTCTAGTAGTGAAAAAAAAGCTTATACGGAGAAAACTAATTGAGTTGACTTCTAGCTAGGTGAGTGGAAAAAAAGTCATTCTTGTTTTTATTCCCATATCATTAGATTTGACTTAGATCAATGGCATATTTTCAAAATTAGAAGGAGGTGCCACTTTGTTCTCCTTATAGTTCATTTATGAAGGTTTAAAACTCCTTCTATGGACCATGAATAGAGTATATTGTAGAAAATCTCATCATTTCTTTCATAAACAAACAAATATCTAGGCTTTCAAAGAATTCAAAGCTACTGAGAATTTTCATTGGGTGACCACAATGTGATAGATTTGCATCTTGTCCAAAAAATATTGTCAAATTGTTGGAGATAGAAGAGAGTCAAAGTAAGTTTTTTTTCTCACCATATACATTAAAATTTTCTAGTTTTTTCAAAGTCATTCACCATGCCTCCAAAGAAATTTTTTTCATGTCAAGAAGATTATTTGGCTAGAAATATTTGTGATGGTCTTCTTGAATTATTGCTTGAATCCAAAAATGAGACTATCAAGGTGAAAAAGTTAATCTCCCTAAACCCTAGACTCAATATTGCTGACAAATTGTTTGATAAGGGAGATTAGGTTAGGGATGCTAAAACTTCTGAAACAGGGCCTTTTCTTTTTAAAAAATGGTTCTTAGAATAGAAATTATTTGCTCCTCATGCAAATATTTGGAGCTTTGACTTGGGAAAGCTAGTGGTCCGTAGTGTCTTAATGGATGTTGACTTATGACTATTGCCAAAAGCTATGACCTTGCAATCAGAGTAGTAAGAAGAATAGATGGTGAATGTCTAATCATAATAAGCCTTAAGGAAATTTAGGAAGTATTTGTTCTAGAGCCACTATTAGATAATTGTACACCCATTGACCTACAAGGTTTAGAAAAAGAAATATTTGTCTAAAAGGGATATGATTAGGTAGGGTGCATTGAGGACTCATATAGACACAATTGGGAACTTGTGAGTGATTACGACATCCTATAGGGAACATTTAAAAAAGGAATAGTTCACTTCCTGAGCTGTAGAAATATATATGACTCTATGTAGGGTTTTTGGTTAAGATGAGTAGAATGTTATGCCTATAAGTTTCATCTATATGATAGCTCAAATTTATTTTTTTGGTGTTGATGTTATTTTTGATTTTGCATCCTACTTAGTAGAAGAAATCCCTACAGGCTTGGTTGGAATTGCCAAAGGGAAGATTGAAAAAAAAATTGGTCATTATTCTCTATTGATGCACATGTTTTTGTTCAAAGGGGCAACATATTTTGGTAAAGAAATGGATTTGAATAGAGAACATGAGGGAGAGGCTTTGCTAGTTTAGTTATCAAGTGCAGGTAAAACTGGGGATGCAAAGAAGGCTAGTTTTGTCAGGTTTGATAGGTATTTTGCCTAAATTCTAAGATGTCTCTTACTCAAGGACAATCCTAGGATTCCTAAGGCACTAATAGATTTTATTAGGACCATGGATAATCCTTCTGATTTAAAAGTATCACACAATTGGGGAGATATTATATCGTACTTTTTTTCTACTATTATTAGAGTTTATGGTTTTCAAGGGACTCGTCATGATTTTCCTTACCAGGTGCCACTAAAAGTAGGAATAGCTAAGGTGTTGTGGTAGTTGGGAGGATTGGAAGAAACCTATCTAGTATAAAGAAATAGAGGCTCAATTTTCCCCACTTGTATTGTAGCCTATTGATCATTTTGTTATTACAAAACAAGGTTGTTTATTTTTATACAAAATTTTAGATCTATATAAGATGGCAGTCTCTCATGCCTATTTTTGTGATATAGAGGGCTTTTATGACCATGTTTTTAGACTAATGGTTAAATTTGGTTCAATAAAACATGAACCATATTACCCTGAGGATATAATTAGAAATGAGTTTTCCTTGAAGGAGGAAGAGACCAAGAAGGAAAAGTGGAGCGTTTTCTCAAGGGTTTTGGAATTTATTCATTATTTTGACAAGAATTATAAGCCTTTTGATAATGCAAAAATAGAGGCAGATAGAATCAATAAACTCATGATTACCTTTCCTAAAACAATGGAAACCCTAAATGAGAAAAAATAAATTATTTATTAATGCATATCTAGATAAGACCAAAGAGGTTATGAAGATATTGGCATTCACTCCCAATCTAGAAACATGACAATTGATTATCCAAAAAAAGGTCAAGTTATAATGTGATCTAGAATAAGAAGACCATTGTGGATAAAGGCAAACAAATAATAGGATCCACTAGCATTGTCTTGGAAGAGAGACCTGATGAGGCCTCCCCTAAGAGGTAGAAAATAATAAAAGAGCAAGGTCCTCATATTGAGAAATATTCACCTACCCAATCTCCTTTGTAGATTGAAGTGGACTAGCTCACTAGGAAGCAAGTTGAATAGCTAGGGTCCTAAGGGGGATTATTTATTACCTAAGTAGAGTTGGATGAGGGAAACCCTCAAGAGCCTTTGGTGCCAAGCCTCAATTTGATATTGGAAAATTATAAAGGAAGGGAATAGGACCCTATTATAGAACAAGCCAACCATGAATTTTTATTAGATAAAATTTTTGTTAAGTCAATAGCTTTTTACTAATTTTCATGGAGATCAAATATAGGTAGATATGAGGAAAGGTGCAATAAATTAATAACTGAGCACCTAGAAATGGAGGAGGTAGCCAAAAAAATCCAAATATAAGATGAAATGATGCAAGAACTCCAAAACTTGACCCCTAAGGAAGAGAGACAACTGGTGAAAGCATCAAGTGTTTTGCTACTACCCAATTGGGATATAGCAGATGTTTTAGTTTTCAATTATGTTTCTAATAAATTAGACCTATAGGATCAAAACAAGAAAGAAATGAAAGGTACTAAATTCAGTGTAGACCATGCTACCTTAGTTATTTGGTCCATAAGAAGGGGATCTAGGATTGTTTCCTCATAGTCAGATGATACTGGATTGATGGGCAATATAATTGTCAAAAGGGTAGTAGATACAACTAATGTGGAGGCTGCACATTTTAATGTTGATACATCTAAGCTGGCTTTGGCCACTACAAAGAGAGATGTTAGTGAAAGATTAGAATTATAGGCTAAATATGAGAGAGTTTTGGAGGCTTACAATAAAGAAGTTCAAAAAAGGATTGAACTTAAAAACAAAGTGATGAGATGGTCTTCCAAGCCAAGGATTACATACCCGCGCTCACCCGTGGAGCCTTTTAAATCCACTCCTCTTATTGAAATGCTAGATACTCCACAAAGGCCACAATACTATACAGCTAAAGATTTTGAAGAAGAGAAGAGAAAACTATGGGCACTACATGTAGAGATAAATGTGCAATATGAAGATAAATTGAGGAAGGATCTTATGTATCTAGTTGATAAAATTGAATGACCATTATTCTATGATCAGTTAGCAAGGGAAATAAACATATGGGAGGAAATAAAAGCAAGTGAAGAGACTTTGAAACCCATTGCTAATAAGTGGAATAAGAGGAGGAAAAAGGTTATATTGTTATATTATTTTGTTATAGAATTTGCTCATGATTACATTGAAAAACCTTTTGATATTACTAAGGACCTCCCAAATTTTGATGACAATAGAGTTGGGTTACAAAGAGGAATTGTTAGTTACTTAGATAAGTACAAAAATGTAAAATTTGACTTATTCCCATGTGATTTGGATAGAAAGAATAAATTGAAAAGTAAAGATGAGTGGGCTGAAAAATTAGATGACTTATTTTGTTTAAGAATGAATAAAGTCATACATGAAAAAGGACATGCATGGTGGGAAACCATAAAAAAAGAAATGGTGAAGGTCTAGTTATTCATTGATTCCTTAAAACAAGATTTTTTTTAATATTGGTAAAGAGGCTAAATATGTGATTAAGAAGCAAAATGATATCCTATAGTTTAACTAGCTAGATGACACACTTTTTGACAAGTGGATGGTAGATATTGCTTCTAAAGAGAAATGGGGAGAAGGTGAAAGCAACAGTGATGAGATGCATCAAGATGAAGTAAAAATCATTGATGCACCTTTAGGAGATCAGAAGAAAGAGGAGGAAAAAGACAATAAACAAATTACAATTGCAAGTGCCAAAGCCAAAAATGATGGCATGGCAGAGGAAGAGGTAGGAATAAAGGTGGTTTTATCAGTTCATTAAAAATAGTGAAAATCCTTGAGTTGAGGTTGATTTGCATATACCAGAGCAAGACATAGCATTGGCTAGTCTAATAGCTACATATTCCAAAGAGTTAGAATAGCATAGGCATTAATCATGGAATTAGTAGCATTTGGAGGTGTATTAGAAATGGGACCTACCAAAGGAATACTATCATCTATAAGTTTTCTATTACACAATTTTATTTTCATTTTGATAGCAGAATGTAAATATCTTTTGTCTTAAGGGACAACTATCATTTTCTCTTAGCCTGAAGCTTGTTGCATCTCACACTATATAACTAAGATCACAGGGCTAGAGAAATGGTCCAAATAGTGGTATTACTTTTGATTTTTGTTAAGTCTTCCTTTATGTCTTTCCGGTCTAGTATTTTGATGAGTACTTTATGATATATTTCTGTACAGGTTAATGAAAATGCATCAATTTGATAGGATTTAGAGATTTTTTCTTGAGTCATTCTTAGTCTAGCTCAATTGTATACAATGAGTTTTTAAATAAAATTAATATAAAGATGAACTATGACCACATCTTTTCTGGTTGAATCTTGTCTCCATTTCTTTTATCTAGTTATTTTGAAGTTGTATAAGCAAAGCTTGTCCAATTGAATGCAATTGAATCAAATTGTATATCAATTGGCTATTGCTATTAGTTCAATGAATTAAATAAAGTATTTAGTGGCATTGATAGGGTCTCCATGGTAATAGGAGGGATGTTTGTAAGTATGATTTTCAGTAAGAATTGTTGATAATGTTGATTGTAAAGCAATCAATCAGATCTAGCAATTGAATAGACTATGAATCCTAATGGATGAGGCACTAATCTATTAATTCAAATCTATATGAGAAGAAATCATAGATAAGAATCAAACTAGAATTCAAATCAATTTTTACTTCACTATTTGAAATATCTCAATGCTGGTCAACACTTGTTTGCATTTGATCTCTAAGTCTTAGTTAGCTACTATTGCTAGAAATATTTGCAAATCTAAGAAGAAGTGTGACCAAATCTTCTTACAAAAGTCTTAAGATGTCATGGAATGAATAAATTATGTATGTATCTAAGATAGGAAATTAGAATTAGAATGAAACTAAGAGATTTTTATTCAGTAGCATTCATTTGAATCATCGCTTAGTTATACACACCTTGGTTCTATAGTGCCTAAAGAGTAGAAAATCAGTCTTGATTTTGTTGAAGTTGGGTCCAAATATGAAGAAAATTTAATTGTTCATAAGAAGTAGCTAATCCTTAGATTTTTGTGACCTTTTTTATCATGATATTAAGTATTTTTGCTTAATAGTTTAAAATACACCAACACAATCAATACTATAACTCAGTTGATACTAAAGTAATTGGCAACCTTAGACTTGCTCAACTTGTACTAAAGTATAAACAAGTCCATAAATTTCTTGGCCTTCATTAAGTGGCTTGATCATAATGATGACTGACTAGCTCATCCTAGAAAATAACTAGAAGTTGGACACTAATAGGAAACACGGCATAGAGATCAACAATCTCCTCCTTTGACATTAGTGGCAAAAACACTTTGTCATGACCTAGCAACCCATTCAAAATTACAAAATAACACTCCCCTTAGGCTATGATTCAGTCTCCAAAAATATATCAATATATAAATATTAATAGTTATGATATATGATATTTCAATTCGCTTTGCATGTCTCATATTTTTCCATTTTGTAGTATGTTTCATGATACTTGCTTTTTCCCTTATTTTTGACACTTATGACTTGGGGTTTGTAGGGGTCAAATTGTACTTATCCAAAAATGATTTGTGATTTTATAGAATCACCTCTAATCCATGATTCCAACTTGATCTTATAGATTCCATAACTTGAATATGGATTTCTAGTTATGCTGCTAGAGCTACTAAGCTATTTACAATAGAGAGATGTAGATCTCTCTTGACTAAGTCCTTTGCAGCTAACAAGATGTTCTTAATAACCTCCAAATGGGCAACATGGTTGAATATAAATAAGTTTTGATGTAATTTTTCCATCTCTAACCATCAACTTGACTAACTTTCCTTGAGAAAAAAACTTAATTTATTGAATAGATGAGGGTTTGAACTTGCACCCTTGCTCAAAGAATGTGCATTTTCCTTTACATCTAATTGCAACTAATCAATTGAGCATTGATTCTTTGTGGTAAAGAACTCAACATCAAAGAAATTTACATACAAAGAATTAATGTTCTAAAAAATATCTTAACATATTTACAAGGTTTGAAAGCTCAACTTATTGTATTGTAATTTATGTTTAGACTTTCTCAAAAACTTTTTGCTCAAACTTTTTCTCAGACCATCTCATCAATTCCTCATTGGTCTCTATATCTTGATTATTAACTCAATCAACAATATGAACTATTTTTTCCAAAATTTGTACTTGCTTATTTACATTTTGAATCTCAAATGCATCTACAAATATGTCTTTTATATCATGTAATACCTATTTTTCCTTGCATTCCCTTCTGAGTTGTTCTTACTTTGTCTTGATACTAAAAAATGCTTGTAAGATTTGCATTTGTTCAAGTCTCATTGTTTCAAGCTCATACTTGGGAAGTGTAATGACCTTTATCTAAGATCACTAGATGATGCAGAGCCACACCTTGGAAAACTTAGGAGGAATCAGTCACTCAACTGAGTTGCTTCAAGGGGCATCTACAACCTTCAGGATCACACACGATATATTATAACCACCCATTGTGATTTGAACCAACTGTCCTTATCATTATTATTATTATGAAAACACAACCAGAGATACCTTAGACTCAACTCATAAGACTCCTATAACCATCCACTAGATTCAAAACTTTGAAAATAAATCCCCCCAAAAATTTCTTCTTGCTGCCTCCGGATAGACCTGCACTCAGACATGAATAACTTTCGAACCAGAAAAGATTTACTCAATCCCACTGTTGAGATTTGGCGTAACTAGGTTTCAAACAACATATGATTTTTTTAGAGAAATGCAACATTTCAAACCCAAGATATTGACCACGCATCAGAGTACATTTTTTTGCAAAACATTGCTTCTTGCTGTCTCTAGATAGGCCTGCACTCGGACATGAATAACTCTTGAACCAGATCAAAACACTTCAATCTCTCTAGTGAAGATGGGCATAATTAGGCCTATAATAACATATCCAAAGCTCATGAAAATCCAACAATTCATTTGGGAGATATTACCCATGCACTGAGACTAATTTTCTGCAAACATACCGAATTCGACCCAAAACTAAAACTTTTTAATCTTCTGCAAACTATCAACTTGTTTCCAATGAGAAGATAAAAAAAATCCATTCAAAACTCAGACCATCGAAAACTTGCACAAAAAAAAAAAAAAAAACATTCCATATCTCTCCAAATTCGATTCGTTTCTTAGATAGCCGACTGGCTCTCCCTTAAAACTGACTTTCTTTTTCCTATTAAAGGATGTGAAACATTTTCTTCTTATTTTAGAAAAGAAGAATGTCTTCTATCCAAAAAAAGGATAAGAATCTGAAACATTTTTCTACCAATATTAGACAGTCATTTTCTAAGTTAGGAATATTCCAAAAACTGCCTACTACCTATTATTGGATTCTAAAAATCATTAAACACTCCACCTACGAACTAAAAAAAAACTATTCTAATTTAAGATCCACACACCTGGTCCTAGGTGGCTATATCTGGAGAGCTTATCAAACTGCTACTCTAGGTATGCCACCACATGTAGGATGTTATTACAAACTTCAAAAACTAAAAGCATTTAAAACATAACATTAAATTCCCTATTACATTTTCAACAATGTTGCCTCGTATAGCGTTTCTCTTCTCTGCCACTACAGCATACTCCCCTGTAGAATGAATCTCAAGTCCTCTTGAGATGATGTGTTGTAGAAATGAATCTCATTCTTCTTTCGAACTTTCCAATTTCTTTGAACTAGGATGAGCATATCTACAAGAAAAACAAAGATAATATCCAACTTCTCCACCTTGTAGCTTTGATTCTTTAATGTTGTAAATGTCACAAAAAATTCTCTAGCATGATTCACTATACATGAAATCTGCATCCCTGCATAAACATTATTAGAAGAAAACATATGATCAGCATTAAGATTATTTGAGTTCTCTTTTTGAATATGAGCTTCCTTATACACCATGTAATGTGCATCATATCTATCTTCATCAATAGTACCCATAAACTTATCTGCTTCTTGACTATCAACTAGTTTCACATCTTGAATCTTAAGAATCGTATTTATCTCTTCTTCCTTTATTAAACATTTATCATCATCTTGATCTTCTGTAGTAATCTCACTTTCAAATATCTCTTTCTTATTACAACTTTGCTCAAGAACAATAATAGTATTGCACTCTTTCCTTTCTTCTTCAAGCTTAGTTTCCATACTACCGCCATGCCTTTTCCATTCTCCCACGATGGCTGCAAATTTTTCCCATAAATCAGATTCTTCTTCAGAACTTTCTGTTACACATTCCTTAGCTTCATCTTCATACCATTCCTCTTGACATTTTTCTTCATTATGCATATTTAAGGCTTCATCAGTTGCCTCCAAAATATTTTCCATAGGAGTACCTTCCAACATTGTACTCTTCTTTATTTTCAAAGGGCACATTATTGTTCCAACCATAACTTTATCACACTCAAATCCCATAAGACTTTCCTCTTTATTCTTCTCATCAACATTTACTTGCTGCACTCCTTCTTTCTGCATTTTATTTTCTCTCAACTTAGCTTCATTCTCTTCACGTTTCCTTCTCAAACTTTTTATTTCCTCTTCTATCTTGCTTACCTCTTCTTTTTGTTTTCTCATTTCTTCTTCCTCTCCTTTCTTCTTTTCTATCACTTCCAACTTCAAGTTTGAAGACTCCATCTCTGAATTTTCTTCCTCAGTCTAATTTTCAACATCATTCTGTAATTTGTCTTTGAGTACAGGAACCAGTGCAAAGAGTGGGCTCTTCTTTCCTTTCACCTCTTTCAAGAATTCTTTCTTACCCATCATCATAACTTTGGCTTCTACAGTTTTGGATTCTTCTTGACTTGGCTCAACTAAAGGTATCAGTTCAATGACCTTTCCATTCTTTGTAATGGTATACGTATTCTTCACTCCATCATGATGTGCCTTGAGATCATATTGCCAGGGTCTACCAAAAAGTAAATGGCATGCATCCATATTAACAATATCAAACAATAATCTATCCTTATAGGATCCAATCTGAATTTCCACCCAAGCTTGCTCTTCCACTATAGTATTCTGCCCTTTATTTAACCAAGATACTTTGTAAGGATACGGGTGTTGTATTCTTGGTAGCTTTAACTTTTCCACCATTTCAAGAGACACAAAATTTTTTGTAGAACCAGAGTCTACCATTACCTTACAAACTTTTCCCCCAGATTTACAGGTAGTTCTAAAAATGGACTTTCTTTGTGGTGGTTCTTCTTTGGTAGGAATTTTCAACAGTGTTCTTCTCATCATAAGTGCTTCCCCCTTTTCTGGATAACCATAACTGTCTAAATCTTCTTGTAAATCCACTTCTTGTGCCAGGTGTATTCTCCTTTCACCATGAATACTAGAGCTTTCTTTTACTAGACATTTGTGTGCCATATGACCTTCCTGATTACAGTTGTAGCATCTTATTGGTCCATTTGTCCTTCCTGGTGATCTTCCTCTAAAATTTGGCCTTCTACCTATGAAACTTCCTCTAAAATTATCAAACTTATTATCTTCATTATGCATCTCCGTTTGTGGCTGAAAATTTGGACTTCTTCCACTAAATGTACCTCTTCCTCTGAATGGTTGTCTTTCTCTACCTCTGTTATTATTTTCTTGTCTCCTTTTGATTTTCTCTTCCACCTTTAAAGCCAACTAATAGCACTTAGCTATGGTGTTAGGACTTAGCAACTGCAACTCTTCTTGTATGTTCATCCTCAAACCATTTAGGTATCTTGCTACCTTGATACTCTCAGGTTTTGCAAATTTTAACCTTAGACTTAACTTCTCAAATTCTTCTGTATAAGTATAGACATCCATATCCCTTTGTCTGAGATTCTACCTTTTCTAATGCAACTATACCTCATAGTCTTTAGGGAGATACGTCTCTCTTATCATTGACACCGTCTTCTTCCACGAACAATTTTTTCTTTTATCCTCCTTTACCCTTTCTTCTTGCACAAAATTCCACCATGTAAGGGCTGCTCCCTTCATTCTGGACTTAGCCAACTTAACTTGCTGCGACTTTGAAACTTTCTCACATTCAAAATGATTCTCTAAGGCTTCAATCCATTCCATCACTAATTCAACGTCCATCTTTCTTGTAAACATAGGTAACTCCACGGGTTTTCCTCCCAAAGCCTTTAAAGCTTTAAAAAATGGCTTCTCGTTCTCAGATATTCTATCTTCTTCACTATTGGGTACATCTTCCTCTTCTTCCATTTCTTCTTCTATTTCTTTCTTCTCAACTATATTCTACATATATTCCAACTTACTAGCTAGTTCTGCCACTATCCCCTTCAACTCCCTATTCTCTTTCTGGATAAGTTCTTCTTGCTCCTCGACTTTCTTCACTAACTCTGCATTGGTCACCATCTTGCTTGACCCTATTGAGGAATCTTGATCAGGGGCGTTCAACATATAACTTCACAACCTGTAACTCTCAAGCTCTGATACCAAAAATGATGCAGAGCCACACATTGGAAAACTCAGGAGGAATCAGTCACTCAACTGAGTTGCTTCAAGGGGCATCTACAACCTTCAGGATCACACACGATATATTATAACCACCCATTGTGATTTGAACCAACTGTTCTTATCATTATTATTATGAAAAAACAACCAGAGATACCTTAGACTCAACTCATAAGACTCCTATAACCATCCACTAGATTCAAAACTTTGAAAATAAATCCCCCCAAAAATTTCTTCTTGCTGCCTCCGGATAGACCTGCACTCAGACATGAATAACTTTCGAACCAGAAAAGATTTACTCAATCCAACCATTGAGATTTGGCGTAACTAGGTTTCAAACAACATATAAATTTTTTAGATAAATCCAACGGTTCAAACCAGAGATATTGACCACGCATCAGAGTACATTTTTCTGCAAAACATTGCTTCTTGCTGTCTCTAGATAGGCCTGCACTTAGCCATGAATAACTCTTGAACCAGATCAAAACTCTTCAATTTCTCTAGTGGAGATGGGCATAATTAGGCCTATAATAACATATCCAAAGCTCATGAAAATCCAACAGTGAATTTGGGAGATATTACCCATGCATTGAGACTAATTTTCTGCAAACATACCGAATTCGACCCAAAACTAAAATTTTTTAATCTTCTGCAAACTATCAACTTGTTTCCAGTGAGAAGATAAAAAAAATCCGTTCAAAACTTAGACCATCAAAAACTTGCACAAAAAAATAAAAAAAGCATTCCATATCTCTCCAAATTTGATTCGTGTCTTACATAGCCGACTGGCTCTCCCTTAAAACTGACCTTCTTTTTCCTATTAAAGGATGTTATTTTAGAAAAGAAGAATGTCTTCTATCCAAAAAATGGATAAGAATCTGAAACATTTTTCTACCAATATTAGACAGTCATTTTCTAAGTCAGGAATATTCCAAAAACTGCCTACTACCTATTATTGGATTCTAAAAATCATTAAACACTCCACCTACGAACTAAAAAAAAACTATTCTAATTTAAGATCCACACACCTGGTCCTAGGTGGCTATATCTGGAGAGCTTATCGAACTGCTACTCTAGGTATGCCACCACATGTAAGATGTTATTACAAACTTGAAAAACTAAAAGCATTTAAAACATAACATTAAATTCCCTATTACATTTTCAACAATGTTGCCTCCTATAGCGTTTCTCTTCTCTGCCACTGTAGCACTAGAGTCCCAGGTAACTCAATCTTCTTCTCAATAATTGTGACCTTGGGGTGCTAACACTTGAAAATGTAATTTTCAATTACTTCCCTTTAACACTTGATCTTTGTTTTTGTTGACTTGTAGGGGTGTTCTCCTATTGAGTAGGTGTGACCTATTGAATAGATGTAACATTTGATGTATCAGTATGAGAGAAAACAACACTCAACAACTATTTGAGGGTTTGGAAAACCTCTTGCACCTTTGGATTCTCAGCCTTCTTAGGCTTAGGATGATTAGTCTCCTTAGTTGCCTCATTATGATGTCCTAAGGCTCTTGAGCAAATTGATCTAATTCACCTTGCTTATCTCCTTCATTATTGTAAATAACAAGATTAGCCACAGGAGGGGGATATTGCTGATTAGCCACAAGATTATCTCCTTCATTATTGGTGATCACTATTAAAGCTTTTTCGTACTCCTTGACACTTAAATCTTCTTGTGCCTTGTTATCAACTATAACTGATGTAATTTTAAAATTATCAATTGGGGTGTTCCCAATTGGTACACTATCAATCTGTGGGTAATCTTGGATTTGTATTAGTACTAGATTGGTGTCTAGAAGAAGAGTGTTTGAAGTTTGAAGCGCAACACTTTTTAGTTCTCCCTCAGTTAAAATATTTAAATTCTATTGTGTCTCTTTAGAGATATCTTCTTTACTGACAACATCACATTGTTCACTCTCTTCTTCCTATTGGAAATGTAAATGGGAAAGTAAGTTTTGAGAGATGAGTGTGGAGGGAGAGATGTTGAAAAAATACTTAAAATTTTTAACCATAAAACATTTTACCATCATCCATCTCATAACTTAGCATATAATCTAAAATATATAACATGCATCACATCCATATCATAATGTAAATCAGAACATAACACTAAAGTTTTTGGTTACCTAAAAATCCTCCAAGGAGAAGGTAAAATTGTCATAGGGATGACAGCCACAAATCTTCACTAATACAATAATAAAGTGTGGCTGATTATGGTTAAAATGTTTTGATCATAAACTATGATCTACCCTATGAGATGTTTTCCCTATTAAAGGCTTACAAAGACTATTAGATCTCACCTTGAGTAAAGGATTTAAATTCACAATTAAGTAATCACTCTATTAAGAAATTTACAAATGTTTATTAGGACTACTCTATTAAGAGATTTACCCTATCTCACCTATCAATATCATTCTATACCTAATCCTTTAGTTAGCACCTTTCTGCTAGATGTCAAATCTCCTCTTGATCATTCTAATTGAATGTATCTTCTTTGACCTTTCACTAGTTCTCTCCTCAACTAGTTTTGTTTTCATTAACTTGTTCTAAAATTCTTAGCCTTCACTTAAGAATATTCTCCATGCCTTCTTTCACACATGATACTCTCCCTAGTATCTTTCTTCATCACTCTTACTCCCCCTTAGGGTTTACCTCTTTAAATAGGCACTAGGATACAATCTTAGGTAATAATCATTGACTCTGGTTGATTCTTATTATCACCTAGTGCTTCCTCTTTTCTTATTGGCTATATGTATTACATAGGGATGAGTGATATGATTTCATCTTTATCTCCTAATACCAAAAAATAGTTGTTCATGTTAGCCAAAAATAGTTTACATAGGATTTTTTTCCATTACAAACATCTATGTCATTGATTGGTTACTTGACATCAATAGGCTTCTGATGTTCAACCTTAACTGTGCACTTATGTTTTTTACTCGGCTTCTGAATGGCTTGACACACACCATTTCTTGATACCTACTAGTTATCAACACCTACTAGTGCATAGCACTAGCTATTATATCACTTGGCTCACTCTATTCACTTGGCTCACAATGATCACTTGGATCACTCTATTCACTCAAATCATAGTGATCACTTGATGCACTTTGTTTACTCAACATACACTTTTTACTTGGCCTCAGTAGTGGCTTGGTCATAGTCATGACCAACCAATGATGCTAGATAATGACGAAGTGTTTTGTCACTACTTTGCCAAAACCATAATGAGATTAATAGTTTCTTCTTCCTTATTTCTTCTTCCAAGATCTTAGGCTCATCACAGTCTTCTTGATTATATAACTCAATTGCATCTATACCTTCTTCTTCTTTCTCCTCTACTACTAATGTAGGTAAAGACCCAAATGATTTCTTCTATATCAAAATAGTTTCCTATACAACCTCATTTTCTTTATTTCTAAATTTTTTGTAAACTCTTGTCTTTGGTACAAAATTCTTATCAAAATCTCTTAGGGCAATAGACATATGTGTCTTCCCTAAATTTGGCACCATCTATGGTAACATAGCTTGTCTTATTTATCCTTTTGTGGATAATTCCCACTTTCATTTACCATATAATTTATTGTATAAATATTCTAGAATGCCTTTTCCTAGTTCTATTGGCATATATTTAAATTTTTTCAACATATCTATCATGGCTTTTTTTAATTTTCCCATAATCTTCCTTATTCAAAGAATCATAATTAATACCTTTTAAGACTACTAGTCTAGCTGAATTTCTTATGTTCTCACATACTTGTTCAATGTCCGTGGGAAAAATATAAAATTTCCTTAGATCATCAAACTAGGATCTCTCTCCCTCATCCTCCTCATCATCAAGCATGAGGACTAGCTTCTTGCTGAGTTTCTCATGTGGACTTTTCTCAGTCCCTTTTATAATATGTTTCCTCTTTAGTGCTTCATTTCCATTACTTTTCTTATTTACCTTTCTTGTTCATTCTTTGTCTCAGTAGCTGTAGGTAAAGCTACTTTGAGTAATTTCCTTGTGATTTTTATTCTTTTAGGCTTAGAAGGTAGGAGGGATAACAATTTTCTTCACATTTTTCTTCAATTCCCTCATCACCGTGGGATCCACTATCACAATCTTCTTTTTCAAAGTAACCATCCATAATGGTTACATAATTTTTACCCAATTGTTAATAAACGTATTTATTTTCTTGGTCACAAGTCTAGTACTATCCCATACTATAGTTCCAAAAGTTGGAAATGAATTTTGTACATAGAAAAATATACAAATCACTAGTGACCCAAAGTTACATGATGTATTTGTGGCCTTCCTAATCATTCCAAGTTTTTTTTTCCTATAATATCAATTGAAGCTTAGCAAGATCATAACTATGATCTTTCTTTACAATTAGATAACCTAGGTCTACTACAAAAGATGGAATGTTTTTCAGTAAACTTGACTGATAGAGATTGTGTGCTATCATATGCACAAAAAATTCAATAACATGATCATTAATTCCATTAATTGACATTCCTTAGTCATCCCACTTGGCCTTCATTTGATCTTCAATAATGTTCTTTGTTGCACACCTCATTGTCTTCACTTGATCTAGAATTTGATATCCTATCACTCAATGGATTATTGCCTTGTTAATCTTTATTGGTCCATCTTCTTGCTACAATTTTATGTTTTGAAGTTTACTTAGGATAATCTTGATCCATTCCACTTTTAAAGTCTCTGGAAAGGGTAGCGCATGAGTAAGTTCTTTCTTGGCAACAATCTTGTTATCATCTTTCAAAACTCCATTTTTACACAATTTATCATAGGAATTTATTAGTTCATAATCTCAAATCTCTCCAACCTAATACATGTAACATGAGTGGACATCATGTACAATATCTTTTTAGGAGGAATCAATGACAAAGTACCTAATGCATCTCTAGTCATCGCATGTTAGGGTATGCCTTAAACTTTGGTGGAGGACATTGCTCATTCCTCACAATTTGCACATTGCTTTCCATCAATATTTTCTTTCCATATGCATATGAAAATGATGATATTTTGAAATAGCTTTTTGAAAGTAACTTCAATAACTTGTCAAAATAACAAAACTTTGTAGTTCAAATTTTACATACTTTACTCTCTTGTTTGTCGATGACACATTGTAGATCTGCTCAAATATTTTGTCAAATCACTCTCTGATCACCTTTAATCACTCTAAATGTTTGAAATCACTAGGTGAATGAAAATAATATTTAAAAAATTGATATAAAATTTCAATGTATTGAATTAGGTCTACAATAAATGCTTCATAATTTGTTAGGTGTGTTATAGTTGTCTTATCCTTCACATGATATTTGTTCACATTACTATCCTTCCATTGCTTGGTCTTCATTACCATTGACTTCTTGGCTTGGTTAGTATATCAACTTAGCTCTATATGAAATCTTGGCTCATATAGAAATACTTGATCACTATATACAACAATAATAATACTCAACATCTGCTATGCATATGAAATATTTTTCGCAATTCTTCCCTTAGATCTATCCTAGTACATCTTAATTCATGTAGACATGGACTTTTAATCATATCTCATTTTAGGAACTACTTTATAATTTATCATTCAAGCATACAATTCCTTATATACCTTATTTTCTTAGTTAGAAGTGTTGTGATCACTTGATCCATTGGATAGGGTGACCTCAACTTCTCTTGATCCACTATTTTCATCTTCTACCTTCTTTCTTTAGGTTTTAGTCAACTCATTTCTTGTTCATTCTACATCAACTTTTCTTTTTTTCTTTGATTTGTTCATTTTTTGGTGCTAGTGCTTAGGTCCTATAGTTCTTGCTAACATGTCTAACCTTGTGACAACTAAAGAAAAATAAGCTTCCATTGAACCATTTCTTGCAATTGCCTCTAAAATGTGTCCTAATGCAAGTTTCTTGGATGTGACCATATTCTCCATAATAATGACAACTATACCATGTGTTATAATCCTAATTATAATAATGCCCTTGCTTAGGTGCATGCCCTTGCTTCTTAGATGTCCAACCAACTTTTTCCTTAGATCTACATTCTTGAGCCTTGTGTCCATATTTATAACATTTATAGTAATGTTTTTCAAATCTAGGTGCAATAGGTGTATCATTTTCCTTTGACCTACATTCATGTGCTTAGTGTCCTTTTCTTGCAATTGAAATTGTTACTAGGAAACATGGGCTTAGAATTTTGCTTACCAATCTTTCTTTTGCAAATATTTGTTGTGTGTCCCAATTTTCCACAATGATAACATGTATGTTTTCCTTCTAGTTTTCTAATTATTTTCTCTCCACTCTTGGATGATTCTTATTTTTTAGTAGATGAAGAGTTCTTGATATGTACTAAACTAGAGGTACCACTAAATGACCTTGGTGATCTCATTAGTTCTTCAAAGTATCTTATAGATTCATCAAGTTTGTTCATTCTTTCCAGTAATTCCTTTTAGATCTTAATTCATTCCTCAATTGGTCACTTTGTGATCTCATATTTGCAATCTCTATGCCATTTTTGTTCAACTTTTTATTTGTAAGTATCAATTGATCCATCAAGTCCAACCAATTATTTGTAATCTTATACACATCAGATGATCTTTCATCAAGTCTAGTAGCCATATTTCTTTCGTATTATTCTTTCATGACCCTATCTTCTTTAGATTTCTTTTTCTATTAAGTCACTTCACATAGCATCACTGATCAAATTTTATGTTCTCTCTTCAATTCTTGGACTTCTTCATTTAGAATCTTGTTCTTCTCCAATAGGTTTTCTATTGCTTCATCACTTTTGCTAGAGTTACCATCTTTAAACATTCCTTTAGTTTCTACTTCTTGGTAGAGTGTATCATTTTGTTGAATGAACATATCTTTTCTTTTCTTTAAGGATTTCCTTAACTATTCTCTTGCTCATTCAAGCTACTATAGTATGATCTAGATGTCAAGCATCTAGTTTTTAATTATTTTTCCCAATTTTTAAGCCTCTATTTCCAAAATCTTAACTCTCAAGCTATTAGATTTCTTCTAAGAGAACAAAGTTCTGATACCAATTGTTAGAAGTCTTATTCAGAAGTAAGATATTAAGAGGAGGGGGAGGGGGGTGAATCAAGATCTATAAATTTTTGAACTTCTTGAAACAAACAACAAATTAATTGTATGCACCACTAAGCCATCTCCTATCTTTAGTCATATACCATACAACCATAAATTATAAAATTGAAATCTAACTATGCATCACATCCATAAATATAAATGTAAATGTAAACACATAATAACACATAAAACAAAGATTTGGTTACCTTGAAACCCTCCAAGGTGAAAGTGAAACTAGGGTGAGGATGACACCCACAAGTCTTCACTACTACACCAATAAAGTGTGCTAGTTAAGGATACAATGTTTGATCACTTTTGGTGATCTACCCTATGAGGAGCTTACACAACTATTAGGTCTACCATAATTAGAGGATTCAAACTTACAACTAAGTAAACACTTTGTTAGCATATTTAGCTAGGTCTATTATAACCACTCTATTAAGATATTTACCTTGTCATATTTATTAAAATATCTAAGTACCCTATCCTTCAGTTAACACTTGATGTGAGATTATGGATCTTCTCTGCTCTTGTCTAAATTGATCTCCTAATCTGATATACTTTGTTCTACCATTCACTACTAGGTTGCCATTTCTATTCTCTAATAATTAAACTTAGTCTTCTTTCACTTTTTCATTGACCTTCTTGGGCACATATGATCATTCTTATGATTTTAGGCTTGGTCTCTTCTTAAATAGACAACTAGAGAAGGTTCTAGATCATGACCAATGATCTAGAGTTCACCCTTTTTGCCACATTATCCTTCTAATTTTATGATTGGTTACTTTACCTTCCTAGGGATTGATGTCCTCAGATAAAACCTATCATTAACTCCTTAGCTATCTCTACATAGAAACTAACTAGAATGATTTGCATAAATGTCCGTGCCGTCAAAAACTCATATGTCAAAAATAGTTTACTTGAAAAATGAATATCTTGATGCTTGATCATAACTATTAGTCATGATGTCCCTTGGCTTCTATGTGCTTGGAAATAACTAACTTACTTGGCATATACTATCTCTCCTTTGCTCAACTTTTTTATCCTTTACTAAGTCAATACTATAATTGAGTTGATATTGAAGTGTTTGTCAACCTTAGACTTGCTTGACTTGTATTGAAGTATAAACAAGTCCATAAATTCCTCAACCTTCATTAGGTAGCTTAGTTGTAGTGATGACTGACTAACTCTACCTAGAAAATGATAAAGTATTAGACTCTAATGGGAAACAAAGCTTAGAGATCAACAATGGGAATCTAACACCCGACCATGATACATAGTGTACCCATAGTTGGTACAAAAGAAGATCCAATTTAAGAGCCTAGAGTTCAAAATTTTGAATGATGGCTTCATCTTTTCTATAATTTAGTTCATTGAAGGGGACTACGCAATGAGATTGTGTATAGACAACATCACTTGAGTACCATAAGTGGGTTCTTACTTTATTCAGTTTAACCCATTTACATATATTTGGATGGAAGGGACCCTCCTATGTCCAAATAATCTTCCCCGCTATCCATTAGACAAATTGATATTATTGGAGACAGCTAGGTAATTGGCCTCAACCTATGATTGGGTCAAAAAGAAACATAACAAAACATGTGTATGGCCAATTACCATTGGAGCTTTCAAGGTAAAATAAAAGTAGGTTATAGCTACATATGTGTTGGAATAGAAACAATATCCCTTGGATAATTATCTAGTAACTCCTCCCTAATTTGATAATATCAGGATGGTCCAACATCATCTAGAGAAGAAGTTCATACCTAATGCTTCTATTTAAGATCACTAGATGAACTATGTAATGACCACAATGTTTAAATTAGTAACTATTGTAGGATGGGTCTAAAACTCACCAAAAGAGCCCTCAATTTCCATAATCTTTTGAAGATTTAGAAAAAAAATAGTCTTGATATGTTAGACCCATTATAAAATTGGGACATGATCTTTGAGAGACCTATATGAATGCTAAGATTTTTTGAGAAGAGAAAAAGGATATGCATCATAGGGTAAGACATGTCATTTAATTGACTATAGATTGGGTAAGGAAGCCTTTTCACTCGGAGCTAGTTCCTAATGCATGCACACTAAAAGCTATGACTATGCCCAAGAAATAAAAAAGGACCAAATTTACTCCTTTGACTTACCAAGGAAAGTCCCCAATATAGCTAGAGACAATTTGCAACCATGAGTAGGAAGTGGCCTACTTTTATAATGAAAAGGTCAAGGAGAAGAAAAGAAAGAAGATAGTGTAGGAACAAGAATCCCAAAAAGAGGAGGCTCAGATCGAAGAAGCACTAACTTAGGGGGAAGCAACTCAAACTCCACCTACAAAAGCCTTGACCCAAACAAAAGCCTCTTCATTAGCACCCAATAGGACTAGAATCAAGACAATGGTAATACAAGAGAAGATGATGAAGCTAAAGAAAAAGAAGAACATCTCATTTCATTGAATCTCATAGAGAATACCTAAGGAAAAAGAAGAAGAGAAATGGAACAAAATCGAATATCTCCCACTCAATAGGAGAACCTAGTTAGCTAGGGTTGCTGAATAGGAAAGACCTGGGGGGGTGTAACCTAGAAACCTCCTTCCATTCCATGACATATGATTCAACTTGAAGAGTCCATAGATGAGAAGAGATGGATGAAGTCTAGAAAAGGAGATGGCTATGATGCCTTTGACATCTAAGAGTTCTATTTGATGTCAAATGGAACATATTTGGAGAGTAGAGTGATAAGGGACATGATACAAAGAGAATTTATAGGTGAATAATTGAATTGATTGCCTCCACTTTCACAAGGACCATTGGGTATACCATCTCTTCCACTAGGAAAGCCATTTTCACCTCCTCCTCTTTCACTAGAGAAAGAGACTACCCCTATGCCACTGCCAATCACTAGATTAGATAGTCAAAATAGTTGGCAATAATGATTTTGAATAGTTAGATATTGATGCAATCTTAGAGGAGGGAAATTGATGGCAAGAGAAGGAAAACACAAGTGGTAGATGGATTAGAAACCTTTACTATGACAAAAATAACAACCATTTCATTAGTAAAGCCATCAAGGGTGGAAAAGACCTCAAAAAGGAGTGACATGGGAAAGAGGCCAACTTCAAGGGTGACCTCATCACCAAACCATTGTATATCTTTTATGGGTACTACTCAAGTACTGATGGGGTCAAGCCCAATAATAAAATGGACACAACAAGAAAAGGAAATCTTTATTAATTGTGAAAATATGCTAATACACTCAGTATAGAGAAATCCAACTTCAAAACATGCCCTGTGGGCTTACAATAGTATAAAACTGGAGATAATTTTTCCTTCCAATACCTCCTCTCAAACTCCACTTTGAACTACCTTTTACAATGCCATAAATGTTCTTAAATAGACCCCAAAGGGTTAAGGATTAGGAATACATTCTAGAAAGTGCCAGCTGGCATCCACCGCCCAAATAGAAGGCTCCAAAAGTTGCATTAGAAGTCAGTGTGAAATTAAAAGAATTTAGAAATGGTAGCCGAACTTCTGGAAGGCATAACTTTTGAACTATAGCTCTGATTGATGAACTGTTTACATTTTCGAAAAGCTCTTGGGATGCTCTATAGCCCTATGGAGGAGCTTTGCTCGTCCCCCAATTTTCAGCCCTATACAAGGTCATTTAATGCTCCTGACCTGACTTTGAAGCATTATTAGGAGGTCTCTAGAAACTAAAAAATTGCAATAACTTTCAAACCATGGGGCCTTTTGACCAAATTCTTTTTCTAGAATGTTATAAATTAAACTTATAATAATCCCACCAGTTTACACCTTCTAACTCACCATAATTAGTGCTCAATTAAATAGTCATATTTTTTTGGCATTTACATGTATCCCTAGGTGCTTAAAAACTCCAACCCAGAACACCAATAGTGGAACTATGAGAGTTAGACCCTTTATTTGACCTAAATGGATACCCATAAATGAAAACACATGAAATAGAAACTATGTCTAATTATTATTTTTTTGGGTGACACAGGATTGCCCTTATACCTCTAGATGCTCCTACATCATCAAGTATGGTTGAAGTGAGAAGTATTGAATCACCAATGAAGGTATGTATAGTATACAAAGGCTAAGGGGTTAGAGGCATTGTTAAAGGTAGTAAAGACATGGTCACCTGTTCAGGGTGATCCAAAGTAGCTAGATTTTTTTATGAGGAATAAGAGCAATGACTTGATAGAACACATAGCTATTCCTCCTCCCCATGTGCATATTGAAGAAATTTCCCCTAAGGACTACCATATGCAAGAAGTAGTATTGGGGAAGGATACCTAAGAAATGAACAAATTTTTGACTACAATGAGCCTTAAAAAAGTGTTTCAACATTTGGAAGAAGATGAGGCTAGGATTTTGGAATTGAGAAAGAAGAATGTTCTACTCTAGGAATTATGTAAAGGAGGTAGTCATAGCATTAGACCTTGACCATCTTGAGGTCACACTAGTGACTACTCTCAAAAAAGGAGCTTTGGTCATGACACCCATAAGCACATTCTTAGACACATGTCAAAGATGGTGCCACAATTTTGAGGATGAGATGTACAAATAATTTGAGGCATAATGAACTTGTTGCATAGTATTCAAAAGAATATTGATAGACTAGTTACAATAGTGGGATAAGATTTTGGGTTGATGGAAAAAGTGGCCACTTGCACTTATTATTTAGAAGCACTAAGGACTATCAAGGGTCAAAGATATTGGATGGTATTAGATGTTTATTTGGTGGAAGGGTTGGATAAGCTAGATGATTGGATTGAGAAGATAGTGGTTGGAAATAAGGTTGTGATGGGAATCTATAAAGATATTCAAGAAATGAAAGGCAAGGATTTGGAACAATTATTGGAGGCAGATAAGTATTATAGTGCTTCCATGCAGGAAATTTTTTGGAGATGACTTGAGAACTCAACTAGCCTTAGTTGAAATAGTCATGTAACAATTCCATGCATTGTTTAAAACAAAATCTTCTGAAGATGATGTTTGACTTGTATTTAGGACCGAGGAGACACTTAAGGAGTTAGATTCCAAGTTGAAGATTTTGTAAAAATATAATAGCAAATAAACAATTATTGCCAAGTAGTACACACTAAGTATGAGTCTTTGAATGTTTCAATGATTGAGGAAATTCCTCACTGCCACGATTCAAAAGTTCAAAGAAACACATCCATACATTGTTTTGGTTGTGTTATAAATGTTAAGAATAATTGAGAGGTAGGGGGAAGGGTTGAGGTGAATTAGTTACTCAAGGTTTTTATGTACCACTTGAAAAATTAAACATTAAACACTTCACTGTTATGCTTATCCAACTATTGCTAAGTCTCCACTATAAAAAATTTTGAACTTATAGTCAGATCATTTGTACATTAGTGACTTAACATTTAGTCAATCGGTTTCATTGCTATTAAGTTTTATAATGTCTACTAAGCTTTAGAGGAAATGTACAATGTTACTTGAGTGTAGTAGAGTCTACAGAGATTTCTAGTATAAGTGATGAAGATTTCAATATTACATGGGCTCTATAGTGTCTATGGAGCTCAAAGTGTTAATAAAGTGAAATCAATGTTGATTGAGTCATGTAGTGTCAACTAAGTAATTCAGTATCTACTAAGTTTCTTAGTGTTCATTGAGTCATATAATGTTGATCAAGTTCGTACTACTCAAAGTGATTAGTATTTACTAAGCTTCAATATCAACCAAGTGCTAGAGTCTACTAAGTGTTGATAGCAATTGTTGAGTGTCACAACATCATTGAGTTGTCTTAAGAACTCAAGTACAACAGTGGGCTAACATAGTGAATTATGATAAATTTGGTATTATAGCCAAGTTTAGAAGCTAATTAAATGGATTGGTATATATGTAATATATAATCTCATATCCAAAACATGTATTTGAACAAGTGAGAAGAAAATTAGTGCAAATTGAAGAAGGCTACAAGTAGTATAAGGAAAAGTAGAGACTTATCTATAACAGTCAGGTGATCATTGTTATTCAAAGCAATCTTATTCAGAAAATTGAGTTATATATCAGAGATTAGCTAGTGATTCATCCTAATTTGTGCATCAGTTAAATCATTTAAAAAGTTGGACTTAATAGTTTCATTCTAAATCTCCTAACAAAGTGCATACTTTATTTGGTGAATGTCTTCCAAGGCTTTCTTGCACTGCTACTAAGAGACCTAGCTTGTCTCTTCTAGGAATATAGTCTTCTCTAGGTCCTAATTGTCTTAGGTGATTAACTAAGTCCAATTCCAACTCTTCTAAAATACTTCTTAACCCTTGTGCTCAACCTTGAAAGACTAACACCTTTAGATAGTACAATCCTTCACCTTCACTTAAAAAGCTCTATGTGCTACTTTCTTAGAAACTCCGTTCTTCATTTCAAGGGTATCTATCTTCATGAAAATATTCCATTTTATTCATCTTGGATCCATTTGGAAAGATCTTCAAGTCTTTTCCCTACTGATTTGAATATTTGGTCTCTAAGAAGCCTATTTAGGCCTAGTTCCAGTTAGCCCTTGAAAATGACTAAATCTACGTTCTTGCAAAAACTTTCCAAATAACTTGGAAAATAAATTCCAAAATTGAGTACCCTTTTGGATTTCTTAAGATATTCTATAGGTTTTAGGGTTTCACAACCTCCATAAATTGGGTTCCTATGACCTAGGGAAAATAGGGTTGATAGGCTTAGTTTTTAGGATTGACTATAATCTTGTGGAAAAAATTTTCAAAACTTTTCCAAATGGATTGGTATAGGATCAATTCTTATAGTATAATAGGATATGATTAAATATCACCTAGAAATGTACCATTTATGTACAATACCTCTCTACTTTTAAGATATATTTTCTTCCTTCTATCGTAAACCTCTAGTCAGGCTCTATCTTCTTGCCTAGGGCTTAGTAATAAAAATAGCTCACCTTGAACTTCCATGAATCCTAATCCTATATATATATATATATATAAAATAATGAATCCCCTAGCATTTCCATCTACCCTTTGGTATTTCAAATGGCTAGATTTCATAGGGAAGCCATATCTATACAAACTGATTAGCACAAAACTAGTAAGATGTTCAAAACTTAAAAAATTCATACAACACTTAATAGCTACTCTAATCAACTCTCTTATCAAATGAAAAACTCTCAAAACTAATAAAAAAACACTATACAATCATCAAAATGAATCTTTCAATCCATCTTAGGGCACTGTCTCTACCAAAACTAAAGAAGTTGCTAAAAAATGTTGTTGCAGAGCTGTATTTCACACAAAAGACTATTAAAATGCATACATATTTTCTAAATTTGTGTCTTTACTAATATTTAGATGCAATTTCTACCATTCTAGGGACTGTTGGTCAAATTCCCACTTTCTATCCTTAAGGAAATCCAAGACAACTAAGTTGCGTGCAACATTTACAATAATTGCAAATGTTGTCATGACAACTTCTTAACAACATTTGGCATCTTTTCCATTATGCCTTTATCCTACTTTTTAGGACCTCTAACCTCCATATTTTGAGGAACAGATACCATTTATAGCCATTAAGCATCTTTCTCACCACTTAGATGTGTTTAGAACATATTTAAGTCTCTAATCCAACACTAAGCTTCTAACACTAAGAAAATTAATCAGCAACTAACATTGGCTATTTGTGTGACCTTACTCCTAATGACTAACTCACTTAGCCCACATAGAAAATGACCTTCTAAGGTCTAAAACCAACCTAACCTAAACTACTTAACTTGGCTAGAGTTAAAAAAAGCTAAAATACTAGACATGGAGAGGATAGCCTAGGTGTGGTCCTACACCATCCTCCCCAAAATAAAAAGATCAATCTACCCTTGGATTCAAGATGTTTGGATCAATAAACATCTTTGTTAACTTTGACTCATTGATCCATATTGCATCAACATCCATTTGTCCATGCTTCTTTATCAAGTGTTCCTTGTACTATTTTTTCTAGTCTTTTTATGGATTCTTGTGTCCAGTGTGCTATCTAGTCCTATAGATGTAACAATAGGTAATTGGAGATCCTTTACATATTTGATCACTTCATGAAGATTTTGATCTATGTTTTGTTGTGATCCTTTATAGTGGACTAAGTCTACACTTTGAAAATTGCTAACAATCCACTATCTTCTGGTAGTTCAACCTTGAATGCATTGTCACCATACTTAGCCAATATAGGATAGGGTTTTTTCCTCCTCATTTGTAGCTTGCAAGAGACTCCTTTTTTTAGTCTTTATTTGTTAAGACGCACCATGCCTAAGTCACTAACATTGAGCTCAACTATCTTTTTGCTTTCATCCACCTTTGCTTTATGTTTCATAGTATTCTGTATCAATGTGTTCCTCACTATTTCATGTATCTCTTTCATAACATATACGAATTCATTAGTATAGCCACTTCCTTTCACTCTAATCTTCAAATATCTCAATTCATAAACACCTCTAGGATGTAGCCATACACTTTTTCAAATGGACTCTTCCCTATTAATCTATCGATAGTATCATTGTAGGCATATTCAACTTACTCAATCAACTAATCCCATTGCTGACCATACTCTTTAGTTAAGCACCTTACTAGATTCCCAATGGTTCTATTGACAACCTCAATTTGACCATCAGTTTGGGGATGGTAGGCTGATCCAAAGGATAAGTTAGTGCCTAAAATTTACCAACGAGTCTTCCAAAAAGGACTCAAAAACTTAGTGTCTTTGTTTGATATAATGATGACATGTAACCCATGGATTCTCACAATTTCTTTGAAGAAAAGGGAGGTTTTTTGACAATCATCATTGGTGGTCTTTCATGGTACAAAGTGAGCCATTTTGCTAAATCTATCTACGACCACATAAACATTGTCAATACATTTCCTTGTCTAAGGTAACCCAAATACAAAATCCATACTTAAACATTCCCATAGCCTAGTAGGAATAGGTAGTGGTAGATAAAGGCCTACATTTGAAGAAGTGCCCTTGGCTTTTTGACATATAACACAACTTTCCATATACCTCCTTATATCAAGATTCATCCTTGGCCAATAATAGAACCTTGAAACAAGTTCTTGGGTCTTAGTGATCCCAAAATGACCACTTAAAGCACCATTATGATTTTCTTGTATCAAATTCTCTCTAATAGAGCCTCTAAGGACTCATAACCAATTCCCTTTAAACAAAAGATCATTTTACAAAATATATTTCAACATATCTACTATGAAAATGATTCTTGTATTCAACACATACCTTGTAAATGTGTGCAAAATCCTCATCATCACCATGTAGATCCTTGAAATGACATCCCCATGCTTTTCAATTGAATTTCTTGGATTGTGAGATCTCTTCTACTCAAGGCATATTCCAACTTGTTGAGTACTCATTTCTTATGCTTAATATTAAAATAATAAGCTTGTAGTTATTCAACCCATTTCATGTGTTTGAGATATCCCCAATTTCATATTGAGTTTTAATAGGAAATAAGGATTAAATACCAATATTAGATTATTAAACTATTATTATTATCTATTTTAAAATTACAAATATTATTTATAATAAATAAGATAAATAATATTAAATATCTTTAATAGATATTATTGGATATATTTAGATCTAAAATAATAATATCAAGGTTGAATATAAATTATAATATAATATCATTAAATAATATTAAATATATGTGATATACATATATTGGATATATCTCAAATATGTATAGTAATATATAATTCTATAACATAATAATCTGATGGTATGTTTAATATAAGATTACATAATATTATTTAAATTAATAATATATAATATTAATAATTACCTTATTAATATAATTAATATGAAAGGAGTCAACTCTATGAATATAATCATATATATAATATAACAATGCGCATTGAAAGGGAGCATCAGAGAGAAATATTGCAAATGCACCATAATAAAAAATGGGTAAATAACCAAAAAGGGTAATTGCAAATGGTATTAGAGCATGATCTCACCACCCTATGGAATATAAAACAAGGTTCCACCAATTGCAAGTCCTAGGAAAATGTTGAAAACTATAAAATTAAAATACTTTCCGAATGTAGACCTCACAACATGACTTTCTAAAACAATCCCTTCTACCTTAGAGAGCATGAGAAGAATTACCAATAGAAAATAAAAGAAGAAAATCAATGTAAGCTGAGGCAAATAAGCTTCAAGGATGCTTTTAAAAGCTTTTTTTTTTTCATGACTCATTTCAAAAGGGGTAGAAGCTTCCTCAATTCATCAAGAGTTGTAAAAGTAGATAAAAAGGTAATTGGAATCATGTAGAAAAGAACAGTTAGGAACACAATAATGTAGACTATATTTTCCCAAATCATCCTCTGGGAGAATGGAATTTTTAGATTCTTCCATAGCACTTGATGAGGCTCATTAGAAGGAATTATAGTTCATGTATTGGTAAGATTGTGAATGTACAACCTATGCAGCAGCAACAACTACAAGCCTACTATTAAATATTATAAAAGTGGCACTAGCCTATTTCTCTACCAATACAACTTTTTGTTTTGTATACAACTTGACTGTTAAATCTTTTATCTTCTCATTGTAGAAATCAATGGAATCCACTTTTTTACCAATCAATCCTAAACACCTAGTCTTATGTGTTGGGTGTGTCTTAGACTTTTCAAAAATTAATTTAGCATGAGCAAGCTTCTTTCTGTACCCTTCTAACTCCTCCCACATCTTATTAGCCTATTCATAAACATCAAAAAGAGTGAGAATGAATACTCCAAGATCTTTAACTATGCAATGAATGACAAACTAGCATTCAACCCACCAATAAGATCGAGGGAGAAAAAAGAAGAAGAAAAGATTATGCTAGAAGATGTTTTGAGACTAAATATACTTCACACTACTACCTCAAGCCATGTGTAAATCCTCTAGAAAATAGTTATTGACCACTAATAAAAGAATTTCACTTTCCATACAATGAAATTAGGGTAGAGAATATCATCCTAATTCCCACCTACCTCCATAGTATCACATATACAAAGTGATGGATGGGTAGACGCACAAGAAAATAACAAAACAAAGAACACCAAATGCAATGTGTTGTGACATAATAAAAATATATATTATATTTTGTTCATCATGATTTCAAATTAATACAAAGTGCCTTTTTATAGGCAAGTATACAATATTATAGAGAAATCTAACAATAGCTGACAAGACAAAATATCTACAAACTTTTGGAAAATACTTCAACCAGTACACCCTAAACCTAAACCAAATAATCTACAAAATACTTTAGCAGACACAAACTAAACCTGAAATTCTAGAAACATCCAATGATGGATGATTAATTCTTAGTAGAAATTAATATTTCTAACACTCCCTCCTAATTTCTACTATCAAATTTTGTTGCATACAAAATTCCAATGTGCCATGTAATCTTCATATCTATTAATGCATGAGTAGTGTCTTCCAAGGCTATGGCCTTTAATTTCTACAAACATTTTGTAAGCAATTGGCTACCAACAATTTCCTCTTTTCATAGGATCCATTGATAATCTTGATAATCTTGCCTCATCTGTCACAAATGCTAGTGATAAGATTCACTAATAACTTGACCAAATTCATGTCTTCTTTCAACTACCTCTTTATAGCTTCATCTATCACAAATGGTGATAGGGCTCTCCAAATAACATTTCTCTAATCTATTTCCCAATGCTATTGCATTCCCTTGAACATTTGTACCTGAATAAACCTCTGATCATTCTTGCAATTCTTTGCCAATTTCATCCATAGCTCCATCCACAATCCATTTTTATACAACCTACCATAGAATCCCTTTTGCAATCTCTATTCCAACATGTCTTATAGCAATGATTTTTCAAGCCACAAATATTAAAAGGATGTACATCCCAAAATCTATCCTTTGTATACCCTTTCTTGTTGCAATGTGAACATTGCACAATCTTTATGCTTTTAATTGATTCTCTTGAACCTTTTTTCATCTTTTCACTACCTATATCATATCCAAGACCTTCATATTTTTGCCTAATTGTAGGCTCAATTAGATTCCTAATTCCTCACTCATGGTTTCCTAGACCTTTACCTTTGAAACACATTCTTTTCATAATATTCAAACCAACACTATCATTATCATAACAAATAAAATCTACAAACTTTTTGTCATTTTCTTTCTTACACTTTTCATCACAAACACTTTCAACTTTAGCAAAATCACATTTCTAAATTGCATAATCAAACAAATCATTTGTGTCACATGATACATAACTTTAAATGGTTTCACATTCAAACATTCTTTATCTTGTTTCATAGTAGACAATTCCTTCTTTAACACAATATTTTCCTCTTCCAATTTCTTCAAATTTTCTTCTAAAACTTTGTTCTTTTTCTCAACATCATCAAACAGATATAACTTTTCTTCTAATTCTTTATTTTCCTCTCTAAGCTTACATGTTTCCTTCACCCGCGAATTATGTACTTCTTCCACAAGTTTTAACCTATCCTCTATCTTTTTAATTGCCTCTATATGGACACTAATTTCATTTAACAATTTAGACTTTTCTTCTCCCATTTCATTTCTTACTTTTTCCAATTCCTTTTTGCAAAATATCTTTTTCACACAATAATCTTGCACTTTCTTTCTTTACCATCACTAATTCTTCTTCTAACTTATCTATCTTCTCTTTTTGAACTCTACTAGCTTTTCCCTTTGAAATAAAAGATATTAAACACACTTGATCCCTTTTCAACAACTCACTATTGTATCCTTTGAAGATTTCTTTATGAACTTCTTCAAAGCTTTTGTCAAAAATAAATATTTACACCTTTCGGCAATTAACACATGAAGCTTCATTTATTCATTTTTTGTAAACTAGTATAATAACACATCTAAAACAAAACAAGTCACACATTTTCCTCTTCATAAAATTATAACTTTAAAAAAACCATTCATTTTCAGCCTTATGTACATTTCCATTTTCTATCTTAACTTCTCGACACAAAATATTAACAAAGCTTCACACAATATCAAATCTTACCAGCATTTTTCAGCCATTGACTTTGTATTCTTCAACTCTCTAGGATTTTGATCCTTATGCTCTAAAATCTTTATCTTTCCATGATCTTTAATCTTGGGCTTTGATACCAATCTAATGGATGGGTTGAGGCACAGGAAAATAACAAAACATAGAACACCAAATGCAATGTGCTACGGCATAATAAAAATATATATTATATTTCATTCACTATGAATTCAAATAAATACAAAGTGCCTTTTTATAGGTAAGTATACAATATTCTAGAGAAATATAACATTAGCTGACAAGACAAAATATCTACAAACTTCTGGAAAATACTTCAACCAACACAGCCTAAACCTAAACCTAATAATCTACAAAATACTTTAGCTGACATAACCTAAACCTAAAATTCTAGAAACATCTAATGACAGACAATTAATTCTTAGTAGAAATTAATATTTCTAACAAAAAGACTGATCAAACAAATTTGGGTGCAATCTCTTGAAGAAAGAATCTACTTGTTCTTTATGTGTCTTTCCAAGTGGTATTGCAGGAATATTTGATAATGAAATAATATGTTTGAGGGACATTAACACTAACCGATGGATAGAAATGGGGTTCCACTTGATGCCACTATCTTCCCAATAGATTCATCATTAAATCTATTTTTGAAGGGCTCAACAGACGAGCAACATCAATGGTTAAAGAAGTAGAGGCCTTGGAGTCTATGAAAATTGATACTATATCTTTTTAGGAGGTTATGAGCTACTGTAATGAGCTATAGTCATTAATATTATTGAGGATCAACTCAAATAATATGGCTATGAACTAGAAATGGGCCCAAGGTGCTTTCAATATTAATAAAGGATTCAAATTTCAATATTAAGGAGTCGTGACCATATATTTAGGGAAAATGACCATACATTAACTTCAAATAACCAATGACTGAAGACAATGCATAACCATAAGTGAAGTATACTTTGCGGTAGTATCACAATACATGAAGTCCACAATATTAGGCAAGGAAGGTAGTTGTAAGCCAACTTTAAAGCATTAGAGATATAACATGGTAGGTTAAAGTGCCTTCTTCAAAGGAAGTGTCAGATTACACTCAATGCTTATGAGCTAGAATCAACACATCTTAAACCATATGGTGTTTTTCTGGTTAGGGCTTAAGGAATAATAGGCATATAGTGACTATGAGGTGGTAATATATAAGGTATTTAATCTTAATCCTTGTCATATATGGAATTATATCTCTTCTCGCCATGTAGTAGTGAAATATAACTTTTATCATATATGGAATTATATCTCTTTCTGCCATGTAATAGTGAAATATAACCTGTGACATATATATAGGGTTAAATTTCTTTCCATCATATAATAATTAATGCAAATAAATAGGACCTTTAATAATATTGAAATAAAATGTATAATTAAAAAAATTAATATTACTAAGATCATATGACTTTTGTATTAGTCACATGATGAATAGGGATTGTGCATAGGGGAAGGAGTAAATCAGTCACATTAGGGCAAAATGAATCTGAATATGGACTAAGGTATGAGGAAGCCTCAAGTTGAGCATGTCCAAACCCAGAGTCACAGTAAATCTTCCATTCACCATGGGACCTACTGCAAGAGCAACAATTATAAAAATCTACCATCAATGTCAAAATTAAACATGTTCCTAGTGGGTAGGGAGTATGCATAGGGGAGGAGTAAATTGGTTGCCTTGGGGAAAAATGAATCCCAATATGGGCTAAGGTTTGAGGGAGCCCCAAGTTGAATGTGTCCAAACTTAGAGCCGTAGTAAATCTACCATCCACTATGGAATTATACACCCTATTATAGTACTAGCTATAGAAAATACACATTTTCAATCAACTTTTTATTTCAAGATAGGGGAAAGGATCGTGACATTCACGATCAAAGTGGTAAAGAATTTCCTTACCCTTTTCTTAATTCAATTTGTAAGCTAGATTTTAACATGTATACTATGTGTCTACATTGTCTCTTCATGCATCAACATGTTTTCTCCATGTCTTCTTTGTGTCCTCATGCATTTGTGTGTCTAGTTCGTGTTTGCATCTTTTCTTCATGCATTAATGTGTTTACTTTGTGTCTTCATTTGTATGTTCTTGTACATGTTATTATTTACTAACATGTCTATTTTGTCAGTGCCTAATGCAAGAAAGAGAATGAATCCAGATTATGAATTAATGAGGATCAAATTAATTACTTGAGGTCAAGCAAATTCGAGAGGGGAGGACTATGATATCCCCAATTTCAGATTGAGTTTTAATAAGAAATAAGGATTAAATACCAATATTAGCTTATTAAATTATTATTATTATCTATTTTAAAAATACAAATATTATTTATAATAAATAAGATAAATAATATTAAATATCTTTAATATATATTATTGGATATATTTAGATCTAAAATAATAATATTGAGGTTGAATATAAATTATAATATAATAACATATCATTATAGACATATACATATTGAAATAATAATATTAAATTATTATGATAATACAAATATTAATTATAAAAAATAAGATAAATAATATTAAATATATGTGATATACATATATTGGATATATCTCAAATATGTATAATAATATGTAATTCTTTAATATTATAATCTGATGGTATGTTTAATATAAGATTACATAATAATATTTAAATTAATAATATATTATAATAGTCTTATTAATATTAATAATAATTTATATAATTAATAATTACCTTATTAATATAATTAATATGAAAGGACACAACTCTATGAATACAATCATATATATAATATATCAATGCACATTGAAAGGGAGTATCATAGAGAAATATTGCAAAAGCACCATAATAAAAAAAGTGTAAATAAATGAATGACCAAGAGGGGTCAGTACATTCTACTCAAGGCATATGCCACCTTGTTGAGTACTCCTTTCTTGTGCTTGATATTAAAATAATAAGCTTGTAGGTATTCAATCCACTTCATGTGTTTGTGACTCAACTTCTCTTGTGAATTCAAGGAACTAAGTGCTTTATTGTTTGAATACATAATGAATTCCTTTGGGAGAAAATAGTGCCTCCATTTCCTAAGAGTTTGCACCAATGCATACATCTCAAGGTCATATGAATAGTAATTCCTCTTGGATTCACTTAAACTTTTTGAATGAAAAGCTACTGGTTTTCCCTCTTGGCTTAGAAACAATTTCTACATTGCTAGCATCACACTCAATAGTGAAAATATTTTCAAAGCTTGGAAACACTAAATTTTTTTGAGTAGCTATCTTCTCCTTTGGTAACTCAAAGCTCATGTTAGCATTCTCATTCCATACAAACTTAGTTTTTATTCCACCCTTGATAGTATCTAACATAGGAGCACAAATTACACTAAAGTACCTTATAGATTTGCTATAATATTGTGCAAGGCCATGAAAACTCCTTACCTCTATTGCTGACCTTGGAGTAGGCCAATTTATGATAGCCTATAGTTTTCTCTTGTGCATTTTTATTTTTCTATGTGCTAAGATAAACCCAAGGTACACTAGCTTTGTTTTGAGGAACTCACACTTCTCCAGTTTCATCATCAACTTCTCATCATGTAGCTTCCTAAAAATAATGTGAAGATGTTATGGGTGCTAACTCCTTGTCTTGCTATAGATTAATATATCATCTAGATATACAACTAAAAACTTTCCTATGTAGTCTTTGAGAACTTCATTCATGAGTCTCATGAATGTGGAGGGGGCATTGGATAATCAAAATGACATGACAAGCCATTCATACATCCCTTCATTGGCCTTGAAGGTTGTTTTCCACTCATCTCCTTCATTTATCCTTATTTGGCAATAGCCACCTTTTAAGTCTATCTTGCTATAGTACTTGGCTTCACTTAGACAATACATTAGGTCTTCGGTCCTAGGGATAGGGAACCTATACATTATGGTTATCATATTGATATCCCTTGAATTGGTTCAAAGCCTCCAAGTTCCTCCTTTCTTAGGTGCAAGTATAGTGGGTACAACACATGGACTAATAATCTTTCTAATTAGTCCTTTGTTTAGGATTTCTTTTATTTGTCTTGTTTTTTCCTCATTTTGTTGAGGGGTCATCTTATAGGTTACCTTTTTGGGAAGGGTAGCTCTAGGTATGAGGCATATCCTATTACTTATAGCTCTTTTAGGGGTAAGGTTGATGGTTTTCCATCACTCACTATGCCTTGATAACTCTGTAACATGCTTTGTATCTCCTTAGGTAACTCTTGTTTGCTGGTTGCTTTGTCTTCATCTACTTCTCTTAGCCTTAACATCAATGCAAATCCAACACCTTCTCCTTCATCTAGGGATCCTAAGAATTTATTTTCACCAACCATGAGCACATTAGGATAGGTCTATGGTCTCAATCTCTACATCCTCTAATAGTGACTAAATTTTTAATCATGTCACATTATCCTTCTTCAAAATATAGGAATTATTCATTCCATTATGCATAGCTTGGTGATCATATTTCCATGGTCTACCTAGGAGCAAGCAATATGCATCCATAGGTAACACATCACACAAAAATTTGTCCTTGTACCTTCCAATTGAGAACTCTACCCATGCTTGTTCATTTACAAATACATGTTGGCCTTATTAGCCATGTGACCTTGTAAGGATTGGTGTGAGGTATTCTTGTCAATTTTAGTTTGCTAACTACTTGCTTTGACATAATATTATTAGTAGACCCTGAGTCAATAATAACTCTATACACCTTTCCTGTCATCTTGTAATTTATCCTAAATAGGGACCTTCTTTGGCTTGGCTCTTCCTTCATTGGTTCCTTGATTAGAGTTATCTTCATCATGAGGTTCTGACCCTCCTTTGAGAACTACATTTTTCTCCTTATAAACTAGGTTAGTTCTCTTGTCACCTCCTTGAGAATTACTACCCTTCTCTACACAGCGATAGGTAGGGTGTCCCATTTGATTGCAATGGTACCATGTCATGTTGGCAAAGTAATTTCTCCTTCCTCTAGAATTAGAGTTTCTTCCTCCACCACCTCTACTTGAGCTTCCTTCTTAGGGTAAAATCCATCTTTTATAAAGAAATAGGATATCAAAATGTGACAGTTCAACATTAATGACAAAAGAAATGGTATTTGTGTTTAAAATATGAAGATGATATAAACTAATGAAATGTGAGGAATTGGATGAATTTTATGCCTATAATTTTTATAATTATTTTGAGTAAGAATTTATTCATATTATTTTATTTTGAAGTCCCTTTTTTAATTGCAAAAAATATAGGGTGTAGTTCTTGTCAAACAAGTATAAGCAAATCATCTTTCTTTGTTCTAATTTAAAAATATCTTATAGATTACATGTATAGCTAGTGAACAAAAAAAGAAATAATTATTTTTGATGTATATTTTCTTTGTTATAAGTACTCAAGTTTGACCTCATCAAAATCCAATAGTTTTTTCCTCCCATCAAAACTTTCCTATCAAATCTATACCTTCTTGAAAAAAAATACATATTCATGAAGAGGATTCTCTCCTCTAGAGATAAATATAATTTTTTAATTTTTTTGATATGATTTACTATTTTTCTTCCTTTTTTGAGGGAGCATCTTTTGAAATGTTGAAATATTGACTTATAATATTTTGAGATGATAAGATATTATAACTAATGAAAACACTCAAAAATTTATATAATGATGATATTGAATCTAAGATCTATAAAAGGGTATTTTTAGTTTTTGAAAAAAATTGAGTTTTGATAGAGAAATGAGATTTGACCAAAACAAGTTTTGGTATCATAAACAATGACACAAATCTATATTTTTACCCCTTATTGTTCACTAAATTTTATCTCATCTTGAGCCCTTGAATCTAAACTTCTTCTACCATAACCACCTCTTTTCCCTCTACTATCCTTGCTCTTAGCTTTACCTTTAGAGGTTTCTTGTTTCCTCTTTCATTTCTCTTCTATCTTCAAGGCCATTTGATAGCATTGGTGAATGGTTTTGAAGTTCACTAGACTCATTTCTTCTTGAATAGACCACTTAAGGCCATTCAAGTACCTTGCAAGCTTGATGCTTTCCTCTTCAACCACCTTAGATCTCAAACATAGCTTTTGAAACTCCTCAGTGTATGCTTGTACATCTAAATCTTTTCGTCTAAAATTGTGTCTCCTCCGATGAAGCTAAACTTCATAGTCATCAAGAAGGTAGGTCTACTTGACCTTGGTTACCATTCCTTTCCATGTAACTATAGGACCTTTTCTATCATTTTCCCTCTTAGTTTCCACAAACTTCCACCAAGTAAGTGTTGAACCCCTTAATCTAGACTTGGCCACCACAACTTTTTGTGCCTCAGAGATACCATCGCATTCAAAATGGTTCTCAATGCTATCAACCCAATCCACAACTAATTTTGGATCCATTTTCCCCCTAAATAGTAGCACTCCTTCTAAAGGTTTGCCACTTAATGATTTTAATGCCTTTAAGAATGCCTCTTCAGAAAGAACAAGATCAAGTGTTGGTGCTTTCTCCTCCAACTCTAATTCCTTCTCCTTTACTTCTTTTTCTTCCTTCGGGTCAATCTTCTCTTTGACCCTATCAACTTTGTCTTGGACTTCACCCAAGAGTTACCCCATTTGAGCTAATATTACTCTTAGCAACTTGTTATCTTCTTTTTGTTCCTTAATTTTCTTGGCTAAGTCAATGTTAGTCACCATGGTTGTGTCCTCTATTTCCCCACTTGCTGTATTTTCTCCCACTAATTTAGTAGGTTGCACCATCCATCACATGTTAGAAATAGGGAATACTGAGAGGGGGGGAAGGGGTGAATCAGTATTCTACAAACTTTTTTAACCAACTAGATATTATTTATTACTTTGAACCATACACAAGAAAGTAAATAAGTAATGCTAAATAGTAAAAGTAACCATGCATAGATAAAACTCATAACACCATATTTTGTTAACTAGTAAAACTGTGGCTAAGGGAAAATCCTGGTGGGGATGATACCCAAAAGATGATGTACTAATATAAATTTTCCTTGTTAGAGGATGGACCATATTAGGAGACTATAAACTCAATTAATACATATGAGTCCATGTTAGGAGACTTTGAATCCCTATTAAGAGATTCCAACCCTATTAGGAGTTGTGGTACAATGAGTGCAAGAAGAGATCAATGAGTAAAAAAAGTAATCAAATTTCCTTGAATAAAAAATTATGGATGTTGTACCTTATTTCAGCTAATCTCTAACCTTAGCTCAATCTTGGATTACAAAATTAGGTTATCAAAATTCACTTTTGCATATGATACAAAACTTCACATGCGCAACTTTCGCATTACACTTCCAAAATTAGTTCATAATAATCTCAAAAGATGTATTTACATAAATACCATGCCTTCTCACAAAATTCTATTGGGTCAGCTAGGACCAGAAAATACTTTTCCAACTTATAGTAAACATCTAGGTTGTCAGCCCTAATTGGTTAAGTAATTATTTTGTAAACAAAATAATTCCTTTACCTTTCAATCCACTATTCTGTAAATCTTACATAACTCTTTTCCATAATATTTGTAATGATGTATAAGGTTATACACATCATCATCAACATGTATACTATGTCCATCTAATCTCTCTTTCATAGATAACATTATATAAACAAGTTATACATCAAAGTGATACACTGTTGTAAACAAACTTCATACTTAGACAATTTTCTAAGTACCTAAAAGATAAGTATCTTTATTTTTGAGGTTTTCTACAACATGTACATTGTTTTTTTCCATTAATGAAATTAATTACATCTCTACATATAGCCAATTGTCAATAATCTTCCCCCTTTGGCATTGATGGCAACAAAGTAAGAAAATTTGGCTAATTAGCAAAAGACTTATCAAAACTTACAATACCTATCATCTATTACATATAATTCATATTACAAATGCTCTCCCTTTTGATATGATTACTACATACATAAATTACTAAAATTTTCATCTATAACTTCTCCCCTTTTGACATCAATGACAAAGGTTAAAATGTCAAAATTTGTCAAAAAAGTGTCGTCTGTCTGCTGTTAAAAAGAACTTTCAAAATTTGTTAAAATTTCTATCTTTTTGCCTCAATTTTCTCTCATCTTCATAAAATCATCAAATTTTTCTTTCAATTTTTTTTTACCTTTCTCCCATGTATCCTTTATTGCTTTGGCACTAGTGAGCACTACACATAAGGCATATGATGCAATCTCAACTATATTAAGGTCAAAGTAGGTGAAATTGGAATAAGTGTCCTTTGTTTTGACACATTCCTCCAACTATCTCTCAATGGATGATATTGTTAGAGTAATAGACTCTTTCAAATTTGATAGTATTCTTAGAACTTGATCTTTTTCAAGTTGCAAGTTTTTTATGTATGTGTAAAAACTAGTAACTTGTCCTTCAAACTCATCAACTCTACAAGAGGGTAGCTATATCTGACTCGTTAGAGCTTCCATCTCACTTAGCTTCCCTTGAATCCTACTATCCAAATCTTTGGTCAAATTATGAGATAAAGTACATCTTATGTATAGTACCTTTCCAACTTATTGATATATTTAGAGTTTCTTGATACAAGTATGAAGACTTAGCAAATCATGCCAAATGTTTTGACAAATGGTGCTAAAAAGATTAGTATCATGTAAAATTTTAGCCTTTGACTTAGAAACACTCAACAAATTTGTAAACTCATCATCAAATTATTTTACAACTGCATGAGCTCTTTCTTTGAGGTTTTCTTTTGTATGTTTGGCTATGAAGGTGTTGTACAATTTGTCAGTCACCTCCATTAATTCTCTTTGTAGACTTTTGATTGTTTTGTTATTCTTAATTAACTTTTTCAAAGATGGTATCAAGTTAGATTGATTGTCATCATCACCTATAAGGTTAGCAAGAGATATAGGAGTAGATGAGCTAGATACTTTCACCTTATCTTCCTCTTGTTTCTTCTTTATCACCTCCTTTGATTTTATCTCTTCTTCTTCCTTTTCCTCACTTTATTTTCCTTCTTTTTCTTTATTTTATACTTCTTTCTTTTCTTCTTCCAATTTCTTTTCTTTGCTTCTTTTCTCCTCTTTTCATCTTCTTTTTTTTTCTTCTCCTCTTCAAGAAATTTCAGCTTGGCTTCTTCAATCATTTTCTCCTCTTCTTCTAACTATCTTTTCTCTTCTTCAATCAGTCTCAATGGATCCTAAATATCTTTGAAATGGGGCCCAAGCTGATCATAGCTTTCAAAAGGATTCTCATCAATGTTAATAGTAACATTAGTTTGATCATTTTGCATGATGTCACCACTTACTAACACTTCTAAAGTTTTCTTTGCAATGGTAGAAGCTACCTCTACCTCAGTCATCATGTTATTGATAGCTATAATAGTTTCACTTCTAATTATATTCTTATCACCACCCATGAATAGAATTGGCCTCATTTTATTCCATAGATAGGGTGTAATGCCCCACCTAGAGATCCTTGGAACAAGGATGAAATACAAGCTAAGATAAATTTATTTTTGAACAACTATGAGTGCACATGACAAAATCATACATGGATCACATAGATCACAATGGAAGACTTAACAACCATCTCGACAATCAATGAATCTCCAAATGCCACTACTTGAACTAACACACACACACAATAGGAAATAGTAAACCAAAATGACAATAACACAAAGAATCTAAGATCTGTCAAGGCATGGAAAATTAAGTAAACCCAAAGGGTACTAGAATCACCATAAATTGATCCCCAAAATCTAGTGGAGATGACCCCTATTTTTTGTGCAAGGATCAATAGAAAATAGAAATATCACATGAAGATGTGTAACATGCCACATGAGGAAGTACCCTTTGTGTGAGGATGTGCACCAAATGATGTGAGAATGTGATTGGCCAAACAACCAAGACACCAAAAAATCATGTTGAGTTTTGTATGGGAAGGTGCCAAAGGCCAAGTGAGAAAATCAAAGACACCATGCAAGATCTTGTATTCTCACACAAGAAAGTACAATTTTGCATGAGAATCCAAGATAGCAAAACAAAGAAAATAATATAAAAAGCTAAGTAATAAAATTCCTCCACACCAGGGAGTACTAGATCCACATTTTGAGGTAAGAACACTTGAACAATAATTGAAAGATGAAGAGATATAATCTAAATCTAAACATGTAAACATAACAGAGAAGGGAAAGTATAGAAGGAAGCATCACAATGTACTAAAATAACATCACAATAAACTAAAGCAACATTGCAATGAGCAAAATAACCAAACTAAGTATGTGGTTCCTCCCAACCATAATAGCATCATATGACCATCATGGGCCCTAGCTGCCCCCCACATGTAACATCCCAAACTACCAATCAAATTCTTAGTAATAACATATTAGGATGTCACTACTAAAATGTGTTATACTATAAGCATAAGGAAATCTAATATGCTATAAGTAAAGCATTAGATAATCCTAAAAAATAGATAACATCATCTATCATATGCCAATCATCATAACAAGGAAATGTGTCAATAACTAACATCATCTAAACATGATATACAATCATTCCAATGAAAGCATAAATCACACGAAAGCATAATCTAGAATTTGAACAAGTGAAAATATCTAACAATGGTCACACTAAGATAGTAGACCATCTCTATACAATGGTCTCCAATAGTGGTATAGGTAGCTATGCCTCCCAACCACATGGAACCCAAAGGCCCACTCCCACTATGCTGATGGAGATAAAGATCCAACCAAAAACACACATCAAGCACAATGTTCATGGCTAACACTCATACCAAACAATATGATGATTGAAACCAAGAACATAGACAATGAGTAAACTATAGGTCTTGGTTAAACACTTAATGGGATACTAAGTAGGGGCTAACATCATGGAGAGTTACCTAGCATCGACAAGCCCAAGCTTAGATCATGTGGATTAAACTTCCTCAACAAAAGGCTCAAGCATAGAACCTTTTTTCATTATCTTAATTTTTATTACCACCAAATGTTTCATTTAGTTATCACTTAATTAAAGCTCTCTCTACCAACCTATGGTGCCATGATCGCCAGGCTACAAGATAGAAGCCCCCTCCATATGCTATGCTACCCTACCCATGCTCATCTAATGATGAGTGCTTGTAGCCATGTGAATTCCCAACCCAACACTAATGATCATAAATTCTAAAAGTACCATGGAAGATTAGGCCTCACAAGTCACTTGATAAATATACGTGGACATACTCATGTGTGGCACACCACCATCACAAAGATCATAACACAAGGACTAGATGAGAACATAATGCAGAAATACACTCAACCAAAACTATCTTGAGAGGGAAGATGTGACACACATCCCAATGCAAAAAAAGGTGCAATAAAGGTCTAACTAAGATCCAAATGGATGATCTAGTTCCATGACCAAACTCATGCCAAGAAAACTTGATAAAATAGGGTGGTAGGAAAAATGAGGTAAAAACCCCAAAAACTAGAAAACTTCTGAATTAAAACCCATTTGGCCTTTGGGTACAAAAACCCCAAAAATCCAATAATATTTGGTTTCTAACAGTGTATATAAAAATAACAAGTATAATAGTGCAAAACCTCAAACCCCCATCCCAAAAATAGGGAAAATGTTCATACCCAACCAACTAGGTAGAACCATCAAATAGAAATGGAGGGGAACACTTGTTCTCAACCTCCTAACAAATTGATACTAGAAATAGAAGGTGAAATGAAGTAGAAACAAGAAAATGGGAAAGTCCTACCTGACAACAATAGGGGTAGAAACTGAAATCAGCTCAATAAAATAAATACCCCATCGATACTACTAAAAGTGACAACAAAGCAAGGTCTCCCCAACTTGAATCCAACAAGGCTGACCTTGTGAAGATCCCATGCTTGTAGCTCTCAGAATGAATAGAAAACTAATCCTTCAAGAAGAGTGTTTCAAAAAAGCTCTACAATTTCTAAGTTGCAAAATTGCAAAGTGAGAAAACAAATACCTTTTTCAATACTTATTCACTTTTCGAGTGAACAGTCAATTAGAGAAAATAGCCAATTAGACTAGTTAGACTTAGAATTGATCCAAATGAAAATAGGTTATTCCTTGTAATGGGAATTCACCTAAGGCAAAGATACCAAAAATTAAATTTGATAAGATTAAAAGCCCAAAAACCCAAAATCATAGAAAATCACTTAATAACTTTCACAACAATGCAAACCTCTAAATGCATAGACACAATCAGTAGTCTAATTACATAACGCAAATGAGTTCATATTTAATAATAAATGAAAGGTTTAATTTAAAGACTTAAAATAAGGATATGTCAACCATATACAGATGAAATTGGGACAATATGAATAGATAGATCACTAACTCCATGTGCCACTACTAGAGATATAATTCCTACACACTAAAACACACGATCAAGTGCAATTGTATAGAATAACATAGTTGACACAATAAATGAATTAAATAACTAATTTAACCATTTATTTAATTATACCTAAATAATCCATTTACATCACTCACATTCACATAAAGCATAAAGAGACAAGAATGAAGTAAATAACCATAGCATAAAATCCATCACATAGCATAATCAGGAAATGTATCCAAATACTAGATAATTAGAAATCATCATAGATCTATTGTCATCTGAAAATGAATCAATATGTAAATATGATAAACTAAACAACATAGTAGTAAAGCCTCTAAGACAATGAAATCAAAATATAACATTCAACCCTCAGGTCATCTCAAAATACATATAATAAGAGTCTCAAGTATCTATCAAATAAAAAATAGACAAGGTATAGACTGCAAACATGAGAGGTACTACATAGGGTGCTAGTTTACTCATCTATTTCTTTATTTCTTCTTCATCTTCAATCTTACACATAGTTATTATCATCAATTTTTTAAGTTCCATATCTTCTTCCCGAATTGGTGCCTTTTTTGCTATAATTCTGTCATAGACTTTCTAATTGACAAAACCTTTAATATCTTTGAATTTCAAATTTCTAATAATCATATATCTTATAGTAGAGATATCAATTTCATCTTTCTCAATGCCATTGTACAAATCATAGAACTTGTTCATTTGCACAAAGTGCCCTTTATTAAAAATGGTTGTGTTAGTTTTCTCTATCTTTGGCTTCTAGGGTTGTCTTATTTTGCTTATTGGCTACTTGGAAACAATAACTTTCTCTAGGTATTTTTCTTCTTTTCCCCCTTCTTCTTCTTTGTCACTAGAATCTTTAATTATCAATAATGTCTTCTTTCTTTTCTCTAGTCTAGTAGCATGTTTCTTAACTCTCTTTGACTACATTTTAGATCCACTAGATTGCTCGTCTAATACAAAAACCTTTGGAATGTTTCATTCTATATGAGTTTCTACAATGGATACACTAGATGGTTGGCCAATTGATAGAGGTGTTACATACATCACAACTTGTTCACTAGTTTGTTTCAATTTAGAGATTGTTTGTCTAACTACCTATGATTCTTCTTTTGACATACTGGCCTCAAATAGTGCTTTCTCCAATATAGTTACAACCTTCTTAGGAGATTCTTTCTTTAATGATGCCTAGTAAGTTGACTAAGTTATCTCCTCATACATTTTAAATCTATATGATGCTTAATCTAGTTTGGATTTCAACATTAACAATGTAACCAATAGCTACATCATAACTTAACTCATAACCTAAGGGATCAAGAAATATTTCCTGGTGTCCTATTGCTTCAATATAAGTTAGGTCTATATCCACCATAAAACATATATCATTCTCAATTTTGTCAACAATTTTAGGTGCAATTTGAATCTCTAGTTCATCTCATTCTGAAATGTCCTCATGATTAAATTATCATTATCCAAGATTTTCTTTGCAGGATGTCTTCTATACACATTTGTTATTTATCTATAGTGTATCTTTCACTGCTCATAACATTTGTAATAGAAAAAAATGAAAATCTCTTGAGTACATGAAAGAAAATATGATTAATTAGAGACTAAAATCTAAATACACTATTTTTAGTTCTCTTAATCTTCTCCAAATTCTCAAAGAGTTGTTCTCTCATAATCTTACTTAAATTCACTTGCTCCTTCTTAATATATATTTTTTAGGCTACATAAATAAATTTTTTTCACAACTCATCACTCTTAGAACTTTCATAGATAGAATATACAATGATTCTACTAAAAAAATTCACATTATGTTGTTTGATGGTGCTGATCTACTGATCCCAGATTGGCTTTGACAAGTGAGTGTCAACACACTTAAGCTATTTACTTAGTTTATGTTGAACTAGTAATACATGCCAAGCACAACATGTAAATATAAGACCATGTCAAGTTACAATGAGTGTCAAGCCACTCATGTGCTAAGTCACTCAAATGTCAAGTAGATAGACCATATCGAGTGATTTAGGACCTTAGTAAATAATGGATGTAGAGCAGTGTAGGTGTCGAGTCATAAAAAAATGATAGTGCATGCTGAGTATCAGAGACTTCATATGTTGTGTAACACAACTTTGACATATTTGTTTGTAATGGTACAAACAACTATGTAAACCATTTTTGAGCTGACTTAAGATTACATTTTGATATTTTGGAGATAAGAACGAATCTCTATTTGGGTTCCCTATGAAATTACATGCAACTAATTAGAAAATGAGAAGGTTTAAGTGGAAATATGGATGAATCTTTGTTGTAGATTCATACCTAACCCTAAGTCACCTAGTATTCTTAAGGAGGATGAAACCCTAAACTATCTAGGAATGTAAATGAGTATGTAAGGAATTGAAGGAGCAAATAGGATAGTTTGTAGAGCACTGATGGAGACTCAAAAGTTAAGAAGAGAGAGTGAATTGTAAAATTAGTTAGAAAAGAATAGAGGATAGAGAAAAGGATACAACATTGAGACATCTAATTGAGAATGATCAAGAAGACATTGTTTAGAGGTTATTTGTTATCAAGCAAGCAAGTGCCAATTGTAGGATCTATGTTGAGACATTTTAACAGATGATTTCAGTCAAATATCTTAATAGAGTAGTCCTACCAAGCTATATGAAATCCTCTAATAGGGTGGTTACTTAGTTGTAAGTTGAAGTCCTCTAAGAAAGCACAATTCTAATAAGGTGTTGAAATCCTTTGAAAAGGTGAGACCTAATAGTCTTTGTAAGCCTTTGATAGGGTAGACCTTTCATAGGGTAGATCATGTTTAATTATCAAAAAATTGTAACCTTAAGTAGATATATTTTACAATTGTAGTAGTGAAGATATGTGGGTGTCATCCCCACCCCAGTTTTAATTTCTCACTTGGAGGGTTTCTAGGTAATCATATCTATGTTATGTGTTTGATTGCTTACATGATTTAGATGTATGTGCTTTACATGTTATTTTAGCTTACTCATTGGATCTATGAGATGGATGTGTGGTGAAATTTTTATGGGTCCAAGTTTAAATTTCTGATCCAACCCCATCACCCCCCCCAGGAAAAAGTTTACATTTCCTATTGTAATTCCAACAATTAGTATTAGAGCCTTGTTCTCTAAAAAAGAGAAGCTTTCTAGATTTGAGGAAAGATATTGAAATGGAAGTTTTCAAGTTGGGAAAGACTATTGAGAACTAGGAGATTGAAACATAGCTTATACTACATCAACTGAATGAAGTGAGAGAAGCTTTAAAGAGTTCCTTGAAGAGAAGGAAAGAAATTGCTATTGTAGAGAATGACACACAATACATAGAGTTAGACACTACTAAGCTATTTGTAGTTGGAGACTCAAATTAATTTGATGCAATAGTTGTAGATCTAATGGAAAAGAATAGAATCAAAGCTAAGGAATCATAAATCTCAAGTTAGAGCAAGAATCACAAGCTATATTGGTATGTAAGATAACTAAACAAAAGAAGAAAACCATGGAAGAAAAAGCCATGATTGAAGAAGAAAAAAGAGTTTTGGCCAATAGACTAGAAGAGAAGTCAATAGAACTAACTAATATTTCTAACATGCAATTGGATAGTCTAAATCAAATGATGAATGCCGACTATGAACTGAATGTCAAGGATATTGAGATAACTACATTGAAGTTGTATAATGAACAATTGCAAAATGATCTAAAGAGAGAAAATGAATTCATTAAAAGTTTCAAAAAACCAAATAAATCCATCAAATACTTTGAGAAATTACTAAAATCCCCTAGATCCAATAGTGATACATTTGGACTAGGATGCACAAGCACTAAAGAAGGAGAGTCATCAAAAAGTGTTGAAGAAAGGAACAACAAAGTTAAGAACTCCAAGCCTACTTGTCATAAATTTGGTAAGAAATGACATAATTCTAATGTGTGTAGGTGCAAGAAAACAAATCAAAATGCTAAGCCAAAGAGCATGGTTTTCTTTCATAAGTGCAACAAGCAAGGTCATCATGCATATGAATGCAGAACTAGGACCATGAACACACAAAGATTTAAAGGTCATTGCAACAACTATCAAAAGTATGGACATAGAGCTTTTGGATGCACATCCAAATTCATGTGGTCATAAAATAAGAAAACAAAGGTAAGGAACAATGACAACTCTTATAATTGGGATTACAATACAAGATATAGCTATCATTATTGTCAAGAACATGGACATGTTTAGGCTAGGTAAAAGTACAAAGTTTTGTCACCTTGTAGAATAACTTATTATAATGATTGAATTTGATATATATGTGTGTGTGTGTGTGTGTGTGTGTGTGTGTGTGTGTGTGTGTGTGTGTGTGTGTGTGTGTGTGTATGATCTAGATAAATTCATTCTAGCTAAGTTATATATGGTCTCACACTTTTCCAATTGAAAATGTCTATTATATGCATGCTTTATACTAGTTTATATCCAATTACTAAAGAAATAAAATTATTTCAGATAAGTGGCCTTTTAATAACTCTAATTATTTTTTATGATAATTTTCTAATAATATGTATACACCATTTTGTAGTGCTCAGAATCAATAATATTCTCATATAGAGTCTATAGTTTTTAAATTAGATATAGTATATTGTAATTAAAAAATTCTACAACCATGTATTTTAACACTTGAAAAGATGTTGGTTTTGTGAAAGAAAAAAATATTAGTGCATATCAAAAAAATTTAAAAATTATATGACATTCTAGAGGAGAGAGTCCTCTTCTAGAATGTATAATTTTTCTCCTAGTAAGAATAGATTTCTTTTGGAAAGTGTGGTGGGAGATGAAAACTATAGATTTTAGGTGAGTTGAGATTTCAATCCTTATAAAAGAGAAAATATAGGTCTAGACCTGATTTTTATTTTTGATTGTTCTAGATATATATGTTATCTATAACATAGTCTAAGATCAAATGGAAATAAGTTTATTTCCATATAGTTTTGTGTTGGGAACTAGACCCTTAATTTTTAGCACTTTCAACAACTAAAAAATTATCTATAAAAATTAGTAAAATATATCAATTCTTATTCCAAATAATTATTAAAAATTATAATCCTAAACTTCATCCATTTCTACACATTTCATTAGTTTACTTCATTTCCAAATTCAAAAATAATAATACCAATTTTATGTCATTAAAGGTGAATAGTTATACTTTTGTTAGCCTTTTCCTTTACAAAAGGGTGACACAGGTTTGCCCTTTTACCCTCAGAGTGAGAATTGTATTAGGACACACTTTAATGGTAACTACAAAAGTTAGTTGAGTCAAATCACATGCTTTAGCTATTTGAAGACCAATCACATCAATAAATACTATCTAACTAGGTCAAAGAAACTAAGTTGTGAATTTGATAAAGGTAAAGGCAAGGCAAATGTTGAACACATTAGAGATGAAATGAACAAGAAATGGAAAAATAAAGATGTCTGCAACACATTTTATGGAGAAGTGATCACTTCACCCAATGGGTCTGGTGATCACACCACATCAAACTAGGCAATCAAGAGATATGTGGGACTGATATTTAAAGGCTATATCATACATCAGTTCCAAAAGCAGATAGTACTCAAAAGATTACATTAGCATGAATAAAGATGCAAGATATTGTTAGAAATTCTAGATAAATCTTTAAGATTTTCATGTTGTTTTTTAGCATGAAATATTTCCTATGTATGTCAAATGCAATGTAAGAAGATGTTGAGCTAGTAATCTAGCTAGTTGATGTCAAGCTCTTAGTAGCTACCAATTGATGTAAATATTAGTGGATGCCAAGTGAACCTAAAATTGGTTGATGTTGAGCTTACAACTATGTAAGCACTCAACATTAAATGAAAATATTTTTGAAAGGTATATGATCAATGTTTTCTCATTATTCATCATTTCAAATTTGAGAAAGAGCAAGTAGAGCATAAGGAAATTTAGAAACCCATTCAAAGCATTTGCAGAGATTTTAGCAGTGATCTCATGCCAATTCATCATATTTCACAAGCTATTTATCAAGAGCCGAGCTACATAGTTTCAATTTTCATAAACTCTAGTTTGTGAAAATGACATCAAGCTCAAAAAATGTTGAAGGGAAGGAAGTTTTAAATGTTTAGCTAGTTAGTAATGAAGTTAAGAAACCTATATTTAAATCCATTCCTAACATCACTTATAATCAAGACCCTTTTGGTGCATTTTCAATGATCTCACCAAATGTAACAATGGTGCAAAGATGTGAAGAGATTCTATAACTAAAAAATTGGTAGCATTTGAGACCTCAAGATTAGGGATGCATATAGCAGGCTATGTGAAAACAGTGTTTTAAAGGAAGAGTTTCAAATCATAGAGAGAAAGGGTTTTACATGAGCCCTAGATTTTCATAATGTATTTAAGATAGAGCGGATATTGATAGTTCTGAGCTGAATTCATGATGGTTTGTTATGGCTAGAGGGATGACCTATCAAAATTTCCAAGAGAATAATTCATAGGGTTACTAGTTACCCAACCCTAGATTGGCCTAAGACACTCAAAAGTGGTTCCAAGTAAGTAATTGAGAAGAAAACTAGAGCAAAATGGAATAAGAGAGGCATGAATATAGATACAATTATAGATCATTTTATCAACTTTATTGTAAGGGTGATATCACACAAGTTTTATCGATCTAGTAGATTAAATAGTGTACCCTATGTTGGGACTCAAAATTGAAGCCCTAATTTTGAGTAACATCCTAAAAATCAAGCCCTATAAGTGCTTTATGATGCATGTGTACCTAACTATCTGTTTGAGGTCTAAGAGGTGTTTAATGTTTCTAACACCTTGCATTTAGTATATCTACTCACTCTATGAAGGTAAATTTCCATTTCCAGTCATTCTGTAAAGTCCTATTTTGAGTAATCACCAAATGTGCATTTTTGCTTGAGTGTCAAATGATAGGAGATCATGTTTGTAATTGAATATCTCATACCTAGTAATGTTTCAAAAATTTTCACTTTTGGAGTGTTTAGTGTCCATATAGGAGAACCTATGGTTTAAATTTTGAGTAATTTTGACTTGTTTTGACAAGGTTTTGAACCCCTCAAAGTTGGTGATTTATTGTTGTTGTGCAGATGCAAATTGTTTAGAATTATGGGATGCCTTATTTGACTTGTTATAACTTTGACCCAGTTGACCATATAGAGAAAATTCCTTTTTTGTTGCATTCTAGATGTTTGATACTTATTCCATTTCTTATTTAAGCTTATGAAAGATCCATTTGATCAGTTTTTGAATGTGATTCCAAATGCAATTTGTAACCTTTTACTAGTGTCAATAAATTATAGATTGGTCAGTACTCCTATTCATGATGTCATATCTTTGAATTCATGATTGGTGAGATCAAATGGATTGTACTATTGTGTTCTACTATGAAAATACTTTAAGTGTACCAATTTTCAAAGCTTGATGAATTTATCTGCACACTTTCTCAAGTTCATTCCATTTGCTAAAACCACTTTTATGCCATTGTTCTTAGCTCTACATAGCCCACTTTTACCGCTCACCATTTTTGTCCTATTATTTGTCATGAGCCCTAATCCCAAATTTATATTCTCCTCATGATAGTTAACTAATGCCCCAATTTTTGTGTCCACAAGTATCAGTTTTCCCTATTTTCAAAGCCAAATTCGAACATGTTTTGTGGTTTTCTGACATGTTTTCTTGCAAGTAGTTCTCAAAGGGCAACTTTGATAGTCAATATTTTTTGACTAGGATTTTTTCATGAGATGAAGTTTGACATGGTGCAAGAACATGGAATAGAAAGGTAGTTTGTTTGATCTCTGAGCTTGGTCAAGTGTTTTGGTCAATTTTTAAAGCCAGTTAAAGGACGTCTTGGCACAAAACTAGCAATTTGTGGGAAAGGTTGAAGACCCATTTTAAATGGTGTTTTAGTTGTCAATTCCAATCTTAATTATTTCTAGATGCTTAATGGATTGATTTGATAGTTCAATCACTTGAAAATAATTTTTTTTAGTCAAACTAGCTTTGGGGTCAAACTAAATGGTATCATACTAATAATGTATATCAAGGATTAAAAGTTTCCTAAAATTGAAGGATCATAATGATTGTAGTCATTATAATTTTGGGCACACATCTATCAAAGTTGGAAATATGAAAGATAAAGTGGGAGATATCTACAATGAAATTGATCAAGCATCCAAATATAGTTCAGTTGTATGAAGTCATGGCTAGCAAGACAAAAATTTACACTATTCTTGACTTTGTGATGCAGGAGCATCCAAAGGTATAAGGGCAATCCTGTGTCATCCAAAAAAATGTACTTAGACTTAGTTTCTGTTTCATGTCTTTACATTTTTGGATACCCATTTGGGTCAAATAAAGGTTCCAACTCTCACAGTTCAACTATCAGTGTGCTAGAAAATCTCGAAAAAATAGGAGCATGCAATTTGGCCATCATTTTGGTGACCCAGAGGGTGTGAATTGGCCAGATGAATGTAATTGTGATTTAGAGCATTCCAGAAAAAGAATCAGGTTAAAAGGCCCCACGGTTTGAAAGTTATTGCAATTTTTTGGGTTTTGGAGACCTCCTAAGAATGCTTCAAAGTTAGTTAGGGGCATTAAATGACCTTGAAAAGGGCCAAAAAATGGGGGTTGAGTGAAGCTTTTCCATAGGGCTATAGAGCGCTTTGAGAGCTTTTCAAAAATGTAAACGGTTCGTCAATCAGAGCTACGGTTCAAAAGTTATGCCTCCCGGAAGTTCGATTACTGTTTCTAGATTCTTCTAGATTTGTGCCAACTTCTACCACAGCTTTTGGAACCTTCTATTTGGTTGGTGGATGTCTACTAGCACTTTCTAGAATGTACTCCTAGTCCTTAACCCTCGGGGGTCTATTTAAGGAGATTTTTGGCATTGTAAAAGGCAGTTCGGAGTGGAGTTTGAGAGGAGGTACTGAAAGGAGAAATTATCTCCAGATTTATGCTATTGTAAGCCCTTAGGGCATGTTTTGAAGTTTATTTTCTCTGTACTATTTGTACTAGCTTATTTTCTCAGTTAATACAATTTCCCTTTTCTGTTGTGTCCATTCTGTTCTTGGGTTGTGTCCCCATCAGTTTGTATCTAGGCAAGCTCTTTGACAAAATTGTTAACCATGAAAGATTGTGTTGAATTAGGTATTTTGAGTATTCTAAAAGATTCCATCTTTATTATTAAGAATTAAACATTTATGAGTTTAATGGTAGAATATCATAATAATGATGTACTATTCTACATTTTCATGCCCTTTCTATTCACAAACTTGGTAAATTGTACAAGAGAGCATGGTTACAATGAGCTAAATAGAGACTCAAATTGAAGCCTTGGGAAACTAACTTTGGAGCTCATACATTATGAAGGAGGCATTGCAAAATCCATTGAAAGGAGCAAAGAAAGCTCAGAATGTTTGTGTGGAAATCAAGCATGAATGTGAAGGATGCTCAGAGCCCAATACACGTAGGAAACAATGAATTTGTAATGTAGATTGGAATAGGAAGGCTGGCTATAACATACAATGTAATTCTTGACATGGGAAGGACTCAATGTCTTGCAACAATCCATGTAAGGGAGAGCATTTTCATGGAAGAGTGAGGAGATTAGGCAAAAATACCAACCGTCAAAGCAGGGTCTCCATATTAAAGAAAAACCACATGTAGAAAGTGCTCATGGTCCATGAAGATATTCCACACCATGGTAGAGGAAGTCATCCATCTAGGGGCAAGGAAATCCCATAGCCTATGGTAGTGATTCTCATGCAAAGAAGAGAGGCCATTGTAAGGGAACTAGAGAAATAGTCCATGGCTTGAGGAGAGAAAAATGTTTTTGCAGAAATGTACAGGAGTCGATCCATCCCAGCCACCACCCCAAAGATTTTGGAGATATAGATCAGATGTCGTTATACCTCTAGCTGTTGATGCTACTTCTCCCTCTCTACAAGATTTTTTTTATATAGAGGGTGATTCAAGGTGACAATCATGAGTATAAAGCAAAGGGAGAATACCATAGTATGTGAGGAAGCCACTTACTTTTAAAGAAAAGGAAATAAAAATGGATGTGAGAGGCCCTAAAAATCTATGTTTTATTTATTTATTTTAAATCTAGTAATAATTCTTCCATGATTTTGCTTGATCATTTTTGAAGCTCTAATATCCATTGCCCTTTTTAGTACACACACTCTCCATTGTGTGAATAAATCCAAAGTTTTAACCTTCCATAAAATGCTTCTAGTAATGGTGGCATGTGCAAAGTTTAGATACATTGACAGGGCATCTAAGTGATTTGACAGAAAATAGGATGTATAAATGGTAAAGCATCATCTAGAGTAGAGGTGTATCATAGAAATATTGGAGGGTTCCTTTGATCATCTCTAGTTGCAAAGGAGCAATGGTAAAACAAAGAAGGAAAATCTAAAAACTTAATCCCACATTGCTTGCACTAGGTAGTTTTGATGTATTTAAGTACTCCAACACTCACTAATAGTGTTGTCTTCAAGATGCATGACTTCTAAAGCCACATGCCTATGTGAGGGCCCACTATCAATAGGAGGCAACAAAAGCATAATGTTGGGCATGCAAATAGATTGATAAGATGCCACATGGAAAATTTTTAGAGGCATCTCTTAAGATTGTAAGATGGAGGTTGTCGAGCTTCAAAATTATGCCAACATGAAATTCAAAATTTCAAATATTACATATAGAAATGTGGGGTTCACCCAGGTAGATGACAAATGAAATCATGACATAGGGAAAAATTCAACCAATCAAAGGTTGACACATGGTGGACAACTAGGAGGGTTGGCTTGAGTAAGAAAAGGGGTAGAAATTTGAAAATTAATATTTTATCATCTTATCTCTAGATTTTCAAATCCTCAAAGTATTATTTGAAATTTTTTTAAAAATTAATGTAGTTAAAGTTGTTCTATAGTTTTAACTATAAAGGTTTTTAAATTTTTTATTTTTAAAAAGCTCTAAATTTGTAATGGGGGCTTGATTTTCAAATGCATGCTAGAGGGTCAATTTTTCTCAAAATTATGTGGTACAGTATATTGTTGGAACCAAGAAAAGATAAAATTTCTAAAATGGGATCAAAATTTGCATAGGTATTCAATGATATAGTCTATAAGCATATTTTTGTTTTCCGAGGCATTATTAGCAAAATGGGCAAAATTAATCAATGAGCATCAAAATCAGTTACACATTTCAATCATTTTGAAGATATTTTCAAGGCATTCTCAAGTAGCAATAAAAATATCCAATGTGCAGTTATAGAGAGAGAGTAGAGAGATGTTTTGCATATGCAGATGGAGGTTTTCCAAGTGGACGAATGGCAGCATTTGATCTGATATGGGATTTCTTTCTTTCTACCTAGTCTCTTTTTTTTATTTCTCGAGGGTTGGAAATTTTTAGTATGAGACCACATTGTTGGATCCATAACTATGATTGCATGAAATTCTTCAGCAGATATTTTTCTTTTAAGAATAGTGGTAGTGAAGATAATATAGCTAGTTCTGATGTGTTAGGCATTTTTCTATGCTTTAATTTCATACATATGAATGCATAATTTCAAAGAAATGAATACAAATGAGCAAGAATCTTTTTAGTTTCATTCTGATTCTTGTCCCCTTCCTCTGTTGTCTATAATGTTTTGTGTTTAAGAACAAAGAGCTTAAACTCATTTGCAATCCCTTAAGGTTGTATGCCTAGATAAGTTTTCTATTGGAACAAAAAGCCAAGTAAATGCTTATTTACCTTGATAGGGTTATAGGTTTCACTAGGACAATATTCAGTAAGAAGTGAGAGATTTTATATCTATTTACAAGGTGAATGGATAGATCAGATATCTAAATATATGAGCATATCTTAGGTATCCATGTGTATGTTTTGACTTAGCTTGTGCCCAATGGATAAGGCATTGATCATCTATAGGATTAACTTGTTCTTACAACTGCATATTTCAGGTTTTTTGAAAATCAACATCATTAATCAAATGTTTTTCCCTTTAAATGTTGAAAGATTGAAATGTGATGCCCTCAGTTAGCTTAACAATTTCTTTCACCATGTTATTAGCTATTCCATGTCTAAGATTTGTGGATAAGTGTTGGAAGATATAAGTGTTTCATTTTCTATTAATAGGTTCAAATTTTATTTTTTAGCATTGGTACCATATATCAGAACCTCAAGGTTAACCTATCTAGGTTTCACAGAGCTTCAAGTGAAGAAGGGTTTGGCCTTATAGTTGGCTCAATGTCTAAAAGGGTATGTTGAAGATGGGAAGTAGTTGCCTCTAGATGTATCTTGTTCTCATCAAGAAAATTTGAAACCACAACATTTCAAAGAGCCAACACCTTGCATAGCTATGGATGTTGGCTATAAGATTGTTGTTAGTTTGTGGTGACTAATCAGTAAAGTACTGTACATACTTCATAAATTCTTTGAGGTTTAGGGCATCACCTCAAAAAAAAAAATAGCCATGGACAACGTTGTGGCCGACATGTTGCAACCCTAAAGTAGCATAAAAATACATGTATAAAAATGGTGAGGGTTAGGGATTATTTCATTTTAGTGATGCAAAAATTGGTTCTTGCGACAGTGTTGAGTTGTAAGAGATTATAGATTGTAATCAGGTTGTAGTCACTAGATTGTAATAATATTGAACTTGTTGTTTGGTGGACATAGGGTGAACCACATTAAATCTTGGTGCCTTGTGTTCTTTTCTGTGTGATCTACTATTTTATGTTATTGGTTATATTTGCATGTAATTGTTATTTCTATCTGTGGTTTATTCCTAACAAGTGGTATCAAAGTGAGTTTTTTTTTAGTTATCCTCTATACAAAAGCCTCACAATTGAGTGGGAGTCTCATGGTTCAGTGGGAGCAATGGAAGACAAGGGTAAGCTGAGGTTTGACAAGTTTAATGGGTAGAAATTTTAGTTATGGAAGATGCAAATGGAAGACTATCTTTATCAGAAGGATTTATGGAAGTCATTAGAAGGAAAAGCCAAGAATCAAGGATCTATGTCAAATGATGAATGGGATATTTTGGATAGAAAGGAACTTGGAAGCATTTGATTATTCCTGGCACCATCAGTGGCACTTAATATTACAAAAGTGAAGACAATAGAAGAGTTGATGAAAACCCTAGTGACAATATATGAAAAGCCCTCAGCTTCAAACAAGATATTTATCATGAAGCATTTATTTAATATGAAAAATGAAAAAGGTGGATTTTTTGTAGATCATTTAAATGAGTTTAATACTATTACTAGTTAGTTATCTTCTATGGTTATCAATTTTGAAGAAGAAATTAGGGTTCTCTTGATTTTGTGTTATTTTCCTAAAAGCTGGAATGGCTTGGTAATGGCTATGAGAAATTCTATTCGTAGATTTAGTACCCTAAAATATGATGATGCAATCAGTGTTATTTTGAGTGAAGAAACTTGTAGGAAATCCTTAGGTGGATCTACATCAGGAAGTTCTTTAAATGCACAAAGCAGGGCCAGATTGACTAAGAGAGGAAGTAATTCTAGAAATCATGGGAAATCAAGAGGAAAGTCAAAGTGGGGGAGGTCTCAATCGAGAGGACTAAATGACTACTAGTACTATGGGAAACCAAGGTATAAAAAGAAAGATTGTTGGAATCAAAAGAAAAATGAAGGAGATAAACCAAATGGAGACAAGTAGGCAAATATGGTAAGTAACAAATCTAAAGAAGATGCTTTTCTTTCGTCTTTAGAAAGTGTTGATGATTCATGGGTTTTAGATTCTAGTGCTTCATTTCATGCTACACCTCATAGAGGTTATTTTACTAATTATGTCCAAGGGGATTTTGGGCTTGTTTATTTAGGGGATAATGAATCTTATTAGATTGTTGGAAAGGGAAAAATTAAGATTAAGTTGTAGAATGGGAATCATTGGCTACTACATAAGGTAAGACATGTTCCAAGGCCGAGTAGGAATTTAATTTTAGTAGGGAAACATAGTGATGAGGGTTGTGTAGTTATTTCTAATGATAAAAATTGGAAGGTTTCAAAAGCTTCCCTTGTAGTAGCAAAAGGTGTGAAAGTAGGCACCTTATATCTTTGTACAGGTCATACTGTTCCTTCTACTTTAATTGTTTAAGAGAAAAATGAATGTTCAAGAATAATTGTTGCAGTTGAGTAGGGAGAATAAATAGCTGCTATAGATTCTAATATAACATTGTGGCATAATAGACTTGGGCACATGAATGAGAAAGGTATGAAAGTACTTATTTCAAAGAATTTTTTACTAGGTCTAAAATGTGTTAATATGGATATCTATGAAAGTTCTGTGTATGGAAAACAAAAGAGAGTGATTTTTGTAAAGACTAGAAAGGGGAAAAAAGGGAAAAATTAGAGCTTGTGCATATAGATGTATGGGGACCAGCTCAAGTATCTTCCCTTGGTGGCTCTCATTATTATGTTACATTTATTGATGATGCAAATAGAAAAGTATGGCTTTATTTCCTTAGACAGAAATTTGATGTATTTCAAACTTTTAAGAATTGGAAATGCTTGGTTGAAAATGAGATTGGTAAGAAATTAAAATATCTCAGATCTGATAATGGTGGTGAGTATTGTAGTCATTAATTTGAATATTAATTCTCTACTAATGGTATTTGTAGAGAGAAAACCATTCCAAGAACTCCAAGGGAAAATGAAGTGGTTGAATGCATGAACATGACTATAATGGAGTGCGCAAGGAGCATGAGGTTGCATGTTGGGTTGTCCTTACACATGTGGGCAAAGGCTATCAATTCTACTATATATTTGATTAATAGAAGTCCCTCTACTCTTTTGGGTTGTGGTATTCTAGAGGAAGCATGGACTGGTAAGGTGTGTTATTATTTTCTCAAGACCTTTAGTTGTGAAGCATTTTCTCACATAGACTCTAAAATAGAACCAGGCTAGAAGCTAAGTTAAATAAATGTTCATTTTTTGGATATGGTGTTAATGAATTTGGTTATAGGCTTTGGAATTTTAAAAATCATAAAATTTTAAGAAGCAAGGATGTCATATTCAATGAGTAACTGTTGTACAAAGATTTTTTGTAGCAACATGAGTAAAAAGAAGATGATTATGTAGTGTTGGATGATACTCCCACAACTGATGTTCAAGGAGCTCCTCATGATGTGCAACAACTACAACAACAAATACCACACACGTTAATGAATGTTAGATGGTCAACAAGGAAAATTAGACCTCCAAAAAGATTCTCTCCCTCTTTGTATTCAATTTTACTTACTCATGCTGGTGAACCTAAATGTTACGATGAAGTTGTGAAAGTGGATACTAGGATTCAATGGGAGTCTACAATGAAAGAAAAAATGGACTCTTTGCTAAAAAATAAGCCTTGAGATTTATGAAAATTGCCTGTAGGTAAAAAGGCGTTATAGAATAAGTGGGTTCATAGGTTGAAAGAAGAGGAAGGAGGTAAGAAAAGACTTAAAGCTAGGTTAGTTGTGAAAATATTTGCATAGAAAAAAGGCATTGATTTTGATGAGATATTTTCTCTTGTTGTTAAGATGACTTCTATCTGTACTATTTTAAGTCTTGTGGCTATTGAAGATTTACATTTAGACTAGCTTGATTTTAAAATTGAATTCCTTCATGGTGATTTGAATGAAGAGATATATATGGCTCAGCCATACGAATTTGTGGTCAAAGGTAAGGAGAACTTAGTGTGCAAATTGAAGAAAAGTTTATATGGCTTGAAGCAAGCACCTTGGCATTGGTATCTAAAATTTGATAGTTTTATGCATGAGCATGGATACAATAGGTCTCATTTAGATTATTTTGTTTATTTTAAGAGGTTGGATGATCATAACTACATTATTTTATGTTTATATGTTTATTATATGATTTTTCATGGCCCCTTTTCAAATAATTAAAAATAATAATCTTTGCTAAGGCAGGCAGGCCAAAAAAGGTGAAGTTTCAGCAAAGGGGAATAATCTTTGGAAGCGAATGGACTAATAAATGAAAATTATTATTAAAATATGTTTCATTAAACCCTCTTGGACGTGAGTTAGGGTTATGCCCTCTTCTAAGGGGTTTGGAGGCATTTTGGGCTCATCCCAGAACTTGATTTTTGCTCATTTCTTTGTTATTCTTCAAAGGCTGCCAAACCTGTGGAGAAGGAGACCCAAGAACGGGAGTTTGCAAGTTTCCAAGGAGACCTAAGAATGGGAGTTTTCAGGTTTCTAGGAAGGCTAAGGATGGGAATTTGAAGCCATTCCATGTGCATGCTCATGCAGAGTTTTCCTTTGTGTTGAACAGTGCAGATTTGTGAGTTTTCGGGTGTATTTTTTGTAAGAGTTTGGTGTTTCCGGTTGAGTATTTCATATCAGTTTGGGTTGCTGCTATATATAAGACTTTTAAATATTAAAATATAGTTGAAAATATTTATTTGGATATGATTATACTTCTGTGATAGATCGTTAAGTTTTTGTGGCGATTCTGGGCTATTTTCTGCTATTTTCGGGAGCCCGACGAGCGTTATTTTTGTCCTCTGTTTGGGAGCTATTGTGTGCATGTTATAAAAATATAGAAATTTCATTTTATAGGCTTTTATTTGCTCAAATTTATATAAAAATTTCTACTTTCAGATTTATTAATAATAGGTCAAGCTGTGAAGCTTTTGGCACTATTTCTGGCATACCTGATTTGGGGTTTATTGAGAAATTGGTGGATCTTTGAAATATTGGTTGTTTGATCTTAAAGATCTGATTAGAGATTGGAAATATCATAAAAAATTAGTAAAGGGAAATTTTAGTGGTATCAAAGCCATTATCTTGCCAGCTTGAGGGTTTGTAGAAGTTTGCATGTCAGTTTTGACAACTACCCAGATCTTGCATGTCAGTTTTGACAACTACCCAGATCTTGCATGTCATAATTTATGGTTGCATGTTGCTTCTAATCAGATGCATGTCAAAATATATGGTCGCATGCTACTTCTAATCATTTTCATGTTAGTTCTTGGTGAATTTGGTGGTTGCATGTTGCTTCTAATCAGCTGCATGTCAAAATCTATGGTTGCATGCTACTTCTAATCAATTGCATGTTAGTTCTTCGTGTTTGAAGAAGTTATAACCTATTGGGGTTACACTCTAATTTATCCAGAATGGATAGTTATAATACAGATTCTCAAGGACACGATCTTGGACAATTGATATCCAGAGTCAGAACAGTAGAAAGGATGGTTATTTAGACATTCAAGATAAACTTAAGAAAATAAGCCATGACATGTCTGAATAGTTGGTTGAGCACCACTTTATAATGAATGACATGTTGTTCGACCCAGCTAAGGTGGATAAGTTGACTGGATTTCTATTTGGTAGATTTTCTCACAGGACAGATGACACAATTACCAAGAACTTGCATGAGGATTTTGAGAAACTAGCTTATAGCCAGGCAAAGGTCTCAGATTCTACTCTGCCACAGGAGGTAGTGGGTTTAGATGATGATTATGAGGATGTTTTTGTGCATGATGGTGAGATACCTGGTAGAGATGAGTAGACATTGAGCATTCATGACTTTGCTGAGAAAGTGTACTAGGCACAGTTAGATGCTTCATCACATGAGGTTGAGGCAGGTAGTACTCCACATGATTTGTCCAGCCAGCTGAAGGTGAACAAAGATAGTATTGTGACTTCATTATCTCATCATGACAGTATGGGGGATATGATAGAAGATCACATTTAGATGATTCAATTATAGGGTAGACATAAGGGAGTTCAGGAAAAGTCTCCTTGTGTTGACTTACAAGCGATTAGGGAAGGAATGGGAATGATGAAGTTGAGTTATTTACATCTTCTATCAGATCGTGACCATCTTCTTAGCCTTGTTGGAGACTACTCAGATGCCTTGAGGAGGAAGGAGGAGGAAGTTGATAGGCTTTCTCATGATCTTGAGGACACTCAAGCTTCTTTGGTGAATGCTCCATTGGCATTACAAGACTAGGAGAGACATGGGGATAAGCATGGCATGGAATTGAGTTTAGTTTCATCTTGCACTCCTAATACTCAGCTTTCTGTGAATGGTAGATCATATGTGGACATTGATAATGTTGCGAGTTCATCTTGCATTCACATCCAAGATATAGGGATAATGTCAGATAGGTATGTGGAATTAATTGGTATTGGTCATATTACTCAGGTGAGGATTTTGCTTGAGTTACTAGCTGATTATAGTTTATGGATATGGACTCGAGATTGTTATATTGGCATTTGGGATTCAGTTGACTGAAAATATTTAACACTTTTTGGTAGCAGTGATTGTTTGGGTGCTATCATGGATTTGATTAGGAGATTGTACGGTGTTGTCTTTTCTTGTGCCAGGAGCTTATTTGATGTTGGTATTAGTTTTTATACACCGGTGTTGGGCTTTGTTCATATATCCAATCGACCATACTTGCTGGAATGTGTTGATGATATTTCATATTTGGCAGTGTGTATAGATGAGCCCCAAGATCATATTGGCATTGATGACATCCAAGAGGATGCAGTGGGTAGTTTTGAAGACTTAGTTTCCTTGGGTAAAAAGGAGTTGGACAGTAGTGCTAATGTTTTTGATACTCTGTATGTTGATATGAGCTTTAGATTTGATTCACAGGATATGGATTTTAATACTCTAGAGACTAGTGACTTTGAGGATACTCCTTTAGACAATGCATCAGAGGAGGTTTGTAGGACATAGTCAAGCCAGTTCCATCATGTGTCTAATCAGTTGAGAGTTAGTGACTGAGACATTGCTATCACTTGCCAGCATTTTGATGTTGCTCGTTAGTTGTTAGCAGTTTATGGATGGGGTTCTCCTACTAGTGATGAGCAGGAAGGTAGTTATCTTTCCTTGACAGAGATCCACTCTTTATGGGAGGCTATTCAAATTTTGAGATAGAATTATATTCAGTTGGTAGCCTATAGAGATTATCTTATGGAGTGGGGTAGTACAGCATATGATCCATTGTTGGCCAAGGAAGATGAGGTGAGTGAGCTTACTGAGCAACTTGAGGTGACTTCTGAGATTCTTGAGAGTACACAGTTGGCTTTCAAGGAGTTACAGTTTAATTTGGCTAAGGTGACCATAGAGTTAGAGCGACTACAGTCTTTACCTGATTCTATACAATCACAAGCTGTGGTGTTTGGTGATTCGAGGATGTCCATGGCTGAGATTGTTAGAGAGAGTGGAGATGGGGTTGCATCCATCCTTAATACTAACATTGGCATATTAGGTTCATTTCCACTAGAGTCAGGTTCAATTGAGTTGGGTGTTGTAGTAGATTGTTGTATGCTTGACATGGTGGTGGCCTCTAGTACTGATGGCACGGAGACTAGAGATGTATCAAAGATCATGTGTGATGTTGGTGAGTTGGTAGTTGGCATGGTTCCTACTAGTAATACTACTCCCTTGGTGATATCTTTAGAGGTAGTAGTTAGTTCCAACATGGCTAATGATCAATTGCAGTTAGTTTCATCTGGATTATAGTCTGAGCCATTGACTAAGATTGGCGCATTCTATCGGCATTACACTATGAGGTACACTCATCAATTTACATTTGATGAACATGTTGATGAGATGATGATACAAAGATGCACTTTGGTTCCTAGTGCTTGTCATCAATTATGGGACAGTTTGACACCTTGGGATGAGAGTTGTGATGGGCATGACATGGTGATAGGTTCTACAGTTGACAGCTTGATAATACATGACTTAGAGCAGGAGTTTGGTAGTGATGCTTCAGTAGTTATTGTTACTGATTCTACTCCTTTAGCTATGACATCTCCTAGCTTAGCTGGTAGTCAGTCACAGTGGGCTATATCACTTGTTCATGGCAAATTTGGTTTGGGGTCCATTTCTTACTCTTTATCTTGTAATGTCTTTTCACCATCAGTAGTGCATGGGAGTTATGGTTATGAGATAGTGGCCAATGATTTCTAGAGTTGTGTTGACTGCAGGAGTTGTACAGTGTGTGGATTCACCATACTTGGTACAGTTTCATTCGAGAGCGTTCACCATTGTTGTAGAGTTGGATTGTACATTCTGTATAGGCCAGTGGGATGCGTTGATGGTATTTACTATTTTGGTAGTTTGATTTGTCCACTTTACCTAGATTTTGATGTTCTAAGAGTTTGTGTCACATGGGTTTCTGACTGTAGTAGTGGTGATTTTGGAGTTTGGTTGAGCTGTAATTGTTAGTTTGATTATGGATTCCTCTTGGTCATATTGCAGAGGATATTGCAGGAGCCTGTGTTAATTGGCAGTAGTATAGTTCATGACTACATTTGGGATCCAGGTGGATTGATTGGTTTATTTTTCAGCCATTGCTTGAGGACAAGCAATATTTGGGAGGGGGGGACTTGTCATGTCCCCTTTTCAAATAATTAAAAATAATAATCTTTGCTAAGGCAGGCAGGCCCAAAAAGGTGAAGTTTCAGCAATGGGGGATAATCTTTGGAAGCGAATGGACTAATAAATGAAAATTATTATTAAAATATGTTTCATTAACCCCTCTTGGATGTGAATTAGGGTTATGCCCTCTTTTAAGGGGTTTGGAGGCATTTTGGGCTCATTCCAAAACTTGATTTTTGCTCATTTCTTTGTTATTCTTTAGAGGCTGCCAAACCTGTGGAGAAGGAGACCCAAGAACGGGAGTTTTCAGGTTTCTAGGAAGGCTAAGGATGGGATTTTGAAGCCATTCCATGTGCATGCTCATGCAGAGTTTGCCTTTGTGCTGAACAGTGCAGATTTGTGAGTTTTCAGGTGTATTTTTTGTAAGAGTTTGGTGTTTCTAGTTGAGTATTTCATATCAATTTGGGTTGCTGCTGTATATCAGACTTTTAAATATTAAAATAGAGCTGAAAATATTTATTTGGATATGATTATAATTCTGTGATAGATCATTAAGTTTTTTTGGTGATTCCGGCCTATTTTGTGCTATTTTCGGGAGCCCGATGAGCATTATTTTTGTCCTCCATTTTGGAGCTATTGTGTGCATGTTATACAGATATGGAAATGTCATTTTATAGTCTTTTATCCTGCTCAAATTTCTATAAAAATTTCCACTTTCAGATTTATTAATAATAGGTGAAGCTGTGAAGCTTTTGGCACTATTTCTGGCATACCCGATTTGGGGTTTATTTAGAAATTGGTGGATCTTTGAAATATTGGTTGTTTGATCTTAAAGATCTAATTACAGGTTGGAAATGTCATACAAAATCAGTAAAGTGACATTTCATGCTTGTAGCTAGGTCTAACATGGATCAAATTTAGGGGCTGAAATGCCAATTTGCACATGCAATTGCTATGAAGGATTTGGGGGTAGCAAAACAAATCCTTGTTATGAAGATTTGTAGAGATAGGAAAAATAGAAAATTGACACTATCTCAGGCTGACTATGTTGAGAAGGTGTTGCAACATTTCTCTATGGAGAATGCTAAAGCTATCAACACACCTTTACCTAGTCATTTGAATCTGACTAAGGAGATGTGTCCTAAGACACAAGAAGAGGAGGATAAGATGTCCAAGGTACCCTATCCTCCAGCTATAGAAAGTTTGATATTTTCTATGGTATGTACTAGGCTAGATATTGCACATCTAGTGGGAGTTGTTAGTAGGTATATGAGTGATCTAGGAATTGATCATTGGAATGTTGTCAACTGAATTCTTAGATATTTGAGAGGAACATCTAATAAGTGTTTACACTTTGGGAGCTCTACTACTAATTTATAGGGCTATGTTGACTCAGATTTGGTAGGGGATATTGATACGAGATGGAGTACTATAGGTTATGTCTTTACTATTGGTGAGGTAGTTATGAGTTGGGTTTCTAAGTTATAGAAGGTCAATGCTTTATCCACTATAGAGGTAGAGTATGTAGCTACTATAGAAGAAGCCAAGGAGATGATATGGCTTCAGTTCCTCTTGGAAGAATTGGGACACCCTTAGATGGATAATTATTTGTTTATTGATAGTCAAAGTGTCATTCATCTTATTAAGAATTCAACTATACATTACAAGACTAAACACATATAGTTATGGTACCATTTCATTTGGTTAATTTTGGAGGATGGATAGTTAAAGTTGGACAAGATACATATAGATGACAATCCAATAGATATGTTTACAAAGGTAATGACAAGGAAGAAGCTAAACTTCTCTTCAGCTTTGGTTGGTCTTGATGGGGTTAAGCTAAACAACAAAATGGACACAATAGAAAAGGGAATACTTTATTAACTATGAAAATATGATATTACAATCCATACAGAGGAACAAACTTCAAAACATGCCCTATGGGCTTACAATAGTATAAATCTATAGATAATTTCTCCTTCTAGTACCTCTTCTCAAACTCCACTCCGAACTACCTTTTATAATGCCAAAAGTCTTAAATAGACCCTAAAGGGTTAAGGATTAGGAATACATTCTAGAAAGTGCTAGTTGACATCCACCACCCAAATAGAAGGCTCTAGAAGTTGCATTAGAAGTTGGTACAAAATTAGAAGAATCCAAAAATGGTAGCCGAACTTTCGAAAGATATAACTTTTGAACTGTAGCTCTGATTGACAAACCATTTACATTTCTGGAAACCTCTCAAAGTGCTCTATGGCCCTATGGACTAGCTTTTCTTTTCCTCCATTTTCCAGCCCTTTTTGAGGTTATTTAATGCCCCTAACCTAAGTTTGAAGCATTCTTAGAAGGTCCCCCAGAAACTGAAAAACTGCAATAACTTCCAAACTATGGGGCCTTTTGACCTGATTCTTTTTTTGGAATGTTCTAAATTAAAATTACAATCATTTAACCAATTTACACCTTCTAACTTACCAAAATTATGGCTCAATTACATACTCTTATTTTTTTGACATTTACACATATTCCAAGGTGCTTAAAAACTCTAACCTAGAACACTAATAGTGGAACTGTGAGAGTTGGAACCTTTATTTGACCCAAATGAGTATCTAGAAATGAAAACACATTAAAAAAACTATATCTAGGGATATTTTTTGGGTGACACAGGATTTCCCTTATACCTCTAGATGCTCCTGCATCAGACACCTAGGGTAGATTGAAAAGTGACCCTGTCACTTGATGGATGGTAAAGGAAATCCCAAATGGGAAACCTTAGCTGTTGATATCCAAGTTGAGTCCTCTATCAACCATCCTTTCCACTTAACTAGGTACTCTTCAAACCTTCTATTTTTGGTACTCCTACCCACACGACTATCCAGAATCTCTTATATCTCCTCCTTCTTAGAAGCAGGAATTGGACATGGCTCTAGCATCAAACCCTCATTTGAACCATCATCATGATACTCTGTTAAGTCTATAATGTTGAAGATAGGAGAAATGTGAATTCCATCTGGCAACTCCACCTCATATGCATTTCCTGAGTCATGTTTCTTCAAAATTTTGCAAGGGCCAAATTTCTTCATTTTCAGCTTATTGTAAGTACTAACTAGAAATCTTTCATTTTCTTAAGTCTACCATGACTAGATCCACTACTTGGAACTCCTTATGTCTTCTCCTTTGATCAGCCCTAGCTTTATACTATTCATTCATCTTGGTAATGTGTGCATGGACCTCCTCATGTAAATGCTTGATATGTTCAACCAATTCTTTAGCTTCAACACTTGTCCTCTCCCCTTGCTCTATCTTCCATAATTCTGGTGCAGTCCTTGGGCTATTTCTATATAGAATTTGGAATGGTGATCTACCAGTACTCCTATTTATAGAGTTATTGTAATAAAATTTTTCTTGTGGTAGAATCAAATCCCATCCCTCGGGCTTATCCCCAACTAAACATCTTAGCAAATTTCCCAAGCTTCTATTTACCACTTCAATTTTTCCATTAGTCTACGGGTGATGTGTAGAACTGAACTTCAAGTCCATTCTCAACTTCTTCCATAATGTTCTCCAGAAATACCCCACAAATTTAGTATCTCTGTCAAAAACTATACTAATTAGGAGACTATGTAGTCTTACCACCTCTTTGAAAAACAAGTCTGCAATCTGGACAACATCATGAGTATTTTGGCATGGGATGAAATGTGCCATTTTGGAGAACCTATCAACCACCACAAATACTGAGTCATTACCCCTTTGTGTCCTAAAAAATCCAAGAACAAAATCCATACTTATGTCCTCCCATGGCTTTGATTGAAAAGGCAATGATTGATATAGTCCAGTATTGTGACTAAATCCCTTGACCACTTGACAAACCTAGCAACTCTATACAAACTTCTTCACATCATGTGACATTTGGGGCCAAAAATAATGTTCTCTAAGAATGGTATTGGTCTTATTGCAACCAAAATTTCCTACCATCCCTCCACTGTGTTTCTCCTTAATCAACTTTTCCCTCATGGAACTCCTTGGAATGCACAATTGACTACCCTTGAGCAACATACCATCCTGAATCAAATAGTCTAGCCACTTGGTTCTATCTACAACAATAGGCTCTTTATAAGATTTCCATGCTTCAACAAAATTAGGATCCTCAAGGTACAAATTCTTGAGTTCATGAAACCCAACTACTTCAACCTACATTACTGTAAGAAACAATTACCTCTTACTCAATGCATCTACAACCCTATTTGACTTTCCACTTCTATGCTTTAACACAAATGTATAGCTCTACAAGAACTCTACCCACTTCATATTCCTCTGGTTCATTTTACCTTGGCTATTTAGGTACTGTAATGCTTGGTGGCTAGTGTACAAAAAAAATTCCTTGGGCAATAAATAATGCCTCCATTTCTTTAAGCCCTGAACTATCGCATAGAACTCTTGATCATAAACAAAATACTTCTTTGCATCATTCAATTTTTCACTAAAATATGCAATAGGCTTACCTTCTTGGCTCAATACAGCCCCAATAGCACTACTACTAGCATCACAATACACCTAGAACACCTTGCTAAAATCAAGAAGTGCCAACACAAGTTGTTCTATCAACTTCTTCTTCAAAATTTCAAAACATCTCGTAGCTATTGTAGTCCATTTGAACTCTTTTCTATCCCCTCTTATTATGTCAGTCAGGGGTGCACAAATGCCACTGAAATTCTTAATAAACTTCTTGTAAAAACTAACCAAACCATGAAATGATCTTACCTCAGTAGAAAAACTTGGATTAGGCCACTCTAAGATGGCTTTTACCTTCTTTGGATCCATTTTGAGACCTTTAGGTGATATAACAGACCCCAAGTAGACTAACTACTTTTTAGCAAAGCTACCCTTCTTTAGATTAATTAACAGTTTCTCTTCCCTCAACCTCTCAAGAACACTACAAATATGCAATAAATGTTCTTCCAAAGTCTTGCTAAAAATTAAAATATCATCCAAATAAACAATAACTAATTTTCCCAAGAACTTCTTAAGTACCTCATTCATAAGCTACATGAAGGTGCTTGGGGTGTTCATCAATCCAAAGGGCATGACTAGCCACTCACGAAGACCCTCCTTGGTCTTGAAGGCAGTTTTTCACTCATCTCCCCCTCATAACTATATCTGGTGATAGCTACTCTTGAGGTCTATCTTTGTGAAGTACTGAGCTCCACTCAAGCAGTCCATAAGATCATCCATTCTTGGGAAAGAAAACTGACACTTGATGGTTATCCTATTTATTGCTCAAGAGTCTATACAAATTCTCCACTGTCCATACTTCTTTGGTGCCAGGACTATAGGTACTACCCATGGACTCAGGCTCTCTTGAATCAAACCCTTCCTCAATAGCTCACGAACCTATCTATTTAGCTCCTCAGTTTCAGTAGGAGTTATCCTATGAGTTATCCACAGATAGTTTTCTACTCTTCTAGCTCTGCAAAACCAGGGTGGGTTTACCCAGGGATGATTCAAGACTGAGAAAATTATATGAGGATTATTTTTAGTTTCATTCTGATTCTCACCTTAAATCCTCAAATACGTACATAATTCTTGATAACTTGGTGAACACATCCCATAAAACAGATATGGCCAAAAATTCTTCTATAGATCTGCAGATGTTTTTAATAGTAATGGCTAACTAAACCTAAGACATTCCATGTAGATAAGTAAAGGCCAATTTTTAAGATCTATAGGAAATAAAAGTAAAATTGATTCAATTATGTATTTTGACAACCATTTGTGAATTCATCAGAGCTTTTATTTAATTCATTGAATTAATAGTAGTAATAAATAGATATACAACCTAACTGGATTGCATTCAATTGCACAGGCCTTTACCTATACAATATCAAGATAGCCAAGTAATTAAAAGGAGACAAAATTCACAAAGAATTGATATGGGGACAGTTCAAAATTTGTATTCATTTTCCTTGAAAATTGTATATAATGTTATAATAGACTTAGAATGACCTTTATAAATAAGCACATATCATTCTATATTCATGTATTCTCTGAGAAATGATAGAGAAAGTACATCACAAACTTTCCTTCAAAATTTGAAATAAAAATAGACTAAGCATATTACTTAGAAAAATAGAATTCAGACCATTCTTTAGCCTTGGAATCTCACTTAAATACTATGAGATGCAACAAACTTCAAGCTAAAAGAAAGTGACAAGTGTCCTTTACAAATAATATTTACATACACCTACCACAAAATGACAAAATGTGGGTAACAGAAGATATTTAGATCAAAACATTCTTTTAAGTGACTTAGCTTCTGTTATGCATTCTAGTGTTGCTTATTGGCTATTGATCTATTTTTCTTGCATAACTAACTACCAAATTAGCCAATGATGAAGCTTGTTCTGATGATGGAACATTAAGTTCCACCTGTAGGCTTTCTTCATCTTTATCTTGGGTGGTAGGAACAACTTCTATCTTGTCCTTTTCTCTAGCCATATTAGCATCCTATGGTCCCGGGTTTGTAACTGAAAATGATAGGTTTTTCTTGTCTTCTTCTTCTTATTGGGTTTGAGAAATGATAGTATCAATGATTTGGAATTCCTCATCCTACACGTCATTACTGTCAATTCCATCTACATCCAACTGTCAAATAGTGCATCATGTGGCCAATTGAATTGCAAAATATCCTTCTATTTTTTATTATATAATCAGCCACATTATTAATATCAACAAAATCCTATTTTAAAGAATCAAAGAATATTTTTTCTTTCACCATCTCTTCTGTTGTAGTGGCCCACCATGCATGCCTAGTTTCATTTACTACTTGGTTCATTCTTAAACAGAATGCATCATCAAGTTCTTTTGCCCATTCCTCTTTGCATTTTAAATTATTTTTCTTATCTAGGGCATGAGGAAATAATTTGAAATTCTGACTTTTATATTTGTCTAAGTGGCTTATTTTTATCTTCTATAAATGTATCCTTTTGCTATCAAAGTTAGCAAGGTCAGATACAATATCAAAGATTTTTTCAATCTGATCATGAGAATTATCTATAACAGATAAACACAAAAAGGTTACTGCTTTTTCCTTTCTTACCCATTTGTTCACAATAGGCTTTAGAGCCTCATCATTTGCTTTTAACTCTTGCAAAATGTTAATCACCTTGACCAATTGATGATGGATTAGTGGCCATTCAACTTTGTCTCCCAGATATGTAAGAGCCTTTCTTAGTTTATCTTCATACTTAGATTCCAACTCTATATGTAAGACCCATAGTTTAGCCTTTTCTTCTTCAAAATCCTCAACAGTGTAATATCATGGCCCCTGGGGTGTATCTGGCATTTCAATGAGGGGGGTAGACTTAAAAGGTTCTACTGGGGGATGAGGGTATGTTATTCTAGGCCTAGTGGATTGTTCCAATAGCTTATTTTCAAGCTCAATCCTTTTCTTTACCTCTTTGTTGTATGCATCCACCACTATCTCATACTTGCCCTATAATTCAAGCATGACCTATTCCTTCTTCTTAGCAGTGGCCAAAATAAACTGGGAAGAATCCACATTCCAATAGGCTACATGTATGTGGGAGGTGTCAGCAACTCTTCTTACAAGTATGTTTCCCATCAATCCAAACTCATCTGGTTGCAATGATGTAGCTCTAGATCCTCTTTTCAACAACCAACTGACTAATGCAGCTTGATCTTCAATAAATGTAGTTCCTTGGAAATCCTTTTTATTTGGATCTTGCAATTCCAATTTATTTGAAATAGAATTGAAAATTAAGGCATCTACAATATCCCAATTTGGCAATAATAATATGTTAGAGGTCTTTACCATTTGCCTTCCTTTTTCAGGAGTAATGTTCTAGAATTCCTTCATTATTTCTTCTTTAATCTAGTTTTGTATGGAAGTTTCACCCATTTCTAGATGCTCTATCTTCATCTTTTTACATTTCTCCTCAAAGATGTTAATGTTTGTCCTCCATGCAAATTGCTGAAAAGCTCTTGATTTTACAAAATTGTCATCAGTCAAAAATTGATGACTTGCTTGTTCTAATATAGGGTCCAATTCCTTGCCTCTATAATTAGCTCTTGTTAGATCCAAACTTGGGAGAGGAGGTTTTGGAGGGTTACGTTCATCCGATTCTGCTTGGCTAATAAAAACACCTCCCTATGATCCAATTTCTTTAACTTGCACACCTGTGAGCTGCTCTTCTCCAATTCTCAAAGGAGATTGGGTGGGTGAATATTCCTCAATTTGAGGTCTCCCTTCTCTTATTACCTTCTGCCTCTTTGGGCTAGGCTCATTAGGTCTCTCCTCTAGAGCTATGCTCGTGGATCCCATTATTTGTTTGCCATTATCTATAGGAGCCCTTTTACTCTAAATTATAGTGTAACTAGGTTTTTTCTGTACAATTATTTGACCAACCCCTATATTAGGAGTGAAAAATAACCTTTCCATGACTTCTTTGGCTTTATCAGGAGAAGAATTAATTAAAAATTGTTTCTTCTCATTCATGGTTTCCATTATTTCAAGTAAGTTATTTATGAGCTTGTTTATTCTATCAACCTCTATATTGGCATTGTCTAAAGGACTATAATTTTGATCAAAACAATGAATAAATTCTAGGACCTGGGAGTAAACTCTCCATTTTTCTTTTTTAGTTTCTTGTTCTTGTAAAGAAAATTCATTTCTTATAATTTCTTTTGGGTAATATGAATCATGCTTTATCGGTCCCAGCTTGATCCTATGTCTCAGAGCCTAATTGAAAAATCCCTCAGAATCACAAAAATGGGGGTGGGATACAGCCATCATATACTGATCCAAAATTTTTTACAAAAGAGCCATCCTCCTTTAGTAATCACAAACTAATGGGCCAGTGTGTAGGTAGGGAAAATCAACCCTAGTTGCCTTTCTACTCCTCCTAGTTTCCATAAGATTTTTTCCATTCCTACTTTTAGGGGCACTTGGCAAGGAAAGACGTGAGGACTCCATTTAAAACCATAAATTTTGAAAACTGTAGAAACGGGGTAAGGAATAATATATCCCCAATTGTGTGAAACTTTCAAATTATGGGGGCTATCCATAGGTCTAATGAGATTCATCAATACTTTAGGGATCTTAGGATTATCACTCAAAAATAGACATCTCAATTTAAAGGCGAAATATCTATCAAATCTGACAAAATTGGCTTTATTTGCATCCCAAGTCATATCTGCACTCCACAACTGGACTGACAGTGTTTCTCCATTTTCCTCTCTCTTCAATTTCATCTCATTACCAAAATATGTTACCCCTTTGAACAAGAACATATGCATTAATAAGGAATAGTGGCCAAAACTTTTCTCCACCTTACCTCTCATAATTCCAACCAAACCGATGTGAATTTCTTCAGCTAGAAAGGAGGCAAAATCAAAAATGACATCTACACCGAAAGAGGCAATTTGAATCATCATATACATAAGGTCAATGGGCATAAAATCACGCTCATCTTCACCAACAACACGACACAAGGTCCTGTATATCTCTATATCCTAGGAAGTGAAAAGGCTCTTCTTAAAAGGTTCTTTAGAGGCTATAGTTATTACTGGCACATTTCCTATGGTACCAATGTGTGCCCTCAATGCACCTCCCCTAATTATATCTCTCTTTGCTTTGTATTTCTTTTCTAATTCCAGCAAATTGATTGGCACATGGAAATCTGAAAATGGTTCTAAGTGAAAAATCTCTCTAATTTCTTTAGGGCTAATTGACACTAGAGGCACACCATCATTTCTTCTCACAACCCTAATGGCTTGGTCATAGTTCTTGGCAATGTCTTCTAGCAAGTCGTAGTCCATGAAAACACTAGGAACTACTAACTTTCCCAAGTCAAAATTCCATATATTAGCGTGAGGGGCAAACATATTGCTCTCTGAAAACCACTTTTTAAATAGAACAAGGCCAGTCTGATTGGTTACTACATCTCTTACCCAGTTCCCCTTGTCATATAAGCCATCAGTAATTTTAAGCCTAGGATTTAATGAAATTAATCTTTTGACCTGTGCCAACTCTGTAGTGGATCTTGGGAGTAATTCTAAGAAATCATCGTGGACATTCCTATTCATATAGTTAACTTGCTAAGAGAATGATTTCTTAGGAGGCATCTTGATTGTAATAATGGGAATTGGAATGTTACAGAGGTTATGATCGAGTACTTACTTGATTTACCAAAATTATCCTCCTTTGAACTTCTGCAACTATCTTCAAACAAATATGGAATTGTTTTTGCATCTTCACCAATGCTTAATCACAACATGATCGATTGGTGCTTATGCTCAAAGAAAATGAAATCTCTGCTAGAGTGGACTGTAATGAATAATGAAAGAAAATTTTACAGATTATACTGTACTTTTTTCTCACATGGGAAGTCTTCCTTCATCATAAATGTGCGGGACAAAATGTCACAACACTTCCCTTTTTTTATTTAAAAAAAATTTGCCGTCGATTCTTGGAAAATCTTGCAATCTGGTAATGATAACTAACCTGGCTCATTTTCTTATTAACACATTTGCAATCAAACCAATAGAATAGCTCCACCTGCACCTTTCCTTCAATGCTAGCACTTCATACTAGGCCCACGGATGACCACGGACACATGTCATCATGTTGCTAATTCGCTATACTTATACCTTGAGTATCTTTCCATGGCGAGCTAGCAATAACCTTTGATCTTATGTCAATCGTGTGGCAGAAATTTGAAATCACTTTTCAAGGAATCAATGGTGGGCCATCACTCGCTAACTCACCATGCTTAACTTCTGAGCACTTCTCCATAGCAAGCTAATGACAACCCTTTATCTTGGCCCAATATCACGATCGGAAATCCTTGCATTACTTTCCTAGGAAGTGGGTCCATGGTACCTTTGTTGCTAAGCTAGCGCAATGCGCTGGCATACATATATATATATATTTTAATCATCCTCTATCTTAGGTTCGACTATGTTTTTGACTTTAGGGTCAATCGTTATGTCGCTACCTACAAAACACAAAAATACCTAGCTACCGATGCAACGACCCACTGGAAAATAGATGCCGAGAAAAGTAGTGTAGCCTGCACAGAATTTTCCAGGACTTTCCAAATCATTTTTGGTCATAAAAGAGTGCTGCCTTTGGTGATGATTGGGTCCTCGCTATGTCGCTACCAGCAACTCGCTTGTATATTCTGATAGAAAATTAGTGACTTGCCAAAGTTATTTGGATGCCAAATTTATTATTCCCAATTGTCACAGACACGTGTCATCACGTCACTAATTCGCTACACATATATCTCGAGTATTTTTCTTTAGCGAATTAACAACAACCATAGATTTAAAGGAAATCCGATAGTGAGGTAAAACATTTTCACAAGGATTAAAACAAAGATTTCAACAAAGGTGAATAAAGATCATTTTCTTAACCTCTTTCCCCCCCTTTTTTTAAAAGAATTTTTGTGCCAAGGAAATTTTAAAATGAAAAAAAAAGGACTAGCCAGAATATAACACAAACTTATTTGGAAACCTAGTCACCATTAAGGGATCACAATCTGAAATGTTTTTATCTAGGCAAGATGAAAAGTATTATACAAAAATTCAGACCAACAATAGCTCTATCTGGGGACATTGAATACTATGGATTCAAATGAGTGCTCAGAATTTTTGGGAGAGGCAGACCACAGGCAAGCTCCCTACTGATCAACCAGTTACTAAGAACACCACACACAAGGAAAACTATGCATAAGAAGCCAAACACATACAAAAGGATTTACAAATATGTACAAGATGACCCGAAGCTACTATTCATGGAAACAACAAGTATTTTCTAAGAAAAATACCTCTTCAAGAACTATCCATGAACTGGTAGTTCAAGAATATTGTCTAATAGATCTTTGAGTATATAAGAATTCTTGTCCCAAGTAGTTTCAATCAAATACGAGCCTAACCAGATAGGATCAAATTTACCATGTTTCTCTTTATCTTCAATTCTAGCATTCCATATTAAGACTAGATCTCCATCTTCAAACTTTCTACTTACCGTTCTTCTATCATAGAGTGTCATAACTTGTAGTTGCAACTTTTGTTTCTTAAGAGATGCTTCTCTTCTAGTTTCTGTTAGTCCTACTAGCTCATCCATCCTCTCTTGCATTTCATCTATAGTGTCTTCATCATACAATTGAATGTAATTGTAAAGTCCTACCAAGTTATTCTAAGGCATTCTAGCTTGAATTCCATACACTATATCAAATGGAGCTACACAAATGACTCTCTTTACAGTTACTCTGTCAGCCCATATTGCCAACTATAACTTGAAATCCCATGCCTTTTTATTATCATCCAAGGTTCTCTTAATGACCTTCAACAGGCTCTTATTTGTGGACTTAGCTTGTCCATTCCCTTGTGGATAATATGGAGAAGATAATGACCTTGTTATTACATATTTATCACAAAATTTAATGAATTCTTCAGACCTGAAGCACATAGCATTGTCTGTTACAATTTTCTGTGGGTAGCCAAATCTAGAAATAATATTATTCAGTAGGAAATTATTGACAACTTTACTTGTTGCATTTCTTGTGTGGATAGCCTCTACCCACTTTGTAAAGTAGTCAGTAGCCACCAAAATCCAAGAATAGCCAATGCTAGACTTGGGGAAAATCTCTCCTATGAAATCCAAACCCCATTGTTGAAAAGGTGCTTGAATCTCCATTGGCTTCAATGGAGTATTTCCTCAAAACTTTAGTTTTCTAGAAAACCTCTGACAAGGGTCACACTTCCTAACCATAACTTTGGCATCCTTGAAAAGGGAAGGCCACCAAAATCCAGCCCTCATTATCTTATGTGTAGTAGTTTTGGCCATATAGTGTCCCCCACACACTCCAGCATGCATTTCTTTCAAGACCTCTTTTGCCTTTTCTTTATCAACACATTTCAACAATACTCTCTCAAAATTTCTCCACCATAGGTTGCTTTGGACAATTACATACCTGATGGATTGCAATTTAGTATTCCTCTTTTCATTTTCAGGCAAATGGGGAGGAGCTTCCATGTGTTGCAAGTAGTATATGACATTGGTGTACTAATCACATTGGTCCATGTCACATAAGTAAGCTCTGAGATCATCATTTACTAGATTTATCTGATTAGCCTCTAGATTAGCTTCAGCCATGATTTTGGCCAAACCTTGACCCCTTACTAACTTAGTTATCTGTATATCAATGTTGAATTCCTCGATTCTATTGATCCATCTACAACTTCTGCCTAATACTTCCTATTGAGAAAATATATCCTTGACTGCAGAACTAGGTACAAAAGAAATAACAGTAGCACCTACCAGGTAACATCTGAAAGCTTTTACAGCCTTTACTAAAGCATATGCTTTCTTTATATTTTTTTCATACTTTAGTTCAGTAGGCTGCAGTAACATACTGAAAAAGGAAATAGGTTGCTCATATCCTTCTTGATTTTTCTATAATAAGACTACAGCTACAGTGTGGAAGGATACAAAATAAAAAAATATGCATGGGTTTCAAATAATCTGGAGTTCCCAGTACTAGAGCATTTTTTATTGCAATTTTAATATCTTGGAATGCTTGTGAAGGCTCACCATTCCAATCTATAGTGGCTTCCTTCTTGAGCATCTTTGAAATAAGTCTACTGATTTTAGCAAAATTGGTAACAAGCCTCCTAAGAAAATTGACTTGGCCAAAGAAGTATTGAATTCCTTTTACATTTTTTGGCTTGGGGACTTTATCAATAGTTGCTACTCTTTTAGGTTCTATTTTCAGCCCATCCTTAGACACTATATGTCCTAGTAATTTGCTTTCTGTGACCCTGAATGTGGATTTATTTGGGTTTAAAGATACTCCATATTCCATAGATTTGATAAAGATTTTTCTCAAATGTTTTTAGTGATCCTCAGCCTTATTAGAATACGCTATAAGATCATCCTGCTACACAACCATAAATTTATCAATATAATCATGAAATGCTACATCCATGGCTCTTTGGAAGGTAGCTCCTGCATTAATAAGGCCAAATGGCATCCTCACATATACATATGTTCCCCATGTGGTTGTGAAGGCTGTTAGAGTAAATAATTAATATTTAATTATTTATTCTATTGCTTAAGCTTACTTAGGTCATGCATTTATTTAATATTTCATATTTAATGCATGTAGTGGTTAGTTGTTGACAACTCGAGAGTTTTCTCCTTTTTTAGCATATTCCATTTTTTGTGGATATGTGCTGAGTTGTCATTTTTGTCCTCTACCTCCTTCTAGCTTGTTCTACAAGCTTCCTGGAGCTCTTTATATTCGGGCTCTCTCTCATTGTAATATTAAGCATTAAGCCATTTCTTATTGTAAATACATTTCTTATTGTGTTTGCATTTTTGGCTCTCATGTCCGTTTAGGGTTTTTGCCCGTGCTCCATGCTCCTCCCCTTCTATGGCTTCTCTTTGACAAGTTCGCATGTAGGTGATCTTGGCGTCTTTGGAGTTGGCTTTCCTCAACTCCAACATGGTATTAGAGCCTTCCTGCTGCTGCTTCGTTGAAGAAACTTTGAAGCCGTGATTTGAAGTCACAAACCCTAGTTGGTTTGTGCATTTTTTCTTCAAATTAGGGGATCAGCAATTTTACGGAGCACTTTGGGCCCGAACGGACATCACCATTGGATCCAGAAGGCCGTTTGCAGTCAGGATTAATATAAAGCTTTTCATTTTTGGCGACAGGGCAATTTTGGCAATTTTTTGAGGATCTCGGGTTCGCTGCCGTACGGATCATACGGACGCAGCGTGGATTTTTTTTAAAAAAATTTATTTCGGGCGCCGCCGCCGCGCCAACGCAGGGCCGCCACCGCGCCACCCGCGCGCCAGCCGCAGCGGCCGCAGCAGGCAGCGCCGCCCGCACTCCGCCGCGGCTCCACCGCTGCCCGGCCTCCTCCCGGCCACCGCCCTCCGCCGGCGGCTCCTCCCGGCTCCGCCACCCTGCGGCCACCTCCGCAACTCTGTAGCAACGTCAGCCGAGTAGGCCACTGCGGGGGTGACACGTGGCATGGGCGCCACGTGGCACCTTCCCACGTGGACCCGCCACGTCACCCCTACCACGTCAGCACTGCCACATGGCAATGCCACGTGGCACTCTTTTTTTGCTGCGACGGCCTCTAAGCCATCAAATTTAATCGGCTGACTTGCTGATGTCAGCATTGCATCAGCCCTTGCATGCACTCTCCTTCAAGTTCTCTTTTGGACCTACTTGTGGTTTTTTGGCCATAACTCTTGCATACGGAGGTATTTTTCCGATCCGAAAGAAGTGCCGGAAAGCTGGTTCCAAGACAAAGATTTTGGTGCAGGTATTTTTAGGTTTTAATGCTTTTTTAGTGCCTGTTTTTTCAGTTAAAGTACAAAGTCCTATTTTTAACTCCGGCATGCATATCTTTTGCGTCCCATGTCTGTTTTTGGAAAACTTTATATTTTTGGAAAGCTGGTTTTCTCATCCTTTCAGAACTGTCATCTTTTTTCCTCACTTTTGGCCTCTTTTCTTTCTATCATAGTTTTGGCATTTTTGCTCTATGGTGGATATTTTGAGTGTTTTAGGCCCGAGGATCATTTTCCTGGCATGGTTTGCTTTCTTTTCGACTGTACTTTCTTTTGGTTTAGCTCTTTTTCAGTTCTGATCATTGTAGCTATCTTTTTGAAGCATTTTTCATTTTCACACTGAGATAAATTGTCACTTTTGTATTTCGGGAGTCATGAACGTTGTTTTGAGTCAGGTGTACTTGCACTATTTCATAAAGCACCATGGGGGGGATTATTTGTTTGCTATTTTAGGCATTCTCCCTTTGTCAAGTGAGTGTCCCTTCCATGACATTAGCCCCATGCAGAGTCAGTTAGACCGTGTCTTTATCGGTGTCTGTACTTCTTTTCCTCTCTCCTCGTTCTTGGTTCGTTTGCAGAAGATTTTTGCTCACCTTCTCAGTTGCCTGTCATCACACCCCGTATGCATTAAGGGGGGATTATGCTGTGTTCTAATGCATCCGTGGTTCGATGGTTTGATAGTGTGAACTATGTATTCAGTGGTTGATCCTACATACAAGGCGATTGCAGTGGCTGGCTACCTATGCATTTCGGTGAGATGGATCATCTACCATATATACATGCTCGGCTTGTGCCTTCTTCTTCCACGGAGGTTTCTTCAAATCAGCAGTTTGATAGATTTGCGGCTCTTCATGCTTTAATGATGCTGCTTCTTCATGATCACTCATTGTTCCTGTTTTAGGGGACATTTTCCCTAGTTGGAGACTTCTTCAGCTCTTCACTGGGTTCTTACCTCTTTTTAGGGGAGGGTTTTTCCCATGTGGTTTTCTCTCTTTCCCTGCTTACAGAGGTTTCATCTTCTTGCATTGTACTTGGGTACCTAAAATGGCCTCGTTGCCGGGACCCATTATGCATTTCATCTTAGTTTTGTGAGCTTAAGGCATTTCCCTAAGTTGCACTTAAGGGGGGGTGTTAGAGTAAATAATTAATATTTAATTATTTATTCTATTGCTTAAGCTTACTTAGGTCATGCATTTATTTAATATTTCATATTTAATGCATGTAGTGGTTAGTTGTTGACAACTCGAGAGTTTTCTCCTTTTTTAGCATATTCCATTTTTTGTGGATATGTGTTGAGTTGTCATTTTTGTCCTCTACCTCCTTCCAGCTTGTTCTACAAGCTTCCTGGAGCTCTTTATATTTGGGCTCTCTCTCATTGTAATATTAAGCATTAAGCCATTTCTTATTGTAAATACATTTCTTATTGTGTTTGCATTTTTGGCTCTCATGTCCGTTTAGGGTTTTTGCCCGTGCTCCATGCTCCTCCCCTTCTATGGCTTCTCTTTGACAGGTTCGCATGCAGGTGATCTTGGCATCTTCGGAGTTGGCTTTCCTCAACTCCAACAAAGGCTATCTTGAACTATTCACTTTCCTTTACTAGAACTTGATTATATCTAGAGAAACCATCCATCATTGACATTAACTCAGAGCTAGTCACTTGCTACAACATGGCTTCCATATTTGGTAACCCATAATTGTCTTTCAGAGATGCAATGTTTAAATTTCTAAAATCCACTCATAGCCTAATATTTCCATTCTTCTTCCTGACAGGAACCAAGTTTGAAACCCAGGTGGAATGCCTGATTGGTTTGATTATCCCGCCATCCCTTAGTTTCATCAATTCTTCTTGCATTTTTGGAGCTAGGGTAGGCTTCACTAGTCTTTATTTTTGCCTGAAAGGTTTTACATTTTATTTTAATGGTATGACATGTTGGAATAGATCCTCCCTATAAGCCTTAAGGTCATCATATGACCATGCAAAAACACGTCTGTATTTTCTAAGTAGGTCAATCAATGTTTCCCTGATTTTAATAGGTAGATTTTGCCCGATATAAACCCTTTTGGGAACTTCATCAATACCCAAGTTTATCTCTTCTAATTCCTAAGGTTTGGGGTCATTAACTCTTGATTTTACTCTATCCTGGTTATCAAAAATATTTTCAAAGACTACTAACCCCTTCGGCACCTTATTTTTTGTCAATTGCATAATTTCTTGACCAAAAATGGTTTCCTTTCCATTTATGGTTTCAATCAGTTCACTGCAATCCATTTCCTGACCATGGTACTTGTCTTCATTTAACAAAACATTTGTAATATCTTTGTCATCTTCAAAAACCTGCCAATTTTCAATGTTATCAGGTATGGAAAGTCTATTTTGTACCTCAATTTGAGAGACTCCTACAAATGATATCTCTTTTGGCTTGATTGCTATATTCGCTAATAAATCAGCCATCTTATTTTGAGTCCTATCTCTCCATGAGATCCCAAATGCATCAAAGAATTCTATCTGATCCCAAACTGCATTTCTATATTGCTTCAATCTCTTATTCTTGGATGAGTAGGTTCCTTTGATCTGAGAGATAATTAGTTCAAAATCCCCTATGACACATAATTTCTTAATTCTATGATGTGTGGCAACTTTCATTCCTAGCAACAATGCTTCATATTCTGCAATATTATTTGTGCAGGAAAACATCAAAGTGAAAGAATACCTAAAAGTGTTATTTTCAAGGGACACAAAAACTAAACCTACCCCTGCACCCTCTTTAGAACTAGCCCCATCAAAGAACATTGTCCATAATTTTGGTGAGTTCATGCAACATTCAACTTCATGTTCAATGATAGCAAGTAGATTTTCAATAAGCTGAATAATTAATTCAGCCCTAAAAGCATTGATCCCAGTATCTAAGAAACAAGTGGCATCTTTGTCAATTTCTTCCCCTAAAATGTGATTAACCCTCGGCTCTCTATTTACCCTAACAGCTTTCTCCCCTATGTGGAAAATGGCATAAGTCAGATCACATTGTAGGCTTCCCCCCATGGCAGCACTCCATTTCCTGGAGAATAACATTCCATAGTGTGGAGGTATATCTACCACAAGGATAGACATGGTTAACTCTACTTTAGGATATGCAGCCAATTTGAATGGTAAGGCATTTATGGTACCTATGACTAGGAATTCCCTAGCATCCATTCCTCTGCATCTGCCCTGCTTGGTATCCACCTTCAAACCTAAGGCTTCCATCACTTTGAGAGGCATTATAGTGTTGGAAGCTCCTGAGTCTATCATGCAATTTTATATGATCTTCCCCTTTATGATTAGGCTGAGGAAAAAGGGGTCAATATCTTCTATAAATGCCACTGAGGAATCATCTAAAAACATCTAGGGAATCTAGGATATGATATCACTTTCCTTCACTACTAATGGGGTTTATTGGGCAACTGTTTGATCTACAATAGTATTATTGTTTCCTATCCCACCCAACCATGATAAAGCCTTCCTCTTATGCTCTTCAATTGTAAGTAGTTCAGACAAGGGTACTTTTACATTAATTTGGGACAACATAGATATCATATCAATAGGTTCTACAATAGTGGGTTTTACAAGAATACCTAGAGTTGGAATCTTTTGAGCAGCAGGCATCACTATTTTCTTGATAGTATCAGGTTCTGAATTCCTTGGTTGCACCACTGGTTTTGTTGTGTCATTTATTTGAAACTAAACCTTCTTTTTTGGTTCCCACTTCTTACCCTTGTTGTCCTTGATCTTAGGCACATCTTCATTGACTCTCTTATTTTGATCATTCATCTTATGGATGATATCTTTGATGAATACATGAGCTGGCTTTCCTGCATCATTATTTATTGCTTTGTTTCTCAAATTGTAGTTACTATGGACTTGTGAAATCATTTTTTCTGTAATTCTATCAATTTCTTCCTTGGAGGGCATCCTTAAGCTTGTGAGATTTACATCAGTGGATGTAACACATACCTTATCTGTATCATAACTTTCATCATCTGAAAGCACTTGCTGATTATGTAGATGATAAGAAATTCTCTGACTAGTAATATCATTCTCAAGTTCCTCAATGTTAGAATCGACAAGGTCATCTCACATGCTCACCATGTTGCAACTTATATCATCATGGCTTTTATCTTCACTTCCTTCTTCAGGCTGTGGACCTTGATCTTGGGAAAATGACTAAGCAACAACATAATAATCAGTAGAATATGGTGATTGACATACAATGCACCATGGTACATCATCGTTCAAATTATAGTGTTCCTTTGAAGGGGATTTGGGGTACCTTGATCTTTCACATTTTGTGTCTGGTTGGGAACTAGTTTACCATCCTTCCACTGGGTGGTGTAAGGATAATTTTGCACTCTAGGTTGCCTATTGAAACTATTGTTATTCATAGGGGGTCTTTCAGCAACATTTGGATTATTAAAATTAGTGGAACTCATCTTCTTAAGCAATTCCAAAACCTAGCTTATAGTGGATTCTTTTGGCTTCTTTCCTATAGGGTTTTTATCAGCCTCCCTTTTATTATTGTTCTTAGGATTGAAAAGCTTTGGATCATCCCTCCTACCCTGTTTTCCAAATGCCTTCCTATTATTCTCTATATTTACTACAATTTTATAGGCATCCCTTAAAGTCTTGGGATCCTTATCCCTCAATTGATAAGCCATTTTTCTATCAAAAGCATTGAAATATGTTGTGAGATAGACATCTTCATTCAACCTCATAGCTTGAAATAATCTGTACATACCTTTCTGGAATCTTACATTGATATCAAATGTGGACTCATTTGGATTCTTCTTGATGTTGTTGAATTCATTTAACATGAAACCTACATTAGTGTTGTCTCCATATTGCTCCTTGAATAATTTCTCCAAGTTATTCCATGAGGTGATATTGTCATCAGGAAACATCCTAAACCAATCCCTTGCATCTTTAGTTAGTGAATGCACAAACAATTTCATTACCATATCTTCATGTTCAACCTTATAATCATTCAACATATCAATGAAAATTCTCAAATGTTCTTCACCAGTAACATCATTATTCCCAGAGAACTTAACCACTTTTTTTGTTAAATCAAATGATATGGGATGTGGAGCACCAAGAATACCAAAAAATGACATTTGTCTATACTTTTCCAGGTATACGGGTTTCTTCTGGAAACTAGGAACATTTGAGGTACTAGCTATTTTATATGAGCAATGTTAGTATGCTAATAGAAACCAAATTTAAATAAAGCTTCTACAAACTAAACAAAATTCATAAACTTCAAGATAGACTAAGATGAGCTCTCAATTGAGAATATGAGCCATTAATGGGCTCTCTCAATGAGAAGCTCTCTTGTTGAGTAGCTTTGTCTAAATAGATAGGATGTATGCTCAAGCTTTATGCTTCAAATGGAGTTGGAATTTGGGTGTGAGTGTATGGTTTTGAAGTAAAATGGCTTCTCAAAATGGCATTATGACTTTACTTCATGGATTGTGTTATTTTGCAAAGGGGAAGGATCCAATTTATAGGCAAGAGGCTTGAGGGATTGAGGGCTAAGATGCAAGGATGAGAAAAAGCTCATGGAGGGCTCAGATTGCATGAGATGAGAGCAAATGGATTGTGCTTCCTTACAGCCAATCAGAGAGTGACACATGTCATAGGGTGAGAGGATGGAGGAGAGGGGAAGGATGAGTCAACAAAGGAGGCTCAAGGGATAAAATATTCATAAAGACCCGCATAATGGCTTGTAATAGCAATAAAAGGGCTTTGGAAGAGTCATTTATGGCCTAGTGGGCTTCATAAAGTTTTATGGTTGAGATATTTTGAGGGAGATGAGAGCAATTTTGACTTGGGCTTAATTAAGAGGGTTTTAAGCTTGCTTAGGATTTTGCAAATTATTAGAGGATGGATTAGGATGGTTTAGGATTAGCTTAGGGATAGGCAAGTGGATGGCATTTAATGAGGGTGGGTGAAGGAGGAGATATTTGTTAACTTTGGCTTGGGTTAGTAAGTCTTAACCCATGTTTAGGGAATGTGACAAGGTTAGGAGGGGATCAGGATTAGGTTTAAAGACATCTTCTAGAAGAGTCTAGACTTTGGATGAGGATAAAGACTTTCTAGAATAGTCTAGAACCTCCTAGGATGAGGATGAAGACTTTCTAGAAGAGTCTAGAACTTCTTAGGATGAGGATAAATTAGATTTTTAGGAAGTAAATAAAATTTTATTTATTCAAGGGTTTGGGTTGAGGAGATATTTATAAAAACATTTTTAATAAACATGAGGATTAATATTTAATCTTAATTAAATATTTTGAGTTGGGATTAGGGGTAGGAAATGATGGGATTAGCCTTTAATCAAAATTAAAGAAGGATTAGAAGATTTTGGAAGAGGTTAGTGGTCTTAAGGAAATTGGCCAAGTTTTGGGCAAAAAATAATTTTTTTATTTATTTTGGGTTTTTTGGTCAATTTATTAATTAAATAATTAATAAATAAGGAAATAATGTTTAAATAAGATTTAAACATTTTTGGGAGGGATTCCTTAATTAAATATTTTTAATTAAGATAAAGGGATTTAATGGCATAAAAATTAATTAATTAATTAATTAATTAATAAATGATGATGTCATCAAGAATTTTCTAGAAAATAAAAATACTTTATTTTCTAAAGGTTTTTAGGTGTCTACAGCTATATTAGCTTGACTTAGAGGAACAGCTTGCGATTGTTGAGGTGGGACAAATGGGACTTGGGTGCCAATAGTGGAAGATGAGGTAGGAGTAGATTGTGGTATTCCTTGAGTTGAGATTATTGGACCACTAGCTGGTGTAGGAATTGCAGGTGGGATAGAAAAATTGGGCCATGAAGCCAATGCAGAATTAGATTTTATGAATTGAATTTATCTCCTACTTTCTGCAGCTTGAGCTTCATTCTCAACCTTCTCAAGCTCTTTTGCAAGATCTTCCCTCTCTTTTTGAGCCCTCTCCAGATCTAGATCTAATTTTGACATGGAGGATTGTATAGGTTTACTTGGTATAGCTTGAGGCTCATTTATTTGGATTCATATAGCCTTGCCTTTCCCTTTATCTGGAGCTTTTGCAGTGGGTTCTACAGGGTCTACTTGAACAGGTTTATAGGCTTGGACTTGAGCAATAACTAGTTCTTGCCTTTTATTTAGGCATTTCTCTTGTTCTTGAACTTTAGCTCTCAGATTGTTTACATCTCCAAATACATTAGTATGGAGAGTTGTGGTATTTTCTTCTAAGTTTTTATTTTGCTCCGTCAAAGCAGCCATCCTTCTTAGCAAAGCATCCCTTTCTATTATGGCATCCAAAGTGGCTTGCTCCTTTTCTTTTTCAAGATGAATGCATTTGGCTTCTTCCTCAGCAATCCATTTCTTCAAAACTCCTATCTCAAAATGCACTTCTTTAGGATCTGCAAAAGTAGCTTCTGAATCAGTAGGATCATCCAGATCTATAAGATTTGGTTCTTCGTATGGGGCTACTCTGGGATTAAAAGGATTATCAAATGAACTCCTAAATCCTAGCCTATAGTTCATATCTACTACAGGATCTAGCCCTGACGAAGCAATTCCTACTGTGGACACATCTTTGTCTTGAAATACTCTCTCATCTGGTAATGGGGTACTGAAAATGCCTCCTAAGAGTCTTGTAGTTTTGGATTCAGAACTAAGTGAAGAAGACTCTCTTCCTAATACTGGTTGATATTGAGAATTGATGAATACATTGCCTCTGGGTTTCCAGGTGGGATTTGGATCTCTCTTTTTCTTATTTTGGTTCCTTCTACCACCTTGAGGTAGATTAGTATACATTGATACATCAGAATTGGCTCTCATGTAAGCTCTTGTGTTCTTTCTCTTGTCAGCCATATTCACCTTTTGTTACAATAAGCACTAGCTTCAAAACCTCGATTGAGTCAGCACCCTATTCTTGAGAAAATACACAAAGACACTTAATACTGACTCAAAGGAAACAATACACAAGTAGGAGAAAAAATATCTAGCACAGATAGATCAATCATTGATGCTGTAAAACTGCAACTCTTGCTTGTTAGATAATACACTAGGATAAACTAGATACGTTAGTGTGTAGCTACAGTACTTGAGCTTTATCTTCTTTAAATTCTCAAGGTTTGTCACTAAAATATTCCCTTAGAATCACAGGAAAAACTTGGACAACCTGACACACACATACACAACAGAACCAAAGAAATTGTAGTACTTTCTCACATATGTGTTGGACAACTCCCCAGTAGACTTGCCATTTTGTTGGTGTTTTAAAATGCACTAAAGTTACTAAGCAACAAAGTGCTTAACACCAGGATGATAGTACACACACAATCTAAAGACTAGCCAATTCTTATTAACAATTCCATATGCAAAGTATTTGGACCCAACTTCCACAAAACCACAGATAGTTTTCTTCTCTTTTGGCTCTGCAAAACTAGGGTGGGTTTACCCAGGGATGATTCAAGACAAAGAAAATTGTATGAGGATTATTTTTAGTTTCATTCTGATTGTCACCTTAAATCCTCAAATACATACATAATTCTTGATAACTTGGTGAACACATCCCATAAAACAGATATGGCCAAAAATTCTTCTATAGATCTGCAGATGTTTTTAACAGTAATGGCTAACTAAACCTAAGACATTCCATGTAGATAAGTACAGGCCAATTTTTAAGATCTATAGGAAATAAAAGTAAAATTGATTCAATTATGTATTTTGACAACCATTTGTGACATATTCCTCTTTCAGATGGATCAAGTTTGATCAGTGCCTAATACATTGGGGCAATAGAGTCTACCACAAATTTCTAGATCTGATTTTTTGCCTTTCAACAAATCTTATCAACAATTCTTATCAGAATTTATCACTCAAAATCCTTTCCACCACTATAGTAACCTTATCACATTCACCAAAGCTTTTACTTAATTCATTGAATTAATAGCAATAATAAATAGATATACAACCTAATTGGATTGCACTCAATTGCACAGGCCTTTACTTATACAATATCAAGATAGTCAAGTAATTAAAAGGAGACAAAATTCACAAAGAATTGATATGGGGATAGTTCAAAATTTGTATTCATTTTCCTTGAAAATTGTATATAATGTTATAATAGACTTAGAATGACCTTTAGAAATAAGCACATATCATTCTATATTCATGTATTCTCTGAGAAATGATAGAGAAAGTACATCACAAACTTGCCTTCAAAATTTGGACCAAAAATAGACTAAGCATATTACTTAGAAAAATAGAATTCAGACAATTCTTTAGCCTTGGAATCTGACTTAAATAGTGTGAGATGCAACAAGCTTTAAGCTAAAAGAAAGTGACAGGTGTCCTTTACAAAGAATATTCACATACACCTACCACAAAATGAAAAAATGTGGGTAATAGAAGATATCTAGATCAAAACATTCTTTTAAGTGAGTCAGCTTCTATTATGCATTCTAGTGTTGCTTATTGGCTATTGATATATTTTCCTTGCATAAGTAACTACCAAATTAGCCAACGATGAAGCTTGTTCTGATGATGGCACATTAAGTTCCACCTGTAGGCTTTCTTCATCTTTATCTTGGGTGGTAGGAACAACTTCTATTTTCTCCTTTTCTCTAGCCGTATCAGCATCCTGTGGTCCCGGGTTTGTAACTGAAAGTGGTAGGTTTTTCTTGTCTTCTTCTTCTGATTGGCTTAGAGAAATGATAGTATTAGTGATTTGGACTTTCTCATCCTGCACGTCATCACTGTTAGTTTCATCTGCATCCAATGATTCACTAGAGGCCATTTCCTTCTATTTTTTTATTATATAATCAGCCACATTATTAATATCAACAAAATCCTATTTTAAATAATCAAAGAATATTTTGGCTTTCACCATCTCTTCTGTTGTAGTGGCCCACCATGCATGCCGGATTTCATTTACTACTTGATTCATTCTTAAACAGAATGCATCATCAAGTTCTTTCCCACATTCCTCTTTGCTTTTTAAATAATTTTTCTTATCTAGGGCATGAGGAAATAATTTGAAATTTTGACTCTTATATTTGTCTAAGTGGCTTATTGTTATCTTCTGTAAATGTATCCTTTTTCTATCAAAGTCAGCAAGGTTAGAAACAATATCAAAGATTTTTTTCAATCTGATCATGAGAATTATCTAGAACAGATAAACAAAAAAAGGTTACTGCTTTTTCCCTTCTCACCCATTTGTTCACAATAGGCTTTAGAGCCCCATCATTTTCTTTTAACTCCTCCAAAATGTTAATCACCGTAAGCAATTGGTGATGGATTAGTGGTCATTCAGCTTTGTATCCCAGATATGTAAGAGCCTTTCTTAGTTTATCTTCATACTTAGATTCCAACTCTATATGTAAGGCCCATAGTTTAGCCTTTTCTTCTTCAAAATCCTCAGCAGTGTAATATCATGGCCCCTAGGGTGTATATGGCATTTCAATGAGGGGGGTAAACTTAAAAGGTTCTACTGGGGTATGAGGGTATGTTATTCTAGGGTTGGTGGATTGTTCCAATAGCTTATTTTCAAGCTCAATCCTCTTCTTTACCTCTTTGTTGTATGCATCCACCACTGTCCCATACTTGCCCTATAATTCAAGCATAACCTGTTATTCCTTCTTAGCAGTGGCCAAAAGAAATTGGGAAAAATCCACATTCCAATACGCTGCCTGTATGTGGGAGGTTTCATCGACCCTTCTTACAAGTATGTTGCCCATCAATCCAGACTCATCTAGTTGCGATGATGTAGCTCTAGATTCTCATTTCAATGACCAACTTACCAATGCAACTTGATCTTCAATAAATTTAGTTCCTTGGAAATCCTTTTTATTTGGATCTTACAATTCCAATTTATTTGAAACAAAATTGAAAATTAAGGCATCTGCAATATCCCAATTTGGCAATAATAATATGTTAGAGGTCTTTACCATTTGCCTTCCTTTTTCAGGAGTAATGTTCTGGAAGTCCTTCATCATTTCTTCTTTAATCTGGTTTTGTATGAAAGTTTCATCCATTTTTGGATGCTTCATCTTCATCTTTTTACGTTTCTCCTCAAAGATGTTCATGTTTGTCCTCCATGCAAATTGCTGAAAAGCTCTTGATTTTACAAAATTGTCATCAGTCAAAAATTGATGACTTGCTTGTTCTAATATAGGGTCCAATTCCGTGCCTCTATAATTAGCTCTTGTTAGATCCAAACTTGGGAGAGGAGGTTCTGGAGGGTTACCTTCATCCAATTCTACTTGGGTAATAAAAACACCTCACTGTGATCCAATTTCTTTAACTTGCTCACCTATGAGATGCTCTTCTCCAATTCTCAATGGAGATTGGGAGGATGAATATTCCTCAGTGTTAGGTCTCCCTTCTCTCATTACCTTCTACCTCTTTGGGCTAGGCTCATCAGGTCTCTCCTCTAGAGCTATGCTAGTGGATCCCATTATTTGTTTGCCCTTATCTATAGGAGCCCTTTTATTCTGAATTATAGTGTAACCATGTTTTTTTTGTACAATTTTTTGACCAACCCCTATATTAGGCATGAAAATTAACCTCTTCATGACTTCTCTAGCCTTTTCAGGAGAAGAATTAATAAAAAATTATTTCTTCTCATTCATGGTTTCCATTATTGTAGGGAAGTTATTTATGAGCTTGTTTATTTTGTCAGCCTCTGTATTGGCATTGTCTAAAGGACTATAATTCTGATCAAAACAATGAATAAATTCTAGGACCCAGGAGTAAACTCTCCATTTTTCTTTTTTAGTTTCTTGTTCTTGTAAAGAAAATTCATTTCTTATAATGTCTTTTGGGTAATATGAATCATGATTTACCGGTCCCAGCTTGATCATATGTCTCAAAGCCTGATTGAAAAATCCCTTAGAATCACAAAAATGGGGGTGGGAGAAAGCCATCATATACTGATCCAAAATTTTGTACAAAAAGAGTCATTCTCCTTTAGTAATCACAAAATAATGGGCCACTGTGCAAGTAGGCAAAATTGACCCTAGTTGCCTTTTTGACAAGAACATTTCCTCTACTCCTTCTAGTTGCCATAAAATTTTTGCCATTCCTACCTTTAGGGGCACTTGGTAAGGCAATACGTGAGGAATCCCTTTAAAACCATAAATTCTAAAAACTTTAGAAATAGGGTAAGGAATAATATCTCCCCAATTGTGTGAAACTTTCAAATTATGGGGGCTATCCATAGGTCTAATGAGATTCATCAATACTTTAGGGATCTTGGGATTATCACTCAAAAATAGACATTTCAATTTAGAAGCAAAATATCTATCAAATCTGACAAAATTGGCTTTATTTGCATCCCAAGTCATATCTGCACTCCACAACTGGACTAGCAATGTTTCCCCATTTTCCTCTCTCTTAAATTTCATCTCATTACCAAAATATGTTACCCCTTTGAACAAGAACATATTCATTAATAAGGAATAGTGGCCAAAAATTTTCTCCACCTTACCTCTCACAATTCCAACCAAACCAATGTGAATTTCTTCAGCTAGAAAGGAGGCAAAATCAAAAATGACATCTACACTGAAAGCGAAAATTTGAATCATCATATACATAAGGTCAATGGGCATAAAATCCTACTCATCTTCACCAAGAACACGGCACAAGGTCCTGTATATCTCTATAGCCCGAGAAGTGAAAAGGCTCTTCTTAAAAGGTTATTTAGAGGTTGCAGTTATTACTGGCAGAGTTCCTATGGTACCAATGTGTGCCCTCAATGCACCTGCCCTAATTATGTCTCTCTTTGCTTTGTATTCCTTTTCTAATTCTAGCAAATTGATTGGCACGTGGAAATCTGATAATGGTTCTAAGTGAAAAACCTCTCTAATTTCTTCAGGGCTAATTGACACTAGAGGCACACCATCATTTCTTCTCACAACCCTAATGGCTTGGTCATAGTTCTTGGCAATGTCTTCTAGCAAGTCGTAGTCCATGAAAACACTAGGAACTACTAACTTTCCCAAGTCAAAATTCCATATATTAGCGTGAGGGGCAAATAGATTTCTCTTTGAAAACCACTTTTTAAATAGAACAAGGCCAGTCTAATTGGTTACTGCATCCCTTACCCAATTCCCCTTGTCATATAAGCCATCAGCAATTTTAAGCCTAGGATTTAATGAAATTAATCTTTTGACCTGTGTAGACTCTATAGTGGATCCTAGGAGTGATTCTAAGAAATCATCGTGGACATTCCTATTCATATAGTTAACTTTCCCAGAGAATAATTTCTTAGGAGGCATCTTGATTGTAATAATGGGAATTGGAATGTTATAGAGGTTATGATCGAGTACTTACTTGATTTACCAAAATTATCCTCCTCTGAACTTCTGCAACTGCTTTCAAATAGATATGGAATTGTTTTTGCATCTTTTCCAATGCTTAATCACAAAGTGATCGATGGGTGCTTATGCTCAGAGAAAATGAAATCTTTGCTGGAGTGGACTGTAATGAATAATAAAAGAAAATCTTAAAGATTATACTCTACATTTTTCTCACATGTGAAGTCTCCATTCATCATAAATGCACAGGACAAAATGTCACCACACTTCCCTTTTTTTTTATTTTAAATGCACCGTCGATTCATGGAAAATCTTGCGGTCTGGTAATGACAACTAAGATGGATCATTTTCTTATTAACACATTTGCAATCAAACCAATAGAATAGCTCCACCTGCACCTTTCCTTCAATTTTGGTGCTTCAAACTGGGCCTACGGATGAGCACAGACACGTTTCATCACATTGCTAATTCACTATACTTATACCTCGAGTATCTTTCCATGGTGAGCTAGCAATAACCTTTGATCTTATATCAATCGTGTGGCAAACATTTGAAATGACTTTTCAAAGAATCAATGGTGGGCCATCACTCGCTAACTCACCATGCTTAACTTTTGAGCACTTCTCCATAGTGAGATAATGACAACCCTTGATCTTGGCCTAATCTCATGGCCGAAAATCCTTGCATTACATTCCTGGGAAGTGGGTCCATGGTACCCATATTGCTGAGCTGGCGCAATGCGCTAGCATACATATATATATTTTAGTCATCGTCTATCTTAGGTTATGCTATATTTTTGACTTTAGGGTCAGTTGTTATGTCGCTACCGGCAAAACAAAAAAATAATTAGCTACTGATGCAATGACCCACTGAAAAATAGACACCGAGAAAAGTAGCGCAGCCTGCATAGAATTTTCTGGGACTTTCCAAATCATTTCTAGTCATACAAGAATGCTGCCTTTGGCGATGATTGAGTCCTTGCTATGTCACTATCCACAAATTGCTTATATATTCTGATAGTGAGTTAGCAACTTCCTGGAGTTATTTGGATGCTATATTTATTATTCACGATTGTCACAGACATGTGTCATCACATCACTAATTTGCTACACATATATCTCGAGTATTTTTCTTTAGCAAATCAATGACAATCATAGATTTAAAGGAAATCTAATGGTGAGGTAAAAACATTTTCACAAGGATTAAAACAACAATTTCAACAAAGGTGAATAAAGATCATTTTCTTAACCCCTTGCCCCCCCCCCTTTTTTTAAAATATTTTTTGTGCCAAGGAAAATTTAAAAGGAAAAAAAAGGACTAGCTAAAATATAACACAAACTTAGTTAGAAACCTAGTCACCATTAAGGGATCACAATCTAAAATTTTTTTATCTAGGCAAGATGAAACCTATTATACAAAAATTTAGACCAAGAAGACCCTTTCATTTACTAAAGTCTCTCCTCTTTTTGCATCATCTGAATGTGATGATTATGCATCCTCATGCACATGAGCAACCCTAGCTTGACCCTTAGCTCTCCTATCTATCCTTCCTTTTCATTGAGGGCATTCAATGGCATGATGACCTTCTTCATTTCAATGGAAATAGGTACCACAAAAACCTCCTCTTCCTAAACCTTGTCCACATCCTCTACCTCTTCCTCTTTGTTCTCCAAAGTCATGATCATGGGAGCGGTCAAAACCCTGGTTCCTCTGGTTCCTGCTAGTACCCACATCCTCATTTTTCCTTTGGGTCCCATTTTGGCCTCTAGATGACCTACCACTACCCCTTCCTCCTTGTTCACACCCTCTTTTTCTCCCTTCAAACCTTTCATTTAGCTTCTCTTCAACACGCAAGTTGAATTGGTATGCCACCTCAATGCTAGTCATTCTTACTAGACTTAATTCCTCCTGGATGCTAGGTTACAACCCACTGATATAATGAGAAACCTTCTCCTTATTTGCTTCTACATGCCCTACTCTAATCAAAAGTTGGTAAAACTCCTCTGTATATTCTTGGACTAATTTTCTTGATTGCTTTAACACATGCATCTTCTTAAACAAATCTAGCTCATAGTCAACAGGAATGAACTGCTTCTTTAGTTTGTCCACCATGCGATCCCACCTTGTGATCTTATCCTTTCCCCTTCTACCTGATTTAGAACTTCCCCTTCAACTTCTTCTTCTTCATTTTTGTCCTCACTCTCGCAACCTACGAAATTATTTGTCCCTCTACGAAGCTCCTCCTACAATGCATGAACCTGCCTTTGGAGGGCTCTAACCTCCTCAAGATTAATAGCTTTTGCACTTCCACCATGCTTTCTTTGTGGAGACATCTTCTTAACTCAAACCCACAACCACATAGTCCTAGTGCAAACTTCCACACAATCGGCACTCTTTCTACACACTCAGGAAAACCTTTTCTCTGATACCACTTGATGGGGTCAAGCCAAATAATAGAATGGACACAACAGGAAATGGAATACTTTATTAACAATGAAAATATGCTATTAAAATCTTTACAGAGGAATAGACTTCAAAAAATGCCCTATGGGCTTACAATAGTATAAATCTGGAGATAATTTCTCCTTCCAGTACCTCTTCTCAAACTCCACTCCAAACTACCTTTTATAGTGCTAGAAATGTTCTTAAATAGACCCTAAAGGGTTAAGGATTAGGAATACATTCTAGAAAGTTCTAGTTGGAATTCAACACCCAAATAGAAGGCTCCAAAATTTGCATTAGAAGTTAGTGCAAAAATTAGAAGAATCCAAAAATGGTAGCCGAACTTTCAAAAGACATGACTTTTGAACTGTAGCTCTGATTGACAAACTGTTTACATTTTTGGAAAACTCTTGAAGTGCTCTATGGACCTATGGACTAGCTTCACTCATCCCCCATTTTGTGGCCCTATTTGAGGTCATTTGATGCCCCTAACCTGATTTTGAAGCATTCTTATAAGGTCCCCCAAAAGCTAAAAAATTGCAATAACTTCCAAACTGTGGGGCCTTTTGACCTAATTCTTTTTCTAGAATGTTCTAAATTATAATTACAATCATCTAATGAATTTTCACCTTCTAACTTACCAAAATTATGGTTCAATTACATACTCCTATTTTTTTGGTATTTACACATATCCCAAGGTGCTTAAAAACTCTAACCCAAAACAATAATAGTGGAACTATGAGAGTTGGAACCTTTATTTGGCTGAAATGGGTATCTAGAAATGAAAGCACATGAAACAAAACTATATCTAGGGATATTTTTCTGGGTGACACAGGATTGCCGTTATACCTTTGGATGCTCCTACATCAGGTCTTCTAGACTAAACCTAAATAAAAGAATAGTAGAGTCCAGGGTGGTTTGATCTAGTGGGTGCCCCAAGTGGTAGCAATATAGCTATAGGATCGATCTCCAAGTGGGAAATTATTGTTTAGTGTGAAGCCTAATCAATTCCCAAGTGGGAGATTGTTATTCACTGGATCGTAATAATATCGGAGTTGTTATTTGGTGGATGTAGCTTAGGGATTGGGTGAACTACATTAAATCTTGGTGCCTTGTGTTCTTTTTAGTGTGATCTATTATTTTTTGTTATTGGTTATATTTGCATGTAATTTTTATTTATATCTATGGTTTAATCCTAACAATTGTAAAGAAAGATCATACATATGATGAGATTATGCTTATGGATTTGATAGTGTATTTTTTTTAGCATCAACATTTTAGATCACACTCTATGATCCATCATTAGGATGAGAGAAGGATGTGGGATGTATGTACAATAGCCAAGCCCAAGATGAATAAAAGGGAGACAAAGGAGAAGGAGCATGCAATATGAAGAAGAAAAGAAAGAGAAGGGAGTAAATATAAAAAATATATTAAAAACTCAAAATCTCATTATTTATCATTAATTTTACAAAATATAAAGCCAAATAGATGTAATAAAGGAAAACATTGAGAATAAATAAAAGTAAAAATTAAAATCAATGTTTTCCTTTATTACATCTATTTGGCTTTATATTTTGTAACATCAACCATAAATAATGAGGTTTTGAGTTTTTAATATTTTTTTTATATCTACTCCCTTCTCTTTCTTTCTTCTTCATATTGTGTTCTCCTTCCCCTTTCTCTCCCTTTTATTCCTCTTAGGCTTGGCTGGTCTACATACATCTCACATCCTTCTCTCATCCTAATGATGGATCACAGAGTGTGATCTGCAATGTTGATGCTAAAAAAACATACGCAATCAAATCCCAAAGCATAATCTCATCAGTTATGGATTGTGGAAATCTGATATTGTTAATCATACATATGATCTCATAGAGCTACAATTGCAACAACTAATGGAGAACCTTGGAGAAATGAAGAAAATCGAGAGTGTACAATGCAAGTTTGTTTCAATTTTGATTTGTATATTGTTTTATGTAGAAACACATTCCCCTCATTTGGCACTATAGGATGGAAGACCAATAGATCATTTTTAGTGTAGATTAATTAGTACATTGAGTAGATGGGGGAAAAAAATGGTCCTTGATGATACGTTACTTTGAAGATTTTGAAAGGTCAATGAAGCAAAGAATGAGGATACCAATTTCTTTAGTTAAGAAGCATTATAATGATATATTTTTTCTTGTTGATGTTGACTACACATTTGTAGAAGCTGCCACACCTAGGGTAAGATGGTTGAGACCCTTAGGGTATGAAATAAATGTAGATGAAACCTCAATAGCTATAGAAACACTACTAGTAGAAGAAGTAGATAAGGCTACAAAAGTTTTTGAAAACTATAAAGAAGAAAAGTGCAAGGTTACTATGGAACTAAAAACTCCATCAGTTATCAAGAAGGACAAGTTGGTGAAGAAGTTGAAAGCCAAGTTTGGAGAGGGTGATGAGGAGGAAGAGAAAGAACAGGAAAAGGAAGAAGAAACTCAAGCTCAAGCACCTCTAGCATTGACTTAAGGCATGGGAGAAGATAAGGAAGAGGAGGAAACTTAAGGTGTCAAGGGAGAAGAAGTTGATGAAGCACCTACTCCTACCGAGCCAAAGAAGTGGAAGGCTAAGGCACAATCAATGGCAAGGGAAAAGAAGATTGTTAAACCTAGCCCAACCAAGCCCAATGCACCTACCACTAGAGTTAGCACATGTACAACTACTCAGAAGGTCAAGGAAAACACAAAGATAATAGAACAATGAAGCCAAATTTAGAAGAAACAAAGAAGGAAGTATGTGGCACAACTAGATTTTGATGAAGAGAAGACATAATCAGATGTCAACAACAAACTCAAGGTGGTGGGTCACAATCCTCTCTCAGATCTTGAGAATTTATGTGAAATGTTTAGAATAATGTAGACATGTCAGGATTTGCACATATAGATTTTGAAAAATTGGTTAAAGTGGAGAAAAAACAAGTGGAAGAGGCATTATATGCCATGATGTCAAAGTTCAAGAGAATACCATTATAACTTCCAACTCACTCCTTAAAATTCTATATGATATAGTTGAGTCAAAAATGGCATAATTGTTTAAATTTGGAAAGACAAATCAAGGAGACACAATTAGCTAAAGTAATGCTAGAGTTTACTAAGGAACAGATTGCTAAGGCTATCAAGAAATATGTAGTTAGGTTCACACCTAAATATAGAGCCTTTAGCATTCTCCAAAATAATATTGAAGATGTTGTTAATAAGTTAACACAAATATGAAAACAAATTTATTGGTTAATCATTGTTAAGAAATGAGAAACTAATCCTTCAGAGGATAAAGATAATGATAAAGATGATGACAAGGGAGATGATAAAGAAAATAATATAGTTGGTGGAGAGATAGTAACAAAAGAAGATGACATAGCAATAGTTGAGCAGCAACAAGAAGAATAGAGTCTGCATGGCACACAAGTGTTGAGTGTTAGCCTTCCCTATAACACAACCAAGTATACTAAAACTATAACTATTAAGGACATTTCTAATCCATTAGCTCAGAACATCAATCCACTTACTGAAGAAGACTTGAAAAAAAATCTATATCAATCTACACTCCAAGTTAAACTATGTGGAAATCTAGTTTTGGTTAGTGTAGAAGAACTACAAAAGGTAGTAACTGATGTCACAAGGGAAAAGGTGAATCTACAAGAACCACCTCTATCATCCCTTTAGTTACTAATATACAACCTTTGTTTTTAATGCCAAAATATATATCTAGTAAGGTTGATACAATTATTAAATTTGATATTGTTGAGAAGAAAGCAGAAGAGAAGGACATTATTACAAAACAACAAGAAACAAGATAAACAGATTCATCTATACTTACAATATAGGAAGGTACTATTCAAGTCATAGTGTTGGACTAGGGCAAGCCTGAAGAGAGTGAGCTAACACAAAAGGTAAAGGAAAAAATGGTCATCCAAGTACTAGTAGCCTTACCAACATCTGGCACTCCTTCTGCACAAGCTCTTTAGAAGTTGAGAATAGAGGCTATCCCATTGCAAATCTCAATGCCAAGCCCAAGCTCACTAAAGGTTGAAAAGATAATACATTATGAAGATATGACTCTTGATGAAGAAATCGTTATTCCAAAGAATGACTATGATACTATGATATTGGAACAAATAGGCATATTGTAGCAAGCCTGAGAAAGGAAAACATATCAAGAAATGCTTAGGAGAGAACATAGGTAGAAGGAAGTGCTTCAAGATATTAAGTACATCTTTCTAGATGCATTTAGTCTACCAAATTTTGAAGAGACAAGCTACTAATAGAATAACTAATAAATATAGTGAAGAAGGTTAGTAATGAAGACCTTGATACAAATGCAAAATTTTTAGAATGGTTAGAAAAGAAGTTTCAAAATAAGGTGAATGAGAAAATATCTGGTGAGATAGCACTAACTCAAGTTGCATTGGCAACAAAAGTTGAGGATGTAAAGAAGGTACTTGAGTATATATTCTAATCATACACAAAACTATGTGATCTTATACTCTTCACTCAAGAGACTAGAAGTCACATTCTAAGTCTAGAATGTAGAATTACTACATTAGGTGCCAGCCTACCAATAAATATAGCTTAGAGTAAGAAGCATTTCAGGACATTGCTTCAAACGTAAAGTCAATTAGCTATATTGATATAAGATGAGGCTAGCATAAGAGCCAAATTGACATGAATACAAGCATCTCTTACCCCACATGTGGAGATACTACACAAGGAACTAGGCTATGCTAAAACTCTACTGAAGAAAGACCCCAATCTTTCTAATTTAGATGGTCTAGTACACCTTGCTACCGAGCTTGCAATCCAACTCAGGTCATTGGATGTTGCATGTGATAACTAGGATGCAGCCCTCAAGATCATAATGAAGGTCCATAAATAATTTCTAGACAAACACACTATAATTTTATAGCCCATTTGACATAAGTGTCAATAAGGGGGAGATAGAAAAAGGGGGAGATAGAAATATGGGGGAGATATAATACATTTTTGAAGGAGATAAGGTAAGAACAAGATATATGACATGTGGAGAAAATTGGAAAAATATTTGGTAAGGGAGAGCATGAAAGAGTATCAGTGCATTGAAGTCAAAGTGTATCCAAAGAGACAAATTTACTTAGAGAGGAGCAAAAAATTTTTGGATATAGAATAGACATATTAACTTAGGGGGAGTTATCAAACTTTGAGGTATACAAGTTAACTCAAAATTTTGATATTTTCAAGTTTTATATATAAGCTAAGTTAGGCATATGTTATGATTGAGAGATTAAGATTGATAACTTATATTTGAGTGTTTTTTATAGTCATGTCAAAGGGGTAGATTGTTGATCTCATATTGGTTTTGACAAGTGAGTTTCAACACACTTAATCTATTTACTTAGTTCATTCTTAATTAGTAATACATGCTAAGAAAAACATGTAACTATAAGACCATGCCAAGTTACAATGAGTGTTGAGTCACCCAAGTGCCAAGTAGATAGACCATGCCAAGTGATTCAAGAGCTGAGTAAATAGTGGATTCTAAGCAATGCAAGGGTTGAGTCACAATAGAATGATAGTGCATGATGATAGTGCATGCTGAGCATCAGAGACCTCATATGCCAAGTAACATAGTTTTGACATATTTGTTTGTAATGGCACAAAAAACTATGTAAACCATTTTTCAGCCAATTTAAGATTATATTTTAATATTTTAGAGATAAGAAAAAATCTCTATTTGGATTCCTTATGCAATTACATGTATTCATTAAGAAAATGGGAAGGTTTAAGTGGCAATATGGATGAATCTCAATTGTAGATTCATACCTAACCCTAAGTCACCTAGTCTTCTTAAGGAGAATGAAACCCTAAACTATCTGTGAGTGAAAGTGAGTGTGTAAGGAATTGAAGGAGAAAAGAGGATAGTTTGTAGAGAATTCATGGAGACTTAGAAGTTATGAAGAAAGAGTGAATTGTAGAATTAGTTAGAGAAGAATAGAGGATAGAAAAATGGATACAACATTGAGACATCTGATTGAGAAGGGTCAACAAGACATTGTTTAGAGGTGATTTGTTATTAGGAAAGCAAGTGCCAATCATAGGATCTATGTTGAGACATTTTGACAGGTGATTTCAATCAAATCTCTTTACATAGTAGTCCTAGTAGACTATAAGAAATATTTTAACAAGGTGCTTACTTAGTTGTAAGTTGAAGTCATCTAACAAGGAAAACTTCTAATAGGGTGTTGAAATCCTTTAACAAGGTAAGACATAACAGTCTTTGTAAGCCTTTAATAGGGTAGACCTTTCATAGAGTAGATCATGTTTCATGATCAAAACATTGTAACCTTAATTAGATACAATTTACAACTATAGTAGTGAAGATTTGTGTGTGCCATCCCCACCCCAGTTTTACCTTCTCACTTGGAGGGTTTCTAGGTAATCATATTTGGTGTTATGGTTGTGATTTCTTACATGTTCACATGATTTAGATGTATATTATTTACATGTTATTTCAGATTACTTATTGGATGCATTAGATGGATATGTGGTGAAATTTTTATGTGTCCAAGTTTAAACTATTGATTTACCCCCCCACTCTTAGAAGTTTACCTTTCCTATTGTAATTCCAACATGATCACCATTACCTTACCATTATAAACTTCCTTAACATTAAGCTCCACCTTCTTATTAACTATTTTCTTTCAAATGGGTACACTACCTTGTTTGCTAAGCAAGACTAGTAACCTCATGAAGAAGGTTGGTAGATATGTCAACTACATCTTCTCCCATCCAAATCTTTCCATTATGAATTTTGCTTAATATAATTTGAATCCACTCTTTAGTATCAAGTTCATGGTAAAAGTAATGTTTGAATGAGTCTAAATCCTTAAGATGCTCATACCTAAACTTAATAGTCATATCGTGATTGAAAACAATTTCCATATCTTTGTTCATGAATCATCCTCCAATATTTTCAAATTTAGTAGACAAGTAACTTCCTACATCTTCCAAATATACTACATTGTTTGGAGTAATAGATAAAATTGAATTAGGGTTTCCCTCTAAGGGTTTCATAAGAACAACCTTCAATTTGGATCTCTTAACATTCTTAAAATTTTGAACTATAGTCATGTCCATGATTACACCAAATAGAATTTTATCAAAGAATTTATGTGCGAAAAATGATAAAATACCTTTTTTTGAAGTAGGATTTTTCTCAAAATTTCCTTGTCAAATTGCTTTTGAGTGCTCTAAGCTTCTAAGATAATTGCAATGTGGAAATAATCAAGTTCATACTCTATTTATTCAACTAGAACTTGATTAATATCATACTTTTTCAAATAGAAAAAGCTATTTATTTTGATTCTGAAATCAAATATCTAGTAAGGATCATCTATCCAATCTTTCAATGCTATCCAAGCTTAATCATAGCTTCCTTTCATCATGAAAATTCTCCACAAAAATTCACTTTGTGAAATTTGTTGTAAAAACATAGATTTAAATCTTCTTCTATATGTAGGGTTAGTATTTCTAGACATTCTAGTATTTATTTTATCATTATCATATTTAGGTTTCCTACAATCAATTTCTTTATGACCCATACCATGACAATTATGACACTAAAAATTTGTAACATGATTAAATGACTTATTTGTATAATTTCTTTTCATGTGACCTATTTTATTACATGAAAACCACTTACCTCTAAATTCACACTTGGTTTTCTTAGGAGATTCCACTTTCTTAGGTTCATCTAATTTCACTATTTCCTTCTCTTATCCAACTACTTTGGATTTATTAGAAGATTGACTAGATTCAATCTTATCATTAGATTTATCTTTTTCTTTCAGATCTGATACACTTTTAGGTTTCTTTGCAGACATGTTAAAAAAGTAACTAACACTAGTCTTATCATAGGTAGGTCTTTGTATTGACATTGATTCATCAAGCTTTTCTTTGCTAGAATAAAGCTTTTCAAGTTGCAGCTTGCACTGAGCTAGTTCATCTTTCACAATAGTGTTGTACTTATGAAGTGCTTCATGATCTTCTTTTAATGTTTCAAATTCACATGTCCTCTTTGTGAGATTCTCTCTAAGATCTAAATTTTTAATCTTCAAAGAAGATTCAACTTTGCTAGGATCATTCTTTAGACTCAACTTTAGATTAGTAATCTTCAATTCATGCTTTAAGATCTTGTACTCTATCTTCAATTTTGAATATTCATTATCACTAGTTTCAAATTTAGTAGATTCTAGCTTGGATTTTAGATGTTCAATCTTGTCCTTCAGTTGTCCAATGCATACTTTGGAGTCTTCGTATCTATCTTTCAGCTTATCTCCTTTTTTAGGAGACCAATTTTTCTCAAGTGCTCTATAAAGGTTCTACATCAATTGTTCCATATCCATAGGGATCTTACTCAAGTGGTTAAGCATCTTCTAAGTAATTTTACTCCGATACCAATTGTTAGAAATAGGGAATACTAAGAGAGGGTTGGGGGGGGGGGGGGTATCAGTATTCTACAAACTTTTATTTCCAAATTGATATTATTTATTACTTTGGACTATGAATAAGAAAGTAAACAAGTAATGTTGAATAGTAAAAGTAACCATACATAGAGAGAACTCATAACACCATATTTTGTTAACTAGGGAAACCCTAGCCAAGAAAAAACCTTGGTGGGGATGATGCCCACTATATGATGTACTAATATTAATGTTGTTTGTTAGAGGATGGACCCTGTTAGTAGTCTATAAACTCATTCATTACATATGAGTCCCTATTAGGAGACTTTGAATCCCTATTAGGAGATTCCAACCCAATTGAAGTTGTGGCACAATGAGTGCAAGAAGAGCTCACTACCCAAAAAAGTAACTAAAGTTCCTTGAATACAAAAGTATGGATGTTTTACCTTCTTTTTGTTAATCTTTGACCTCATCTCAATCTCAAATCACAAAATTAGGTTATCAAAATTTTCTTCTGCATATGATATGAAACTTCGCATGCACAACTTTTAGATTACACTTCCAAAATCACTTCACAATAATTTGGCAAGATGTATTTGCACAAATACCATGCCTTTTCAAAAAAAATTGTTGGGTTAGCTAGGACCACAATATACTTTTCCAATTTAGAGTAAACATTTAGGATGTTGGCCCTAATTGGTCAAGTAATTATTTTGTAAACAAAATAATTCCTTTACCTTTCAATTTTTTGTTCTATAAATCTTATATAACTCTTTTTTTTACTATCTATATTGATGTTTAGGTTATACATATAATAATCAACATGTATACTATCTCCATATAACCTCTCTTTCATAGATAACATCATATAAACTAGTTATACATCAAAATGATACACTCCTATAAACTAGTTTCATACTTAGATAATTTTCTGAGTACCAAAAAGCTAAGTATCTTTATTTCTAAGGTTTTTTCCAACATGTAAATTATTTTTTGTCATTACTAACATCAATTACATCAATACATATATCCAATTTCAAACACAACAAGTCTAATCAACTCTAGCTCTAATACTAGTATGGTGAATGTTGCATTGCTACAAAGAGACCCAACTTGTCTGTTCTAGGTACTAATTGGATTAGGTGATTAAATAAGTCCAATTCCAACTCTTCTCAAAGATTACTTAACCCTTGTTCTTAACCTTGAAATACTGACTTCTTTAGATAGTATAATACTTCACCTTCACTTAGAAAGCTCTAAGTGTTGCTTTCTCACAAATTGTACTCTTCATTGTAGGGGTATCCATCTTCATGAAAATATTCCATTTTCCTCCTCTTGGATCCATTTGGAAAGATCTTCAAGTCTTTTTCCTATTGATTTCAAAATTTGGTCTCTAAGAAGTCTATTTAGGCCTAGTTCCAATTAGCCCTTGAAAATGACTAATTCCACTCTCTTACCAAAAAATTCCAAACTTGGAAAAATGAGTCCAAACTTGAGTATTCTTTTGGATTTCCTAATAGATTCCATAGGTTTTAGTGTCTTAAAACCTCCATATACTAGCTTCCTATGAACTAGGGAAAATAGGGCTAATAGGCCTAGTTTTTAGGACTAACTATTATCTTGTGGAAATGTTGTTCAAAGCTTGGTCTAATGGATTGGCATAAGCTCAATAACTTGGTGTAATGGATTGGTATAAGCTAAATAACTTCATCTAATGGATTGATATAAGATCAATCCTCATATTTTAATAGGATATGATGAAATCCCACCTAGAATTGTACCTTTACCCTACAGTACCTCTCTACCCTACAAGGAATCTTTTCTTCCTTCTATCGTAAACCTTTAACTAGGCTCTATCTGCTCACCTAGGGTTTAGTAGAAAAAATAGTTTTTCAAACTTAAATGACTCCTAATCCTAGACATATATGCACTAATCACTCCCCTAGCATTTTCATCTACCCTTAGGTATTTCCCATGGCTAGATTTCATGCAAAAGCCATATCTATATAGACTAGTCAACACAAAACTTGTAAGATGTTCAAAACCTAAAAAATTTACCCAACACTTAATACCTACTCTAATAAACTCTCATATCAATTGAAAAACTCTCCAAAATAATGAAAGAACACTATAAAATAATCAAAATGAATCTTTCAATCCATCTTACGGAACTATCTCTACTAAAACTCAAGAAGTTTCTAGAAATGTTGTAGAGCTATATTTCACACACAAAACTATTACAATGCATACATCTGATGTAGATTTGAGTCTTTACTAATATTTAGATGCCATCTCCACCAATATAGGGCCTATTGGTTGATTTCTCACTCCCTATCCTTAAGGGAATCTAGGATAACTAAGTTTAATGCAACATTTGCAATAATTGCAAATGTTATCATGGAAACTTCTTGATAACATTTGGCATCTTTTTCATTATGCCTTCATCCTACTTTATAGGACCTCTAACCTCTATACTCTAAGGAACCAAAAACATTTATGGCCATTAAGCATCTTTCTCACCATTATATGTGTTTAGAACATATTTAAGATTCTAATCCAACACTAAGCTTCTAGCACTAAGAAAATTAGTTAGCAACTAACATTGGCTATTTGTGTGACCTTAGTTCTTGTGAGTAACTCATTAGCCCACATAGAAAATGACCTTCTAAGGTCTAAAACCATCCTAACCTAAAGTACTTTATTTGGGTAGAGCAAAAACAAGCCAAAATATTAGAGATGGAGAGGTTAAATTAGGTGTGCTCTTGCACCATCATTGTATGTTGTAAATCCTATCACAAGGTTGACCTAATAGTTCTTATTGATCCTATTAGGGAAGATTACTAGAAGTGGTCAATTGTAAGCTTTTACAAGATAACTTTGTACTATAGTAATAAATCTTGTGGGAATCATCCCCACCCTAGTTTTAGTTTCTATTTCGAAGGTTTCTGGGATACCAATATTGTGTCAAAGTGTTATGAATGTTTGATTGCTTTCAGTCTTCCATGCATTCAATTAGATCAAATTATATGATGAATTTTTAATTGTTGAATTAAAGTATAAGTTTTATTGGTTTCTAATTCAACCCCCCACCCCCATAGTCACCTTGTCTATACTGCATTTCCAACAATTGGTATTAGAGCATTGGTTCTCGAATCAAAAGTTTAGTAGCTTGAGAAAAGATTAGAAACAATAGAAGTCTATAGACTAGTGAAAGCTAGTGAAAATTTAAAAATAGATCTATAATTGGCCATGGATCAACTCAAGAAAGTGAACAAGCAACTCTCTCAATACCTAAAAAGAAGGAAAAATATTGCAAAATAGATAAATGAAAATCTCTAGATTGAAGAAAGAATTGAAGACATTTGTTAGGAAAGAAGTTTAGATGAAGCTAATGCAACAATCACATATCTACTTGAAAAGAATCTTACTCTTTATGAAGAATTCAAAAATGTTGAAAAGAGAACAAGAAAATCAATTAGACCAATTATGAACTCATGGAATAAAAGGACAAAGCTAAAGAAGACATAGAATAAAAGGACAATGAAATTAATCAACTATCTCTTCAGCAAATAGATCTATTTGATCAACTCATTGATACAGAACAAGAGTTCATCAACTTGAGAACAAAAAATAAAATATTGAAGAATGACCTCAACATAGAGAAGCAAAACAATGAGAGGATGATGAAATCTCATGAAAGCATGAATCAATTGAATGAGAAAAATCAATTTAGATACAGACGAAAAAGTTGAATTAGGATACACAAAAGAAGGTGAATCATCTTAGCAAGGAGCTCAGAAGGATAAAAGGCCTACATGTAGTTATTGTGGAAAAATTGGTCATACATCAAAAAAGTTTTGGAGTGATTGTAAATCAAAGTTCAGTGCAAATTTTTATAGTTGTAACAAACTAGGGCATAGAGCAAATGAAGGCATAGAGAAATCCAAGTTTGAAGGAATGTGTCACAATTGCAACAAACAAGGACACAAATATTTAGAGTACAAGACCAAGAAATAGAACCCAATAGGAAAAAATTGTCAAAACTATACTTGGTTGGGATTACAATACATGGTGTAGATGTCACTATTGTGGTGAGTTAGGGTACATTGGAGCAAACTGCATAAAATATCACACAAGGAAGAGAGACACTACATGTTAAAGCTTGAGCCTAGAAACTAAAGATGATAAAGATCAATAAATAAATCATATACGAGATAAAAATAAACACTAGAAGATATCCTTGGAAAACCCTTTGAGAATGAAGGAAAAAACCTAGCTACACAATGAAAGATCATTTTATTAATAATATGAATTGAAGTGTACAATGCCTATCACTTAATATGATGTAAATAAATTAAGTAGGGACTCTTCACATTCCAACCAAAGTTCTTTCCAAATTCCCAAAATGAGACTCTTTATTACAAATAGAATAAGAGCTCTTTGAGTTTCTATGCCTCAAATCATGTCAAATGACATATGTCATTACATTTAATATTACAATTGAAACATAAGTGTCATTTTCAGCTAAACATAATAATAATAGTAATAACATGCATATTTCCAAAGATAAAGATCTCTATCATAACTACCATCCTCAACACTCCCTCTTAGCTAGAGAGGGATATTTAGTTGAATAATTGCAAAAGACTGCATCCAAAATATTAATGATAAAATATCATCCCATATATCCTATGAAAACCTATAATAATCAATAATATTCATGGAATCACTCAACATGAAACCCTGTAATAAACTATCATATTCATGAAATAATGCAAAATGAAACCCTATAATAGTAACTCATATTCATGGAATCACTCAACATGAAAAGATTTGCAAAACTCATAACTATGCCTATATTTACAAACTCTCTCAATGTGAACTATCATGGAATATCTCAACTTGACATCCAACTCCCATTATGGAATCTCTCAACATGATGTTCACTATCACATACTGAAAGAGTTATCATAGCTAATCTTACAATCTCATTTATTCACACAAGAGTAGAAATAGGCATAAATAAAACAAGACTTAGTTCCATTTAAGTCTCAAATTTTTCAAATAACACAATTATTAAAAGATTATATGAGAATCATGGGATTTCCTAAGCACCCATTATGATAAAAGAAAGAGCTTAGATTTGCATCTTCTTCAGTGCAATCATCTTATTAGTACTAAGGTCATGAGCTTTATGAAAAATTATTGAAAATTTACTATATGTTCATTTTCCAATTCAGTATAGCTATAGTTCAAATGTATGTAGGATGATAACAATAATATTAGCATGAATTATGACCAATATAATAAGCTATTCACAATGGTGTTGGACATCTAATTGAAAAGCTCATTGTTGTTGAAGATCAAAAAGGGGGATTATTGTAAAAGAATGTTTTGGATCCTTTTTTTGCCATCAATGTCAAAGCTGCTATTTGTAGCGATGATATTTGCTTATAAGATCCAAGCACTATCACTTAGTTAGTTGATGAAGAGGATTTGATCAACAAGATGTAACAAGAGCACCTAAAGGAAAGGTGGAGTTATGATGTTGTAATGAAGTGCAAGGATCAATTAAGGCAATGGTTAAGTAATGTATTGATGCTATACTCAAATATACAAAGGTTGGTCACACTTAGATACATTAGAAGAAGAATTTGAAGCAAGGTTGACTACAAAGCTTTAACTAAGATCATCAGTAGGTGCTGAGCAAGTTAGTTGAAACCAAGAAAATTCTGAGTAGAAGTTGAGTAAAAAAAATTTCTAGTGTGTGCCAAGTGATCTTCAAGTGTTGAGTAAAGATAAGGTGCCGAGCATAAAAAAAAATTTAGTTAGTGTTGAGTGATCTTAAGCTGTCGAGCATTAGGAAAAACATAGTTGATGCCCAGTAACATAGTATGTGTTGAGCACCAGTATTTCGATAGTCTCGAGCTACTACATTATTTAAAATGATGAAGATTCATCAAATTTGAGCCAACATAGTGGTTGCATTGAACTTTGTGAATGAGTTGGAAGACAAGGATGATGAGTTGTTGGCACAAAATCTTATATAAAGCATTTTTGGGCAAATTCTAAAAGATTATTCAAGAATTTTCTAGAGGAAACAAAATATGGGCTAGATACAATGAATCCTACCTAATCCATGTGAATTGACATTGAAAAATGAAAGAATCGAGTGGGAAAAGGAACTTCAAGACTTCTATCTAAGAAGTGATAGACCAAGAAGCAAATAGCTGCTAATATTATTGTTGCTGAAGTGCCAAATCTATGAAGTGATTGAAAAGGTGTCAAGAAGGAGACATCTAGGAGATGTTAAGTCCTCTAACAAGGTCACGTTTAACAGTGTGTTGTAAACCTTTAATATGGTAGGCCTTTTATAGGGCATCACTTTAGAAGCATAAAAATTGAGTAGCATGTTACTGGTGGTTTTTTCCAAATTGGGTTTCCATGTAAATCACTATGTCATGTGTTGATTTTTTGTGTGTTTATACTTGCATGTTGATTTACAGTGACTTGCTAATTAGATAAGTCATATCTTGGATGAATGAATGGTTGAATTGGTTCACTACACTTAGTGAAAAGTTTAAATTGGACAATTGGACCTTGAATAACTAGTTCACCTGCCCCCTCTTAGTTATTCTAAAGGAATTCTAACATAATGGTAGGAGTAATTTTGAATAGAAATTATCGATCACATGATCAATACTCTACATAATTGTATATTATCTCTACAAACAACTCAATCACACAATATCCAAGATTAAAAAAAATTGAGAACCTCAAATCAATCATAAGGAAATACTTGTGCTACTTGAGCCACTCATCGAAAAACAACATTCTTTAATAGAAGAATGAATGATATCACACCAAATTCCTTACTAAGATCATGACCTTTATGAAAATTTATTATAAGTTCATTTCCCAATTTGTTGTAGCTACAATTCAAACTCTTCTCCTTAGGAGAATCTTTGGTGAAATCTAGAATGTATGCAGGATGATAATGATAATATCAGCATGAAATATTCCTAATATGATAAGCTATGCACAATGGTAGGAGTAATCTAGAATAGAAATTATCAATCACACCATAAATCCTCTACATAATTGTATATTCTCTCTATGAATAGCTCAATCACATGATATCTAGGATTAAAAAAAGGAGAACCTCAAATCAGTTAGAAGGAAATACTTGTGCTACTTGAGCCACTCATTGAAACCCAAAGTTCTCAAATAGAAGAATAAATAATATGACACCAAATGCCTTGAAAGATTGTATAGACTACATAATTACAAAAGATAAAAGTAAACTATTTGTAAAACATGGTAGAGACATATAATATTAGTCATTGAAAGTAATAGAAAATCATCTTTCAATAGTCGCCTAACATAAATCTTTATGACATTACACAAAAGATGAAGGGTCTAAAAACTATTAAACTATCATTAAAAGATTAATAAAATATTACAAGTGACCTGCTCTACTATGACCAAAGACCAAATCAATATATTTAAAAATTCCATTAGGATTGTTGACATATCAGTTAAATTTTTTATCAGTGACACACACTTATTCAAATTCTATATAGCTATTGAGCTCATTAAATAGTTTACAGTGTTTTCCATGTAATTTAGTAGGCACTGATTTTTATAGTTTCTATTGAGTCTTTTGGAATAATCCTAGTGGATAGCAATCATACTCAATTAGTGTGAAGTCCAATAGTTCAAACCATGCATTTCAATGTATACCAAGTTTATTATTGGTTACCAAGCATTGCAGTATCTACCAACTTAGCAGCTCATGTGATGCAAAGCCAGTATTAACCAAGCTACTTTATGCTAGCCAAGTGATTCAGTGTTTGCTAAGTTGCACAATGTTTAACAAGTCACCAGTGTAGACTAAGTTTGAGACTACTTGAAAGTGATCAATATGCAACAAGCTTCTATGTCTACCAAGTGCATGTGGATGTCAATTATTAGAACCTCACCAAGTTAGTCTTCAAAACCTAAGTGTCTTCATCTATGTTGACTTTGTAATATTTTTGTTAACTTGTATCATCGCTGACTTTATAATTTGTATATTTGGATTGGTATATATATGTAATGTATTGTACCATATCAGTGAAAAAAAGGCATATGTAATTTGAATTTGGATGTGAAAAATTCAAGTTATGAATGTAGCAAATAAAGGACAAATTATGAAGGCGATAATAATATAAGGAGTAGCAAAGATATGTCTATCATAGAAAGGTGATTGGTACACTAAGGAATCTTGATCAGAAAACTCAATTTCAAACCAAAGATCTATTCCTTCATCCTAATAGGCGAACTAGTCAAAATACTTTAACAAGGTAGACCTAATAGTCTTTCATAAATCTCTTTACCAAGTGCATACTTCATTGTATGTTTGTAAATCCTCTCACAAGGTGGACCTAGTAGTCCTAATTACTCCTAATAGGGTAGATCAATAGAGGTGATCAATGTAAACCTTAATAGGCCAACATTATTCTATAGTGCCAAATTTTGTGGGTATCATCCTTACCCCAATTTTACTTTCTATTTGGAAAGTTTATGGGTCACCCAATATTTATGTTCAAGTGCTATGAATGCTTTCATGTTTTCAGTATCTCATGCATGCAATTAGATTAGATTTCATGAATTAAGTGCTAATTGATTTATTTTTATTTGTTAAAAATTTTAGAATTTACTAACTCACCCCTCCCCTCTCAATAACTTAGCCAGTCTTGAATATTTCTAACAATTGGTATCAGAGCATTATGGTTCTCAAGAGAAAGTTTAACAATTTGAGCAAAAGATCAAGGATATGGAGATATTCAAACTTGACTAAGCTATTGACAATGAAAAGTTGGATCTAGGAATGGCCATTGCCCAACTCAAGAAAGCTAAGGAGCAACTTTCTCAATCTCTAAAAAGAAGAAAGGATCTTGCAAATCAAATGAATGATTATATATACATTGAAGAAAGAATTGAATACTTTCACCCTTCAAGTAGCTCAAATGAGGCAAATGAAGCAATTGAGGAACTCCTAGAGAAGAATGGTTCCCTACAAGAAGAAGAAAGCAAGCTAAAAAGAGAACAAGAAATTCAATTAGTAAGGTTATGTGAAGTCTTGGTATATAAAAACAAGATAAAAGAAGAGATAGATGGAAGGAACAGTGAAATCCAAAATCAATCCCTTCAGCAAGAAGACCTTATTGATCAGCTCTCCAATGCAATGATCTAAATTTTGAAAGGAAAATCAATGAAAGAATGAAAAATGATCTGAGATCTAAAAGAAAAATCAATGAAATATTGAGGAATGATCTAAACTCTAAGAAGCAAATCAATGAGAGCATGGTGAAATCTCAAGTAGACATGGATCAACTAAATGAGAAAAACCTGTATAGGAAAAAAGGAAAAGTGGGAATTGGATACAAAGAAGGTGAATCCTCCAAATAAGGTGCTCAAAAGAATCAAAGACCTACTTGCAATCACTATGGTAACATAAGTCATACATCAAAAAAATGTTGGAGCAACAGCAAAGAAAAATTCAATCAAAAATTCTATAATTGCAATTAGCATGGTCATAGGGCTAATGAATGCAAAGAGAAACCAAGATTTGGGGGAAACTATCATAAATGTAAGAAACATGGACAGAAGGCATCAGAATGAAAAATAAATACATTGAATCCTACAAAACAAATTGTAAAAGCAATATTTGGTTGGGACTACGATACTTGGTGTAGATATCATTAGTATGGTGAATATGGACACATTGCTATGAATTGTGTTAAACATCATATGAGGAAAAGAGATACCACTAAAAGATGTTTCATTTGTACAAAACTTGGTCATCTTGCCAAGAATTGTATGAATACTAGTAAAATTGAAGATGAGAAGTAGGAAAAGGTTGATAACATTCAAAATTAGATGAGACAGTAATGGATTCCTAAGTCTACCAAGGATACTTATCCAAGAAATGATGGTCAAGTCACTCAAGAATTGGGTGACTCTACCATTTCTAATTAAGATCTCAAGGAAGAAATCGAACTAGGCCATGAAAGAAAACATCCTAATTAGTTCCAGTTGAAAGGTGACAAAGTTCAAATCTATATACAAGATACAAAGGGATAACTGAGCAATATTGGTATCAATTATTACTAAGTTACCTTCTCTACTGAGTAAGGTTAGGTCATAGACTCTATCGAGCAAGGTTAGGAGTAATAAAGGTACTTATGGTTATCGAATCATGGAGATGTCACTGAGTAATCAATGCTATATATTGGATGATAGTCTATTGACACATCTACTTTCATACCAAGAATTAATGGAAAACTTTAATCAAAAGGCATGGAATCAAATTCATTTCTTACCATGAACTTTCAAGTGATATTATGATGAGCTATTTTTTGTGCAATCAAAGTTACTTGAATGAATTTCTTGCAAAAAAATTTTGAAGTGCTCTCAAGCTACTGAGTGAAAATGACATCTAGCAGAAGTAAGGTCAAAAGAGGGTCTAACATGTTGGTTTGAGGAACTGAATGGGAAGTGTCAGATTTCAAACTCACACCCACAGTTGCTAAAACCCTAGACCCAAGTGGAGCTCAATCCCAAATCCCTCCTAAAGTACTTCTTGTCAATGAAATTCACTCTCTTTTTAAATGTGCTATTCAAGAAATTGGTACTCTGGAAATGGATGATGCCCTAGGTAAATTATGTGTTGATGGAACCCTAAAACTTGAGCATCAACATCTGGAAGCCAAAGGATTGACACATATCCCCCATATGCCCTAAGGATTTCAAATTAAATGGATTAGGTTTATCCTTAGCTAGGTGCATAACAATTAGCTTTAGTTAGGCAACCAATTTTGATAATAAAGAAGATGATTCATCAAATTGTTGGCCTCCCCATGCTAGCCAAAGCCAAAACAATGAAAACCCTAGGTCGGGCAGAGTTGGAGAATAAAACCCTAGCTAAATGGGATGGAAGAGGTATGAAAATGAGTAGTGTTACAAATGCAGAATTGAAATTTAGAATTCATGTCATTGCACATAAGATATACAGTTCAAGCCATCTTAATAATGTATCATGTAAAGACCTAGATTTCACATATAAAGTGCTTTAAAATAACTTATCTTATGACCTTGTTGACCTATTGTTAAGGCATTTCAATAAGAATATGGAAAGTATTAGAATATCAAAGAACAACCCATTCAAATTTGGTTCACTACTAACCTATGTATTCTTCTATGTTCAAAAGTTCTTCCCTTTGAAAGGCACTGTAATCTAGAGAAAAGATGTGCCTGTGCTTTACAAAATAAATGAATATACTGTAGAAATGGGTAAGAACTATGGCAACATCATGGACAACTACTTCAATACATTCAAGGACAAAATGAAAAATAGGTTCAGGATACCAAAGAAGTTTGTTGAAGATTATAAGGATGATGTGTCCTTCATGGTGGGCAGTGACAATGTGTATATCTAGGAAGTTAAGACTAGAGTTGTGTTGGTGAAACCTCTTGGCAATGAGGTGAACATTGATGAGACTAAGGACATCATTGAAGCCCATGCAAATGAACTTGTTAATCCCAAGGCCTCTTATTTTGGAACTTATGATGAAGCTAAGTCCATAATTGAGCTAGAAATAAAGCTCCCACAACTAGTTAACAAAGGGAAGAGAAGGATAGCAAAGTTGAAATCAAGTGCACCTCTCTTTTTAACTGAGGACCAAGGTGAGGATGTGGAAGAAGTAGAGGATGAAAAATAATTTTAGAAAGAAGAAGAACCTTTGAAAAAAAAGGGCAAGGTGATCATCAAAAAGCTTGCAAATTCATCCACTACGGTCTTCACCAAAAGGTCATGAAAGAAAGGAAGTGACTTGTATTCAGTAAACCTCCACCCACCTTCTAGGAAAGATTAAAGCTAAGAGTAAGAATAAAAAACTTCAAAGCACTCAAATATAATACTAGGACTAAGGTTGAGTAGAAGCAACTCGAAGACTTGGTGCTAAGCAAAAGGGGTAAGTGAAAGTACCCACTAGACTAGATTGCTTCTCAAGTCTCTAGTGAATTACCAGAGAATTTAAAGCCAAAATGGGATTTTGCTATGCAAATAGTCAAAGATATATATATATATATATATATATATATATATATATATATATACACCTTGAGGCAGTTACTACCAAGCATATCAAATGCTGATGTGAAAGAGTCATTAAAGAAAAATGAAGAAAAACTGACTCTAAGGTTCAATACATGTTTGGTTTTGATTAAAGACATTAAGCATGTTGTTAAAATGTCATGAACACTTGGAAAAATATTTATCATCTTCATAAACCAAGTGAATTTCCAATTGATGTAAAGGATGATGAAGAAGAAGAAGATAAGGAGAAAGATGAGGAAGAAAATGTTGAAGAAGTTACTCACTTTGATAATGAGGAAGATGAAGAGGATCAAGGTCCAAAAGCTACTACAGAAGAAAAGCTAGATGGTGAGGAGACTAACCTATTCAAGATAGTTGCAATAGTTATTGCATCACTTCCTCACTCCCCAAGCAAACCATTGACTACATCAAGTATGGTGACAACTTCAACAAGTTTGGTTGTGACTACTAGTGATACATCAAATGTCCAATCACTCTTTGCCCCAACTCATCTCAGTATATCACTGACAAAAGTGACTTCCACTTCATCCACCAAGCTATAGACTCCTTTTTCATCTATCAAGTTAAGTTCTTCAGTCTTCATTCTCTAGTTTTGTCTACTTTAGTTTTGAGTACATCTGTGATTAGGTCTCTAGTTTTTTCTACTTTAGATTTGGGTACTACAATTTTGACTTCATCAATTTTGGATTCTTCAAGTATTTCTATAAGTATTCCATTAGTTAGAATAGTATTAGTTTTTATTGCAAGCCCAAGTATGTCTACTATTGTTTCCATTATGGATACAAAAGCAATAAGTGCAAGGAATGTTGAGTCTAAGGTTCAAAGTACAAAATTTTTGGGGAAAGGAAACGAGATAGAGGAAGACATAGATTTAGATGAGGAAATTGTAATTCCCAAATGGGATATTTACAATCTTACTTTAGATCAAATGCACACATTTGGTGAACTCCTTCAGAAAAGGGCTAAATAGAAAAAACTAAGAGAGGAGAGAGATAGAGAGTATAAGATAATAGAAGATGCCAAGAACATTCTATCATAGGCAACAAGAATTGAGGTTGATTCTTCTCAACCTATTTTGTAGCAGCTAGTTGAAGTAGTCCAAAAATTCAATGAGGACACCAAGGGACAAGGTAAGCTAGTTGAAAAGGATGAAAAGAAATTTGATAATAAAGTGTTGGAGCACATTGCTCGACAAATACCTATTTATCATTTCTACAATTTTGGTCAATCTTGAGGCATCTTGTTTAAATGTATCATCACTTTTTGGGAATCTATGTGATGTCTTTAAGTATACAAAGTAAGTAAAGGAAAAATTGTCAAAAATTTATATAGATCTTAAAGCAAGTGCTCAGTAGCTACAACTTGACCCTACTTCAAGCTCTGGACATTTCAAGAAGATCAGATTTTTGATAGATATGCAAGCTGAATTATTAAGAGAAGAAGCAAGGACCCTTTCTATTGGAAATGATTTAAAAGATCATGAATGAAGAGAAATGGAATTCGTAAAGAATGTTTCAATCATTGTTTTGTCATTGATGTCAAACTTGCTACTTTTAGGAATGAAAATTGCTTTAGTGATCCAAATACTATTAATTGGTTGATTGACAAGGAGGTGGCAATCAATAAGATGTAACTAGAGTACCTAGAGAAAGGTTGAAATTATGATGATGTAATGAAGTATAAGGATCAGCTAACCATTGATGAAATAATGTATTGATGACATACTCTAAGGGGATGGAGACACTGAGATACATCATAGATGTAAGGATTAACTAAGTTCATTAGAAAGAGACGAGCAAGCTAGTTAGAGCCGAATAGATTCTCAGTTGAAGCCGAGAAAGTTCAACTTCAGTATAAGCTAAGTGATTACTCAAATTCTAAACAACACAAAATCCTTCAAGTGCTGAGTAAGTTTTCAAGTGCCAAGAAAAGCCAAAATGCTTCAGGTGAGCCAATAAATAACATTAAGTAATCGAGTAACACAGACGGTGCCAAGCATCAATAAACCAATGATGCTGAGTTGCTGCATTATTTTGAAAAGTCAAAGATTCGCCAGATCTAAGCTAACATGGTAGTTATTTTGAATTTTGTGAACCTGATAGAAGATAAGAATGATGAGCTAGTGGCACAAAACACTATGTAAAATGTTTTTGGAAAATGCTAAAGGATTTATCATGAAGTTTCTAGAAAAAACAATTTTAAGGGAAAATAATACCATTTTCTCAAGAGAAAATTGAGATTTGAGTGGGAAATCAGGAACAGAACTTCTTTATAAGGAGTTACAAGTCAGAGATCAAGTGTGCATGCATGAAAAAGAGTTGTTCATAAGTGTAATCATGCAAAGAAGCCAAGAGGAGTAAAGAACAGAGCATCAAGACTCTGAGTTGATCAAGTGACCAGAGATTGCATTGGCATAATGAGTGGAATAACTCAAGGAGATAGATCTTAAAGGGTGAACAAGCTATCAACACTGCAAGGGAAGAGAAGCCAAGAAAAGAAAGGAATTGAAGAGTGATATGAAATCTGCACAGTTAGGGTTGCAATCTTTATCAGGTGAAAACCCTTCTAATACTTTCTTACCATTGTATTAGATATTGAAAGCCTACATTGCTAGGTTAGCTTAATATCTAGGTGGATAAGCCTCAGGAAAAGGATAAAGTAATCCCCAGGAGAAGGACAAAGAGATCCTCAGGAGAAGGATAAAGAGATCCTTAAGAGAAGAATAAAGAGATCCTTAAGAGGAGGATAGGAGATCCTTAGAGAGGGATAAAAGATTCTTTTGAGAAGGTGATTGAAAATACCATGGACTTGGGTGAGCCTAACAACTCTATGTAAATCCTTTAACAGGGTGACATTTCAAGTTGAATTTTCTTAAATCCTTTAACAAGGTCACATTTAACAATGTGTTGTAGCCTTTAACAGGGAAAACCATCAAAAGTTGTTGAAATCAATTGCACAGTTATTTTGTGGGTATCATCCCCACTCCAGTTTTACCTTCTTATTCTTGGAGGGTTTCTAGGTTATCAAATCCTTAGTGTTATGGTGTGATGCATGTTTAATTTTCATGGTTGTTTAATGTTTAATTGTATACATGATAATTTTAGTTATGTGCCATTAAGAATTTGTAGATAAAGTTTTATTGGACATCATTGGACCTTGGATAACTGATTCACCCCCCCTCTCAGTTATTATAAATAATTCTAACACTTTCAACATTGATTGACATACAAAATGTGATCCTTCCAATCATGGATGCTATGCAAAAACATATTTTATATTCAAAAACTCTAATCCATGATAACAACTTCTCTATTCTAGACCACATGATTGAACTATCAGCATAGGTACAAATTTCAATTTATACATGTAAGGTCTTACAAGAAAATTGGGATAAAACCCTGGTAATCACTCTTAAGGTACATTATGAATTCTTATCCCATTTTGGTGTCTCTATGTAAATATGTTAGATAAATCTTTGGTATTACTATCAAAAAGGGGGAGAAAAGTTACACTGGAGAAATGTTATATGGGAGATATAGATGAGAAAAGTTATAGAGAGACACATAGTATGGGGGAGAAATATGCTATGGTGGAGAACTACTTTGTATATACCTCATAAAGATCAATTTTGGAAAGAAAATCTCAAAAAAATATAAGTCTACTCTTCTGAGCTAGTATCACATGGTGATGAATAAAAGGTATTTAATTTTGGCTAATAAGTGCTTTTGTCACTAGTGCCAAATGAGGAGATTGTTGACATATATAAGTCAAGTTTCTTATTAGTGACACAAACTTATTTGGATTTTCTATAGATATCAAGCTCATTAATTAGTTTATAGTGTTTGCCATGTAATTTAGTAGCCACTGAGTTCTATAGTTTCTGCCAAGTCTTTTGGACTAATCCCAATGGTTACTGAGAAGACTCAGTCAGTGTGAAGTATAACATTTCAAACCATGCATTTTAATGTATACAAAGTTGATCATTTGTTACCAAGCATTGTAGTATCTACTGAGTTAGTAGTTCATGTGATGCGAAGCCAGTGTTAATTGAACTACTTTATGCTAGCTAAGTGATTTAGTGTTTACTAAGTTGCACGATGTTTACTGAGTCACTAGTGTAGACCAAGTTCAAGACAACTTGAAAGTGATTAGTATGGGTTGAGATTCTACATCTACTAAGTGTGTGATAATTCCAAGTACTAACAGTGGATGCTGAGCATTAGAACCTCACCAAGTCAGTCTTCAAAACTTGAGTGTCTTCATGTGGGCTAACTTTGTAATATTTGTGTTAACTTGTATCATGGTCAACTTTGTAATTTGTATGTTTGGAATGGTATATATATACATAGTTTATTGTACATATTAGTCAAAAAAAGGCATATGTAATGTGAATTTGGATGAAAAAAATTCAAGTTATGAATGCAACAAATAAAGAGTGAATTATCAAGGCCATAATAGTATAAGGAGTAGTAAAGATATATCTATCATAGAAAGGTGATCAATGCACAAAGGAATCTCTATCAAAAAACTTACTTGCAAACCAGAGATCTACTACTTCATCCTAATAGGTGAACCAGTCAAAATCCTTTAACAAGGTAGACCTAATAGTCTTTCATAAATCTATTTACTAAGTGCATACTTCATTGTATGTTTGTAAATCCTCTCACAAGGTGGATCTAGTAGTCCTAGTTGTTCCTAATAGGATAGATCATGAGAATTGATCAATGTAAGCCTTAACAGGCTAACTTTATGCTGCAATACTAAAGTTTGTGGGTATCATCCCCACCGTGGTTTTACTTTCTATTCGGAAGGTTTTTGGGTCACCAAATCTTTGTGTTCAAGTGTTATGAATGCTTTCATATTTTTAGTATCTCATGCATGCAATTAGATCACATGTGATGAATTAAGTGGTAATTGATTTATTGAATTTGTTAAAAGTTTTAGAAGATACTGATTCGCCCCTCTCTTCTTAGTAACTTAGCATAGTCTTCAATATTTCCAACAAGGATACACCACAAGTAAAAAAATGAGTGGCACCAAGAGTTATAACTGACAAAATGAGAAAAAAATATCGAATGAAGCAAGAATCCAGACATAACTATCTCCAAGGTTAGAAACTGTTAACTATACAAAACCATAATCATTATAGCTACCAAATTAAAATATAAAATATTTGAGATTTGAACTACCATTATTAAAGGAATAGAAGTCAAGAGATAATAAGGCCATGCTAGAAACATAGGTCCATCTTGGAATAAAGAAAAGCCATGGAGAAACATACAATCATACTCCAACTCTACTAATTGTAATGAGTATATAGACAAGGAAGATTCTAGCCATTGCAATTGTAGTGTTATGCCAAAGGAGAAGACAATCAAGAAGCTACATGAGGTGATCTTCCAAAGATACAAAGTATTGAAGACTCGGGTCCTAAGAAGATAACATCAGAGGTAATGGCCTCTCTTTCTAATTCTCTAAGAAAATCCTTAGTGTAGCCAAGCTCAGAGAAGGCTTCTACCAAGTTGATTGAGGTAAAAATTGCATCGCCAAGAACCCAACCAATCTTTGGAGCAACATTATTGATTTCTACAATGAATGAAGTTTCTATCACTTCATCTACCAAGAAACAACCTCCAAGCATTCCAGAAGCATACTTTACCAAGCTACACCAAGGTATTTCAAGAATTCTTGATGTTAGTATTGTTATTTGTACATTTATTTCAATTTCTACTATTTCAACTATTATTTCTATACCAAGTGTATCCACAAAAAGTGCAATCGCAGTTGAGGTTAAGCCTCAACCAAGCACAAAAGTTAAGAGCAAAGGAAAAATCAATTTCCTTCTAGTATTCTAATAGAAAAGGGTAAATAAGAAGAAATTGATTTGGATGAGGAAATTATTATTCCAAATTGGGATACCTCTAACCTCACTCCTAAAGAAATGGATACTCTACATGAGCTATGGAAAAAGAGGGATAAATAGAAAAAACTCAGAGAAGAAAGGATAAATAAAAATCAAGTGCTTGAGGATATAAAAGGAATATTAATTGATGTACTAAGTATTGAGGTTGATGAGAAGAAACCAATTTTGGATCAACTTGTTGAAGTTATTTGCAAGTATAATAAGGAGCTTAATGGGAAAGAGAGGCCCTTCTGCAAAAGGTAAAAGGAAATTTTGAAAATAAAGTTTTGGAGAAAGTAGCACAGAAGATATCTATTGACCAAGTAGAATTATCTACTATTCTTGCTATATTTGAAACATCTACGAATTATGTTTTTTATCTATTTACAAAGCTAAGTGATGTATCTAACTTTTCCAAGGAAATAAAGGATAAATTATCCAAGCTATATGAGGACATGGAGGAAAGTGCACAATAATTGTCACTTGATCCTAGTTGTAACATTGCACATTCTGTAAAGATAAGGTATTTGATAGATCATTAGGCATAATTATTAAGGGAAGAAGCTAGAATTAGGGCCATACTTGCATATATTCAAGGCATGATCCTTCCCAACATGGATGCAATGCGAAAACATATTGCACATGCAAAGACATTGGTCCATGATAATTATTTCTCCATAGCTAATCATATGATGGAACTTTCAATAGAAGTGTAGATATGCTTGCATGCATCAAAGATATTACAAAAAAATTGGGACAAGACAATGAAAATCATTATGAAGGTACACCATGATTTCTTCTCACATTTTAGTATTAACTTGTAAATAGTTTTCAGCTTTGGCATTTATGTCAAAAAGGGGGAAAATAAATATTATTGATAAATGGGGAGTGTATCATAAATATTATTATACTCTAGTTACATGTATAGGGGAGATATATGTATGGGGGAGTTATAGTGAGAAAGGAAATACATGTATAGATAGTAGAAAATATGTCTACAAAAGAATTTTTGAAAAATTAAATAAAAGTAGAGAAAAAGGTCACTGAGCAAAAAAAACATACATTAGTCAAAACCAAGTTGAAGACCTAGATTGTGGACAAAGGGAGTTTTTAATTGTATTTTTGAGCATTCAAATTTTTGGTATGATAAGTGTTTTTGTCACTAATGTCAAAGGTGGATATTTTTGACCTTATGGTCAAATAATTTGTCTATTAGTGACTTCACACTTAGTCAGTTGGTTTCATTTCTACCAAGTTCTATAATGTCTAATGAGCTTTAGAGGAAATGTACAATGTTACTTGAGCACAATAGAGTTTATTGAGCTTTCCAGTATAAGTTATGAGGATCTCATTATTAACCAAGCTTTATAGTGTCTACCAAACTCATAGTGTTAAGAAAGTGAAATCAGTGTCAATCGAGTAATTCAGTATCTATTGAGTTTCTTATTTTTCACCAAGTCATACAATGTTGACCGAGTTCCTACCACTTGAAGTGGTTAGTATGGATCAAGCTTCAATGTCAACCAAGTTTGAGAGTTTTTCAAGTGTTGATAGTGTTTTCCATGTATTAGAACATCATTCAATTGTCTTCAGAACCCTAGTTATAGTAGTGGGCCGACTTAGTGAATTATGATAAATTTGGTACTATAACTTACTCTAGAAGGTGATTAAGTGGATTAGTATATATGTAATGTATTCTATCATATCCAAAACATGTACATGAAAAAGTAAGAAGTATATGAGTTTGAATTGAATAAGGCTTCAAGTAGTATAAGAAAAAGTAAAGACTTATCTATCACAGTTAGGTGATCATTGTTATTCAAAGGAATCTTATTCAACAAATTGAGTTGTAGATTAGAGATCAACCACACATTTATCCTAACAGGTCCATTAGTCAAATCCTTTAACAAGGTGGAATTCATGGTCTCATTCTAAATCTCCTAACAAAGTTCATACTTCATTATATGTTATAAATCCTTTCACAAGGTGGACCTAACAATCCATATTGCTCTTAACAAGGAATATCTCTAAAAGTGGTCAATTGTAAGCTTTAATAGGCTAAATTTTTACTACAATAATAAAGCTTGTGGGTATCATCCCCACCCTAGTTTTACTTTCTATTTGGAAGGTTTCTAGGTTACCAATATTGTGTTAAAGTATTGTAAATGTTTTATTGCTTTAAGCCTTTCACGCATGCAATTAGATCGGATTACATGGTGAATTTTTAATTGGTGACTTCAAGTATAAATTTTATTGGTTCCTAATTCACCTCACCTCTCAATTTCCTATTCTATACTACATTTCCAACCAAAATGTCATAAACTTTAACTTGCATTTCATAATGAAAAAAATCAACATATGTAAAACATTCATATGACATTCATCATAGTTTGACACTAAGATTTTAGATAGGAACCCAATTTGGGAAAAACCACTAGCAACATGTCACTTTTTTTCACTCTTTGAAAGTGATCTCTATTAGGAGCCAACCTTTTTAATGGTTACAATACACATTATTAAATGTGACCTAGTTAGAGGATTTAATCAACTTGTTAGGAGTGGCCTTGTAAGAGGACTTTGATCATTCCATTAGAATGTAACCTAGTTAAAGGTTTTACATAGACTATTAAGTCTTTAAATGGCTATTAGGTAAATCTCTATCAAAAGTATTTTAATAACATAATATTTACAATGATAAAAAAAAAATGGTTTTATCTCTATGATTATAATTCACTTTTGCATTTTTAGATCTCTGGTCAATCCTTATGCTAGATTACCTGATAAGCCTTCCATTATCTTCTCTGATCTTCATCTACTAGGACACCCTTCAAGTAATAAATCCACTCTTCTTATAAACACTTAATCCTTCATCTCTAATTTACTTATTGACAAGAACATCACATCTAAAAAATTTCTCCTTTAGCTTCACATACACCCTTGCTCATGTATTTTTGATCAACGTTTCTCTATGTAAATTCCTTCATATAAAAACTTGTAGAAACATAGGCTAAGGCTAGACTTTGCAAAACACTTAGTGTTCTATTCCTTATCACCTTAAATGGGCCATTCATTCTTTACCATTTTCTATATCCACCATAGATCTTAGGGTTTATAATAAGATTCAACCTAATTCAATCTATTCATTCATCATCTTGATCATATTCTAGAAACTTCTCTAGAATCCTTCTATTAGGTCTTTATCTAATCTCCTCATATTTTTTTATCTAAACCATCTATCTTATCCTAAACATATTTTACATCTCCTAAGAAATCAACTAAGTCAACTTTATCTTGTGATTCCTTTAAATTTGATCTTTTATTGTCACTCGACAACTTCAAAATTTTGATACTCAGTCAACACTAAATACTTGATCATTATAACTCTTTCTAGTTTAAAATCAACTAACTTTCTTTGTCAATGCTAATTCTTGGTCAACACTAGATTTTATTGGCACATACTATAGCTCAATTATTCTAGCATTACTCAACATTCCTCAAAATTTAAATTTTACTTGGCTTGGCTTAGGTTTCTTAACATAAACAATTACTTTTTTTAATCAAATTCTATCTAATCAAATTTCTATTGTAACTCCATTTTCATAACTTCAACCTATCCTCTAGGTGCTATAGTTATGAGAGAATTCCTCAAATCCTCTTCATCAATCAAATATATATGACATTTAGATTGTGTATCAACATGTCTCATCCATAGATTTTACATCAATTACAAATCAATAACTATTCCAATTGTAAGTTTTCAACAATCTTAGTTTTTTGCATTGATGACAACATCTCAAACATCATCTCAAAATATTACCATAAAATCCAAAAGTTTTCATTTGCATGAGTGACCAATACCCTTAGTTTCATTTTGATTGTCATCCATACAAAGTCCCTCTATCTATTTGTATCCTTTCATTATTATGTCCCTCTGAAGTTTATCTTTCTTTCTATTTACAAAAATTTCTAATTTGTCCCTTTTCTCTTCACTTAATCTCTCCCTCTTTGAAAATAAATCCAAAGACATGTAGTTGTCTTAGCTTTGAATTCTTCATACATTTGAATTATGTAGATGTTTCATGTCTAGTTGATACTTGTCATCTATCTATTACTGATATGTTTATGTTGTTCTGAAATATTCCACCTTACGTATGTTTGAAAATAGAGTTGTATTAAACCACTGTGTAGAATATTTTTATTAGCACATGTAATGCTATGCACCATGGATTCCTAATTAGCCTTAGATACATGAATCACCCCCAGTTTTCCTCTAAGATATTCATTAGCATCTTTGGTAATGGTTTTGTGAATATGTTAGCAATTTGTTCCTTTGCACTCACATATTCTAGCTTCACTTCTTTGTCTTGAACTATTATCTCAAGTAGTGATAATTGATAGCAATGTGCTTTATCTTAGTGTGCACCACTAGATTCTTTCAAATGTTAATAGCACTTGTGTTACCACAATAGATAACCATTGGATCTATAACCTCTTCTTTCATACCTTTCAGTAATTGTTTGATCCACATTATGTTTAAACAATTTACTGTAGCTACCACATACTCGCCTCCAACTGTTGATTGGGAAATACAATTTTGCTTCTTTCTTTTCCATGACACCAATCTATTTCCAAGAAGGAATGCATGTCCACTAGTGCTTTTTCTGTTATCAATATTCCCTACCCAATTAGAGTGAGTGAAAACATTCAATTTAAATCTATCACTTCTCTTGTAGTATAATCCATAGTCTTCTATACCTTTCAGATATCTCAATATCCTCTTTATAGACATCATGTGATTCTCTTTATGATTTTTTGAAAATCTAGCAACTATCCCAATTGCTAAAGCAATATCTAGCCTACTGTGAACAATATATTGCAATTTTCCTATCATGGATTCGTATAGGATCTAATTCACATTAGTAGAATCACTAGTCTTAGATAGCTTATGTCCTATAGACATAGGTGTGCTCACTAGCCTTGAATCTTCCATACCAAAAGTATTCAATATTTCCTTGATATATTTGGATTGTGAAATGAAAATACCAAGTTTCATTTTACATACTCGTAATCCAACAAAGAATTTGATTTCACCAAACATAGGTATTTCAAATTCCTTTTTCATTTAATCATAAAATGATTTATATAATTCTTATCTTCCTCCAAATATAATATCATCAACAAATATCTCATATAAAAATAATTTATTGTTCTTACCATTCTTTAGATATAAATTGGTGTTATCATTTGTTCTCTCAAAATCAATTTTCACTAAATAGTTATGTAGTCTTTTATACCATGCTCTTGGGGCTTTCTTCAATCCATAAAGAGATTTGTTTAGTTTGCATACCATGTTTGATGCAAGAGCATCCAAAGGTGTAAGGGCAATGTTGTATCACCCAAAAAAAAATGCTTAGAGATAGTTTATGTTTAATGTTTGTTTATTTTTTGGATACCCATTTGGGGTGAATAAAGGTTCCAACTCTCACAGTTCCACTATTAGTTTTCTAGGTTAGAGTATTTAAGCACCTTAGGATACATGTAAATGTAGAAAAAGGGTTATTTTTTAGTTAAGCCAAAATTATGATTGGTTAGAGGGTGTAAGTTGGAGGGATCATTATAATTGTAATTTAAAATGCTCCAGAAAAAGAATCAGATCAAAAGGCTTTATGGTTAGAAATTTATTACAATTTTAATTTTCTTGGAGACCTCCTAAGAGTGCTTCAGTGTCATATTTTAGGCACTAAACAGCCTTGTACAAGGCCAAAAAAAGGGGGACAAGCCATGCTTATCCATAGGGCTCTAGAAAAGTTTGAGAGCTTTTCAAAAATGTAAATAGTTTGTCAATCGGAGTCACGGTTCAAAAGTTATGCCTACCGAAAGTTGGACTACAACTTCTAGATTCTTCTAATTTTACACAAACTTCTAATGTGATTTCTATAACCTTTTGTTTCGGTGGTGGGTGCCAACTACGATATTCTAGAATGTATTCCTAACCCTAAACCATTTGGGGCCTATTTAAGAAAACTTCTGGCATTGTAAAGGTAGTTCTTAGTGGAGTTAGAGAGAAGGTGTTGTACAAAGTATTTCTTTCTCTAGAATTATACTATTTTAAGCCCATAGGGCATTTTTCATTGATAATAATATTTCCCTTTTCCTGTGTGTTCGTTCTAGTCTTTGGTAGGGTCCCCATCAATGTTCCTCTTGTCTAGATCTACAAATCCTTTAGGTTGTTCAATATACACTTCTTCCTCTAGTACACCATTTAAAAATGTAGATTTGACATCCGTTTGATACACCTTCAATTTTTTGTTGGCTAAGTATGCAAGCTTTGTTTTGACTCCTTCAAGTATACCCATAAGAGAAAAATATTTCTCCATAGTCAACTCCTTCTTCTTGTGCATAAAAATTGCATACTAATATTTCTTTGTTTCTTGTTACTTCACCATTTTCATTGAGCTTATTCCTAAGAACCGACTTTGTCCCAATAACATTTTTGTCTCTAGGTCTTGGCACTTGTGTCCAAGTATTGTTCTTCTCAATCTATTCAATTTCTTTATTCATTGTTTGTATCCAATCTTCATTGTCTAAAGCATCTTTTATTTTCTTTGGCTCAAACTCACATAATAGGCATGCATATCCTTTGATTTTTCTCCTTGTCATAACACTTGATTCAACATATCCAATGATTTGATCTATTTTATGATGTCTTCTCGCATATTTTTCCAAGATAGGTAATTTTCTTCTTGATTATTCTTTAGCTTCATCTGGAAATATAATCTCAAGCTCATTTCCCCTTTTTCTTGTTCAACTTTAGGTTTTGAATGCTCAACATTCACTATTTGATGGTTTTATTTGCCTATCTGTGACTCAACATCTATAATCTATTATACAACACTCATTCTCTACTACTCAAGAATTTATATTTACACTTCATCATTTATTATATGATGGGAACTTGTAGCTTGTATTTTTTCTTCACATTGAGTGCTAGGAGCACAATCATCCATATAAATGAATGTACTGTAGACTTTAGCTTCTTTATTACATGAAGTATTACCTTTTTCTACAAACTCATCAACTCTCACATTTGTAGTTTCCACAACTTTGTTAGTGCTAGAATTTAAACACTTAAAATCTTTTCTTTTTGTGGAATAACCTAGGAATATTCCTTCATCACTTTTTGCATTGAGCTTTCCATTCCTATTATATTTTAGCATATAGCATCTACTTCCAAAGATTTTGAAATATTTAACATTAAGGGTATAACCATACCATAGTTCAAAAGGTGTAGCATTGGTTCCTTTCTTGTCTTGAAATCTATTCAAGGCATAGTCAATAGTATTAACCACTTCTCTCCAATATTTCTATGATACACTCTATTCCATCATCAATTTTCTTGCACAGTCCATTATTGATTTGTTTCTTCTTTCAACTTGTTGGTCTGAATTTTTGCTTGATAAAATTCCTTTGTCTAGGAATAGAAAATTCAGATTGTATCCATTAATGGTGAGTAGGGTTTCTAGCTAAGTTATCCTTTTATTATCCTTTGATTTTTTTTTTGTGAAAACCCTATGTTTCATTCCATTCATAAATTTTTAGGCATGAAGTATTTGAATTTTCAAATAGGGCGAATAGTCTATTGTCATTTTATCTCTCGCACCCCCAAGCTACCTTTCATCTCAGATTTTGAAACCGTCCAATCTAAATAGATCAACCATTGTCATTACCTCACTATGAAAACATGGGCACTTTTTATGTATAGCAAGGTAGTGAGTGCCAAAAATTTATAAAATGGGACCGCAAAATAAAGATATGGTGGTCAAAGATTTGTCTTTGGGCTGACTTTTCAGTCACATACACTTTGCAAATACTATTAGAATAGGAAAAGGGACCCAGTGAAAGTAGTCAGAAGTCGGCACTGAAATGAGCGTCTTTCTGATACCTCGCTACCTCGCTATAAAAAAAATTGAGCATCTCATCATTAGCGAAGTAGTGAGGTGCCAAAAAATTAAAGACACAGTGGCCTCAAAATTTTTCAGTAACCATGGTTTGTCCAGGTGGCCTGACAAGTAATAATTGCTACTATCAGGAGTAGTTGATAGGAGCGATACGATTTGATGGGTCCTTATTTTTCATGGCACCATGTTTTATTCAAGTCATCAGAGCTCTCTACCTTGCTATCAAAAAAAATTGGCATCTTTCCATTAGTGAAGTGGTGAGGCACCATGAAAATCAATAGCTGGTGGGATCTAAAGTAATGTGGATGGTGACTACGACTAAAGTAAGGTCTTGTTGGGTGTTAGCAGTATAGAATTTCCTACATCATCAATACCCTGGACCCACGCCCCATTCATAAAGTGTAAAAGAGATCTTGATCATCAAATCAAGGTGGAATCAATAGTCCTTTCTATCTCTCCATGAAAGTTGCAAGTTGTTTAAGCCATGTGACATAGTGAGTATGGGGCCCACCACCTTTCAAGGAACTTCATGTAGTTTCTCCACCTTTGACTTAACCTCAGATCAATGATCATCACTATCTCTCCATAAAGAGTTACTAAGGTGATACCTATAGCGAGATAGCGAATGAGGGCCTACCATTGTCCTTCTAAGCAGTACAGTAACATATCATCTACAAGATCAAGATCAAATCGATGGTTGTCACTGCTTCACTATGGAAAGATGCTTGTTCTTTATGAAAGAAAAGTAGCGACCTGTTGACACATGTCTCAGTTGCTAGTGGGTTTGGATAGAAGTTCCATCAAGGAAGGATTTGTGTACATGGGAAATTTTCATTGGATTGATTAACCAACTTGTCAAGTGCAATGCCTAGTTGTCTTGCTCCATATCCCATTATCATAGGATTTTTAAAGATCAACAGCACAAATTTAAATGCAAAAGGTGGTGCCACTTTGTGTATTAATTAGACATGAAAGCTTCACATGTGAGGAAAAATAGAGTACAATACTGAAGATTTTATCAGTTCTACCTTATGCGAACAAAGATCTTGAACTATTCCTAAGCAGAAGCAATTATAGAAGAAAATTGTGCTAGAGTTTGGCAAATTTCTGAAGTAGTTTGTTCACAGAAAAATTTGTAGGAATATAGGAGAAAACGAGGACTGAATTCAAGTAAGTAATCATACTATAATCTCTATAGGTGTTTCAATTTTGTAAAGCATAATCAAAGATGCCTCCAAAGAAGGGATTTTCAAGTCAGGTTAATTATTTGGATAGAAATGTACATGATGACTTGCTTGAATTGATGCTCGAGTCTACTATAGAGATAGTCCAAGTTAAAAAGTTGACCTCATTAAACCCTAGGTTGAGGATAGGTAATGGATTGTATGATAAGGGTAATTAGGTCCAAGATGCTCAAACCTTGCAAATTGGTTTGAAATTGTTCAAGAAATAGTTTGCAGAAAGGAAGTTGTATGCCCCACATGCCAATATATGGAATTTCAAACTAGGAAAGCTAGTTGTTCCTAGTGTGTTTATGGATTGTGACCTCATTGAGGTCATGGAAAAAAAGTTATGATCAAGCCACTAGGGTAGTGAGAAGAGTGGATGGTGAAATTCTAATCACCATTAGTCCAGAAGAGATTAGGGAAGTTTTCTATTTTGGACCTCTCACTAGGTATCATGTGCCCATTGATTTGATAGAATTAGAAAAAGAATATATGTCAAAGAATGATTTAGTTAGACATCGTGCACTGAAGGCCCACATTGGAAAAATTGGAACCCTACTAGCAATAACATCATCCTCTAAAGAACCTTTCAAGAAAGCACGCTTCAATGCCAGGGCAGTAGAGATATACAAGACCCTGTGTAGAGTTTTTTGAGAGGGTGAAGAAGATTTTATTCCTGTGAGCTTCATGTATATGATCACTCAAATCTCCTCATTCAGTGTGGAAATAATTTGATTTTGCTTCTTACCTAGCTATTGAGATTCACAATGGATTGGTGGGGATTGGAAAGGGCAAGGTGGAGAAGGTTTGGGGCCAATACTCCATGTTAATGCATATGTTTCTATTTAAGGGGGTTACATACTTTGGTAAAGAAATGGTTTTAAATAGAGAACAAAAGGGGAAAGCACTGCCAGTTCAATTATGGAGTGCAGATATGACTGGAGAAGCAGGAAATGCTAGTTTTGTTAAATTTGACAGCACTTTGCTTCCAAACTAAGATGCCTCATATTGAGTGACAATCCTAGAATTCCTAAGGCACTAATGCACCTCATTAGGTCCATGGATAAACCCCATAATCTAAAATTTTCAAATAATTGGGGAGATATTATCCTATATTCAGTTTCAACTATTATCAAAATTTATGGATTCAAGGGAACACCCCATGTACTACCTTACCAAGTGCCCTTGAAGGTAGGAGTAGCTGAATTCTTATGGTAGTTGGGAGGAGTAGAAGAAGCCTTTTTTCACAAAAGGGGAACAAGATCAATTTTTCCCACTTGCACAATAGCGCACCAGTTTGTAATAACCAAGGAAGGGTGGGTCTTCCTATTCAAATTTTTGGAGCAATATAAAATGGTAGTATCTCATGCTCATTTTTGTGATCCTGAAGGTTTCTTTAATTCAACTTTTAGGCACAAGATAAAGCTTCATCCAGTTGAGCATGAATTTTATTTCCCTGGAGATGTAATAAGGAATGAGTACTCTCCATAGGAGCAAGAAACGAACAAAGAAAAATGGAAAGTTTATTCAAAAGTTTTGGATTTTATTAATTGTTTTGATAAAGATTACAGTCCTCTTAGTAATGTTGTAACTATTGTAGATAGAATAAATAACCTTATGAGTACAATCCCCAAAATAATGGACGTAATGAATGAGAAGAAGAAACATTTCATAGATTCTTTTCTAGATAAAGCTAGGGAAATAATGAGGAAATTAGGTTTCACTCCCAATATAGGGGTAGGCCCACTAATTGTGCAAAGGAGGACAAGATATACTGTCATTCAGGATCAAAGGCCCATTGTAAATAAAGGAAAATAGATAGTTGAATCTATTTGTGCTGCTTTTGAAGAAAGGCCACCTGAGCCTTCTCTTAAGAGAAGAAAAAGAATAAGGAAAGAGGAATTACATGATGAAAGTTACTCAACTTCCCAAACCCCTATGAGAATCGAGGGGGAGTAGCTCACTGATGAGAAAATCGAACAAATTGGATCACAAGGGGGATTTTTTATTACCCAGGCATAGATTGATGTAGGGAACCCCCAAGAGCTTCCTATTCCAAGTTTTGAGTTAACTATCAAAGATTTTAGGGGAAGGGAATTAGACCCTATTTTGGAACAAGCCAGTTAGCATTTTTTGTTTGATGATAGTTTTGTAAAATCTAGGGCTTTCCATCAGTTTTCTTGGATGGAAAACATGCACATTTTTGAGGAAAGATGTAAAAATATGAAAGCAGAGCATCCAAAAATGGATGAAGCCTCCATTCAGAATCAAATAAAGGAACAATTGATACAAGAGCTCCAGAACATAACCCCTGGAGAGGGGAGATAGACGGTAAAGGCTACAAATAATTTATTATTTCCCAATTGGGACATTGTTGATGCCTTGATTTTTAATTCTGTGTCAAATAATTTGGGATTGCAAGATCTAGATAAAAAGGAGTTCATGGGAACTACATTCAGTAATGACCAAGCTACTCTTGTTATGTGGTCATTAAGAAGAGGATCCAAGACTACTCCATCATAGCTTGAGGATTCAAGATTAACGGGGAATATCATTGTGAGAAGAGTTGCTGATACCTCACATGTATAGGAAACCCACATGAATGTGGATTATTCTCAATTTTCCTTGGCTATTGCACAAAGGGAAGAGAAGGAGATGACTGAGTTGTAGAGAAAGTATGAAATAGTGGTGGATGCCTACAATAAAGAGGTAAAGAAGAGAATAGAGCTTGAGAACAAGCTATTGGAAAAATCCACTAGCCCAAGGATAACATACCCTAGCCCCCAGTTGAACCTTTCAAATCCACGCCCCTCATAGAAATACCAAATACACCCAAAAGGCCACAATACTGCACTGCTGAGGATTTTGAAGAAGAAAAGGGTAAACTGTGGGCCTTACATGTAGAGCTAGAGTCCAAATATGAAGATAAAATAAGAAAAGCTCTCACATATTTGGCAGACAAAGTTGAATGGCCACTAATTCATGATTAGTTGACCAGGGTGATCAGTATCTGGGAGGAGTTGAAAGCCAATGATGAGGCTCTAAAGCCTATTGTAAATAAATGGGTAAGAAGGGAGAGAGCAATAATGTTTTTGTGTTTCTCTGTTATAGATTATTCTTTTGATCAAATTGAAAAAACATTTGATATTGTTTCTAATCTTGCTAATTTTGACAATAAAAGGATTCATTTACAAAAAATAATAGTAGGCTACTTGAACAAGTACAAGAGCTAGAAATTTAGTTTGTTTCCTTGTGCCTATAGGTAAAAGAAATAATTTTAAAAGCAAAGAGGAATGGGCAAATGAACTTGATGATTTATTCTATTTAAGAATGAATCAAGTCATAAATGAAACAAGGCATGCATGGTGGGCTACCACAATAGAAGAAATGGTGAAGGCCCAAATATTCTTTGATTCTTTAAAACAAGAATTTGTTGCTATTGATAATGAGGTTGAATATATATTAAAGAGACAGAGGGATATTTTGCAATTCAATTGGCCAGATGATAAATTATTTGACAAGTGGATGGTAGAAATGGATCCTAGGGAAAAATTTGATGAAGATGAAACTGCCAATGATTAGGTGCAGAGTGAGGAAATCCAAATCATTGACACCATCACTACTCAGGCCCAACTGGAAGAAGAAGACAAGAACAATCATTCACTTTTAGTTGTAGGCCTAGGACCATAGGATGTTGATACTACTGAAGAAGACAAAAACATAGAAGTTACGCCCACTGTACAGGATAAAGATGGTGAAAACCCATAGGTGGAGGTTAATGTGCCATCATCAGAACATACCTCATCATTGGCTGGTTTGGCAGTTGCCTGTGAAGAGGGATCATAATAGTAGCCAGCTCAGCAATGTTAGAGGATGTGATAGAAGTTGACCCACCAAAAAGAATGTTTTGATTTGAATATCTTGTGTTACCCACATTTTTGCCATTTTGTGATATGCATGTGTAAATATTCCTTGTAAAGGACACCTGTCAATTTCTCTCAAACTGAAGATTGTTGCATCTCACACTATATAAGTGAGATTCTAGGGCAAGAGAAAGGGTCTGATTTCTATTGTGTCTAGGTGATATACTTAGTTTTTTTCTCGATCCAATTTTTGAAGCAAATTTGTGGTGTATTTTCTCTGTTTGTTCTTGAGAATACACGAATATAGAATGATCTATGTGTTTCTTCTTAAGGTCATTCTAGGTTTACTACAAATGTATACAAATTTTTAAGGAAAATGAATACAAATTATGAGCTATCCCTATACTAGTTCTTTCTGAACTTTGTCTCCTTTTGATTACTTGGTTATCTTGATGTTGTATGAGTAAAGGCTTGTGCAGTTAAATGCAATCTAGTTAGGTTGTATATATGTTCATCACTTCTATTAATTCAATGGATTGAGTAAAAGTTTTGATGAATTTGATAAGGTTGTTGTAGTAGTAGAAATGATTATGAATGATGAATTTTGATAAGAATTGCTGATAATATTTGTTGTAAGGTAACAAATTAGATCTAAGGACTTGTTGTACACTCTAATCCCCAATTGATTAGGCACTAGTCAAATTGATTCAGTTGAAGGAGAAATATATCATAAATGGTTTTCAAATGTAGAATTACAATCAATTTTACTTTTATTTCCTATAGATCTTCAAAGCTGGCCAGTACTTGTTCACATGGAATGTTTTACCTTTAGTTAGCCACTATTGTTGATAACCTATGTAGATCTATGGAAGATTTTTGGCCAAATCTGTTATATGGGATGTGTTTACCAAAATGTCATGAATTATGCATGTATTTGAGAATTTGAGATGAGAATCAAAATGAAACTAAAATAATACTCATACAGTGTTTCCCAGTCTTGAATCATCCCTGGGTATACCCACCCTAGTTCTATAGAGCCTAAAGAGTAGAAAACCACCCTTGGTTTTGTAAAAGTTGGGTCCAAATGGTTTGGACATATAATTGTTGATAGGAACTAGCTAATCCTTAGATTATGTGAGTGATGTCATTTTAGTATTGAGCATTTTGTTGCTTAGTAGTTTGTCAAAACACCAACATAGCTATCCTATTCTAAGGAGGGGTCCTTGGTGCAAACATATGTCTTTTAATTCCTCTATCATTGTAGAATGTATTAAAATCACATGAGATGAATTCACAACCTTTATCAGATCTCTAAACTCAAGAATGTTCCTTGTTTTCTTTTCAACTCTAGCTAAAGACCACTTGAATAACTAAAAAGCATCATATTTAAATTGAAGAATTTTTTGGATTTCTTTAAAATAACTGAGATGGGGGGTGAGTGAGTTATCCAAGGTCTAGGTTTATAAATAAAACTTTTCATATCTTATCAAACCCATATCCATTAAAACATTTTCATCATGCATGCATCCATTAGATTATGCAATCACTTAAACTTGTAGGTTACTGTCAAATCAATTTGTGATGGAGACACAACCCAAGAACAGAATGGACACAAAAAAAGAAGGAAAATTATATTAACAAAAAAATAAGCTATTACATTTAGTACAAAGAAAATAAACTTCAAAACATGCCCTAAGTGCTTACAATAGCATAAATGTGGAGATAATTTCTCCTATCAGTACCTCCTCTCAAACTCCACTCCGAACTGCCTTCTACAATGCCAGGAATCTCCTTAAATAGACCCTGAAGGGTTAAGGACTAGGAATCCATTCTAGAAAGTGCTAGTAGGCATCCACCGACCAAATAGAAGGCTCTAGAAGCTGCATTAGAAGTCGGCACAAATCTAGAAGAATCCAGAAACGGTAATCGAACTTCCGAGAGGCATAACTTTTGAACCGTAGCTTTGATTAACGAACTGTTTACATTTTTGGAAAGCTCTCAAAGCACTCTATAGCCCTATGGACAAGCTTCACTCATCCCCTATTTTTTGGCCCTTTTCAAGGTCATTTAATGCCCCTAACCTGATTTTGAAGCATTCTTAAGAGGTCTCCAAAACCTGAAAAACTGCAATAACTTTCAAACTGTGGGGCCTTTTGACCTAATTCTTTTTCTGGAATGTTCTAAATCACAATTATATTCATTTGGCCAATTCACACCTTCTAGTTTACCAAAATGATGGCCCAATTACATGCTCCTATTTTTTTGAGATTTTCTACCACATTGATAGTTGAACTGTGAGAGTTGGAACCTTTATTTGACCCAAATGGGTGTCCAAAAATGAAAACACATGAAAAAAAAACTAAGTCTAAGTACATTTTTTTGGGTGACATAGGATTTCCCTTACACCTCTAGATGCTCCTACATCAGACACCCAGGGTAGATTGAAAAGTGACCCTGTCACTTTATGAATGGTAGAGGAAATCCCAAATGGGAAACCTCAGCTGATGAAATCCAAGTTGAGTCCTCGATCGGTCATCCTTTCCATTTGACCAAATACTCTTCATACTTCCTGTTTCTGGTACTCCTACCCACACGATGATCTAGAATGTCTTCTATCTCCTCCTTAGAAGTAGGAATTGGACATGGCTCTAACACCAGCTCCTAATCTACACCATCATCATGATACTCTGTTAAATTTGCAATGTTGAAAATGGGAGAAATGTGAATACCATCTGGAAGCTCCACCTCATATGCATTTCTTGAGTCATGTTTCTTCAAAATTTTGCAGGGGCCAAATTTCTTCATTTTCAACTTGTTGTAAGTACCGACTAGAAATCTTTCTTTTCGTAAGTGCACCATGACTAGATCCCCTACTTGGAATTCCTTATGCCTTCTCCTTTGATCAGCCCTAGCCTTATACTCTTGATTCATCTTGGTAATGTGTACTTGAACCTCCTCATGTAGATGCTTGATATGTTTAGCAAATTCTTCCGCTTCAACACTTGTCCTCTCCCCTTGCTCTATCTAACTCAATTCTGGTGCAGTCCTTGGGCTATTCCCATATACAATTTGGAATGGCAATTTTCCAGTACTCCTATTTATAGAGTTATTGTAAGAAAATTTGGCTTGTGGTAGAATCAAATCCCATCCCTTGGGCTTATCCCCAACTAAACATCTCAGCAAATTACCCAGACTTCTATTTACCACTTATGTTTGGCCATCAGTTTGTGGGTGATATGTGGAACTAAATTTCAAGTTGGTTCTTAACTTTTTCCACAATTTCCTCCAGAAATACCCCACAAATTTAGTATCTCTGTTAGAAACTATGCTCCTTTGAAGACCATGTAGTCTTACCACCTCTTTGGAAAACAAGTCTGCAATATGGACAGTATCATGAGTTTTGTGGCATGGAATGAAATGTGCCATTTTGGAGAACCTATCAACCACCATGAATACTGAGTCATTACCCCTTTTTGTCCTTGGCAATCCAAGAATAAAATCAATACTTATGTCCTCCCATGGCCTTGATGGAACAGGAAATGGCTGATATAGGCCAGTATTGTGACTAAACCCCTTAGCAACTTGACAAACCTGGCAACTCTGTAAAAACTTCTTCACATCTTGTGAAATTTGAGGCCAAAAATAATGTTCTCTAAGAATGGAAATGGTCTTATCTTGACCAAAATGTCCTACCATCCCTCCACTGTGTTTCTCCTTAATCAAATTTTCCCTCATGGAACTCCTTGGAATGCACAATTGACTACCTTTGAACAACATGCCATCCTGAATCAAATAGTCTAACCACTTGGTTCTATCTACAACAACAAGTTCTTTACAAGCTTTCCATGGTTCAGCAAAATCAGGATCCTCGGGGTACAAATTCTTGAGTTCATCAAACCAAACTATGTCAACTTGCATTATTGTAAGCAACAACTGTCTCCTACTTAGTGCATCTACAACCCTGTTAAATTTTCCACTTCTATTCTTTAACACAAATGTATAACTCTGCAAGAACTCTACCCACTTCATATGCCTCTAATTCAATTTACCTTGGCTATTTAGGTACAGTAATGCTTGATGATTAGTATACAAAACAAATTCTTTTGGCAATAAATAATGCCTCAATTTCTTTAAGGCCTGAACTATTGCATAGAACTCTTGATCATAAATAGAATACTTCTTCTTCGCATCATTCAATTTTTCACTAAAATATGCAATAGGCTTACCTTCTTGGCTTAATACAACCCCAATAGCACTTCCACTGGCATCACAATGCACCTGGAAAACCTTTCTAAAATTTGGAAGTGCCAACATAGGTTGTTCTATTACCCTCTCCTTCAGCAATTAAAAACTTCTCGTAGCTGCTACAGTCCATTTGAACTCTTTTCTATCCCCTCTTATTGTATCAGTTAGGGGTGCACATATGTCACTGAAATTCTTAATAAACTTCCTATAAAAATTAACCAAACCATGAAATGATCTTACCTCAGTAGCAGTCCTTGGAGTAGGCCATTCCAAGATGGCTTTTACCTTCTCCGGATCCATTTTGAGACCTTCGGGTGATATAACAAACCCCAAATAGACTAACTCTCTTTTTGCAAAGATACACTTCTTCAGATTAATTAATAGTTTCTCTTCCCTTGGCCTTTCAAGGACACTATGAATATGTAGTAAATGTTCTTCCAAAGTCTTGCTAAAAATTAATATATCATCCAAATAGACAATAACAAATTTTCCCAAGAATTTCTCTAGTACCTCATTCATGAGCCACATGAAGGTGCTTGGGGCATTCGTCAATCCAAAGGGCATGACTAACCACTCATAAAGACCCTCCTTGGTCTTGAAGGCTATTTTCCACTCATCTCCTTCTTGAATTTGTATCTTATGATAGCCACTCTTGAGATCTATCTTTGTGAAGTACTGAGCTCCACTCAAGCAGTCCATAAGATCATCCATCCTTGGCAAAGAAAATTGTTACTTGATGGTTATCCTATTTATAGCTCGAGAATCTATACACATCCTCCACTCTCCATCCTTCTTTGGTGCAAGTATTGTAGGTACTGCACATGGACTCAGGCTCTCTCAAATCAAGCCCTTCCTCAATAGCTCCTAAAACCTGTCTATTTAGCTCCTCTGTTTCAGTAGGAGTCATCCTGTGAGCAGCCTTGTTAGGAAAACTAGCTCCTGAAATTAGATCTATTTGATGACTTATTTGCCTTACTAGTGGCAATCCATCTGGAACATTATCAAAGATAATATCTCCAAACTCCCCTAGTAAATTTGAAACTTCAAGTGGTATTTCACTACTACCTTCTTTATCTTTCCTAGGAATCAAAGCATAGCACATATGTTGATGTTTCATGCCATCTAAAATCTTCCTTTCATCAACAAGACAAATCCTAGCACTGCTACATACCTTTTCACCTTCCTTTTTCATGGGCTTCAATTTGTGGCGAACTCCATTCTTTGTTAGAGAGTATGTGTTTGCATGTCCATCATGTATTGCATGTGTATCAAACTACCATGCTCTACCCAACAATAGATGGAAAACATCCATCAGAATAACATCATAGAGAACTTCATCATGGTAACTCCCAATTTTGAATTTTACTAAACATTGTTCACTTACCAGGACCTTATGATCATCTTTTACCCAAGCAATCCGATAGGGCTGGGGATGTTTCTCCCTCTTGAGCTTCAGGTTAGAGACCATCTCTTCTGATACCAAGTTATTAGTGCTACCACCATCAATGATCACATCACAACATTTATCCTCACACTTACATCTGGTATGAAACAAACTCCTCTGTTGTCCTAGTTCAATCTCACCACTTAGTAGGACTCTTTCATTTACCAAGGTCTCTCCTCTTTCAGCATCCTCTAAATGTGATGATTGTGCATCCTCATCCACATGAGCAACCCTAGCTTGGCCCTAAGCTCTCCTATATGTCCTTCCTTATCGTTGAGGGCATTCAAAGGCACGATGACCTTCTTCATTGCAATGGAAATTGGTACCATGGAAGCTTCCTCTTCCTTGTCCACGTCCTCTACCTCTTCCTGTCTAATTTCCAAAGTCTATTTCATGGGAGCAGTTGAAACACTCATTCCTCTAGTTCCTGTTAGTACCCAAATCTTTATTTTTCTTTTGGGTTTCATTGCGGCCACCAGATGATCTACCGCTTCCCCTTCCTCCTTGACCGTGCCCTCTTTTTCTTCCTTCAAACCTTTTATTCGGCTTCTCTTCAACTTGTAGGGAAAACTAGTATGCCTCTTCAAACCTGGTCATTCTTACCAGACTTAATTCCTCCTGGATGCTAGGTTGCAACTCACTGATATAACGAGCAACCTTCTCCTTATTTGCTTCTACATGCCCCACTCTAATCAAGAGTTGGTAAAATTCCTTTGTATATTCTTGGACTGATCTTCCTACTTGCTTTAACCCATGCATCTTCTTAAAAAAATCAAGCTCGTAGTCCACAGGAATGAATTGCTTCTTCAATTTGTCCACCATGCGATCCCATCTGGTGATCTTCTCCTTTCCTCTTCTATTTCTTTCTAATTGAACCTCTTGCCACCTAATTTTGGCATGGCCTTTTAGTTTGGCCTTTACAAAATTAACCCTATCTAGGTCCTTGATATCCTCATACTCAAAGTATTCTTCTAGTTCATTGATCCAATCGATCAATTCATCTGGTTTCAGATTTCCTAAAAATACACCAACTTCAATTGTGGGTCTTTTCCCAAACTTTGTAATGGCCCTAAAAATTCTTTCCTCTACATGATTTAAAACTTCCTCATCAAATTCCCCTTCTGGTCCCATTTCTTCTTCTTCATTGTCATCCTCACTGTCCTCACCTACGGCAACATTTGCTCCTCTACGGAGCTCCTCTCGCAATGCCTGTACTTGCCTTTGGAGGGCTCTAACCTCCTCAGGATTAATAGCTCTGGCCCTTCCACCACACTCTCTTCATGGAGGCATCTTCTAACTCAAACCCACAACCACATAGTCTTGGTGCAAACTGCCTCACAGTCGACGCTCTGTCTATACACTCAGGAAAACCAGCTCTGATACCACTTGATGGAGACACTACCCAAGAACAGAATGGACACAACAGAGGAAGGGAAATTGTATTAACTGAAAAATAAGCTAGTACACTTAGTATAGAGAAAATAAACTTCAAAACATGCCCTAAGGGCTTACAATAGCATAAATGTGGAGATAATTTCTCCTATCAGTACCTCCTCTCAAACTCCACTCTGAACTACCTTCTACAATGCCAAGAATCTCCTTAAATAGACCTCGAAGGGTTAATGACTAGGAATACATTCTAGAAAGTCCTAGTAGGCATCCACCAACCAAATAGAAGGCTCTAGAAGTTGCATTAGAAGTCGGCACAAATCTAGAAGAATCCAGAAACGGTAATCGAACTTCCGAGAGGCATAACTTTTGAACCGTAGCTTCGATTGACAAACCATTTACATTTTTGGAAAGCTCTCAAAGCACTCTATAGCCCTATGGAAAAGCTTCACTTGTCCCCCATTTTTCAGCCCTTTTTGAGGTCATTTAATGCCCCTAACCTGATTTTGAAGCATTCTAAAGAGGTCTCCAAAACCTGAAAAACTGCAATAACTTTCAAATCGTGGGGCCTTTTGACCTGATTCTTTTTCTAGAATGTTCTAAATTACAATTACATTCATCTGGCCAATTCACACCTTCTAGTTTACCAAAATTATGGCCTAATCACATGGTCCTATTTTTTCAAGATTTTCTAGCACACTGATAGTGGAACTGTGAGAGTTGGAACCTTTATTTCACCCAAATGGGTGTCCAAAAATGAAAACACATGGAACAAAAACTAAGTCTAAGTAAATTTTTTTTGGTGACATAGGATTGCCCTTATACCTCTGGATGCTCTTGCATCAGTTTGCAAAAATATAAACATGAAACATAATAGATTCAATAACAAAGTTGACACAATGATTTAATGTGGAAACCCAATTTGGAAAAAACCATGAGTAACATGCTATTCATTCTCACTCTTCTAAAGTGATGCCCTGTGAAAGACTAACCTTGTTAAAGGTTACAATGCACATTGTTAAATGTGATCCATTTAAAGGATTTCAGTAATCCCATTAGGAGTGATCTTTGTTATAGGACTTTAGATCATTCACTTGGAATGTCACCTAGTTAAAGGATTTACAAATAACTATTAGGTAAAACTTAATCCAAAGGATTTACCTTAGACTGATACTCAAATTCATCAGTGTTAGTGTAAAGTTGAGCATAAAATCATTGTATCAAAATCAAGTTAGTGCAAGTTAAGCATAAAATTAGATTCATCAAATTCTTAATCTCCAAATAAATTGACTTTGCTCAGGTCCTCCTAATTTTATGCTTAGCTTGCACTAACTTTTCTCAACACCTACTATTTAGATTGTTAAACTTTATAGACAAACTTTGTTTAACTTGTTCTTCTGAACTTAATTAATGTGACAAACCATTGCAACCTTAATTAGATTATCAATGCACTATAATATTACCATCTTAACTAATTCTCGTACTCCTTTTCATATCATAACTCAATCTTTCCTCTAGGTGCTATTGTTACCTCATTTGATCAAATCCTATTCATCAATCAAATAAATGATAGTACTTAAATCATATAAGCAATTGTCTTACCAACAACAACTTGATTTGACATCAATGACAAAGCAATGATTGAAACACATTTATCATACTTGGATTAATTTGTTTTCAATAGAAATATCATATTCATCATCCTAGAGTAATCATCCACAAATAGAATGAAATATTGATCTCCATAGTAACTTTTAAAAACAATGGGTCCACAAAGGCCAGTATGAACCAACTCCAAAATATCACTAGTATTGTATGGTTTGCTCTTAAAAGTAGACTTGGTCATCTTTCCTAATTGACATTGTTTACACATAGCATTGCCAAGATTCTTTAGTTTAGGAAATCCTCTTACCTTCTTCATCTTACTTATATTCACCAAATTGTCAAAATTCACATGACATAATATTTTGTGGCATAACCAAATATCTTCTTGTTGTGCAAACATACATGTTTCACTTGATAGGTTTAGATAGAATAAGTTACCTCTTGTTTGCTCACCAATTTCAATTAGCTTACCATCATCATCATGTATCTTGGCCTTTCTATTGTGAAAGTCAACTTTGTAACCTAGTTTGTTCAGTTGTGAAACACCAACAAATTGTAGTTAAGTCCTTCAACCTAGTAAGCATTGTCACATGTTATCTTGTCAGTTGGTTGAATAGTGCCTTTACCTTTTATAACAAATGGAATTTCATTATCAAATTTAACACATCCACCTATGTATGGACCAATATCTTAGAATTTTTCTTTTTTACTAGTCATATGATTAGAAAATCCATTAGTAATTATCCATCTATCACTTTTGTTCACATTAGAAATTAATGCAGTTTTCTCATCATCATTAGAACCATCTTTTATAGAAACATATACTACTTCATCATCATTACTCTAAGATTCATTATCAGAATCTTCTTCAGCAATATAAAAATATTTCTTACCTTTGTCATCCTTGCTCCTCATGTAGTATTTTTCATCTTTCGTTCTTTCCTTTCATCGTTACTTTCTTTGTTGGGACATCTAGCATCAATTTGACCAAATTTGTTGCATGAAAAAAAATGATAGGTAATTTACCTCTTCCTCTTCCAAACTTTTTTTTAATAAGGGATTCATGTTCACCAATAACATCATCAAAACTATCATTTTCAATCTTTACATGTTTTTGTTTCTTCTCGCTAAGAACTAGTTGTGATTTAAAAGTAGATTCAATTGTGGCAAGTATGTACTTATCAAAATTATTCATCTCAAAAATAATAAGTCTACAAATTACACCTTATAAGTTCAAGTTGTTACGTGGTGTGCATCTTAGTTCTTGAATTGTAGAGACTAACAACATAGATAGGGAGTAGAGTCCTCAATACCTTGCTTATCATTGTTTCATCATCAATTGTTCCATTTTCTCCTCAAATGACATTAACAACCTCTTTTATTCTTGTGTATTATTGGACTATGTTCTCACCTTCCATCATTCTCATATCATCAAACTTACCTCTTATACTTGTAGATTTAGCTCTTAAGACATTGTCATCACCTCCATATATGGCTTTCAATCTATTCCACATTTTCTTTACATTGTCACAATCTTATAGGTCATCAAACTCCATATATCTTAGGCTTGAGGTAATCTCCAACATTTTTTGGTTGTGTTCTAGCTTCTATTTTGGTTGTTCATTAGTTAGAGGAGAAGTTACCTTTACATATTCTCTATCCAGGAAACCAACAACATCACTAATGCTTGATATGTGCAACCTCGTCAAGGTATGACATGCAAGAAATTTCTCCTTGTTTAGCTATGGTACATCCCTCTTATTAGTCATAATCTTTACCTTTAAGTACCTTCAAAATTTTCTCTGTAAGCACTAAGATTTGATACTAATTGTTAGGAATTTTTAGAATAACTAAGAGGGGGGTGAATAAGTTACTCAAGGTCTGTATGTACCACTTGAATAATTAAACTTTAAACACCACTATTCCTATTATCCTATTGTTGCTTAGTCTCTACTATAAAAATTTCATAAATTTCAACTTGCATTTAATAATGAAAAACATCAACATATGTAAAACATTCATAAGACATTCTTTACAGTTTGATGCTAGGATTTTACATGAAAACCCAATTTGGGAAAAAATATTAGCAACATGTCATTCATTTTCACTCTTTTGAAGTGAGATTTTTAGGAGTCAACCTTGTTAAGGGTTACAATACACATTGTTAAATATGATTTGGTTAGAGGATTTAATCACACTTTTAGGATTGGCCTTGTGAGAGGACTTTGATTATTCCATTAAAGTGACAACAAGTTAAATAATTTACACAGATTGTTAATTCTTGAAATGACTATTAGGTCAACCTCTATTAAAAGGATTTGAATATTAACTATTTAAAATGATAAGAAGGAAAAGAATAGGTTTGATCTATGTGATTACAACTCACTTTTGCATGTTCAAATCTCTATTTGGTCCTTATGCTTGTTCACTGATAAGCCTTCCATTATCTTCTCATATCTTCATATGGTTGCACAACCTTCAAGAAATTAGTCCACTCTTCTTATAAAAGCTTAAGCCTTCTCTCTAATTTACTTATCAACTATAAATCTGAAGGTTTATAATCAAATTCAACTTGATTCAATGTATCTATGCATCATGCTCTTGATCATATTCTAGAATCTTCTCTAGAACCCTTCTGTTAGGTCTTTACCTAATCTACTTCTTTTATTTTGTGATTAAAATCATCAATCTTATCTTCAACATGTTTTACATCTCTTAAGAAATCAACTGAGTCAACTTAATATTATGATTCCTTTGAATTCAATCTTGAACTATCACTCAACAACCTTAAAATTCTAATACTTAGTCTCTATAACTCTTTCTAGCTCGACATCAACTTGTTGGTGTTTTGAAAAAACATAGTTCCAAATTATTCTAATGAGAACAAGATACATCTAGGGGTAGCTACTTCCCATCTTCAACATGCCCTTTCAAACACTAGGTCAACTATAAGGCTAGACCCTTCTTCTACTTTAGGCTCTACAAAACCTAGGTAGGTGTACCTTAGATTCATTTATATGTTACCAATGCTAAACATAAACTTGAATCTAATAAAGTAGATAAAAACTCTTAATCTTCTAACACTTATGTAGAGATCTTATACATCAAGTAGCTAATGACATGACCTGAGAAATTGATAAGATAAGTGAGGGCATCCTTTTTATTTCTTCAACATTAAAGGGAAAAACATTTGATTAATGACATTGATCTCAGAAAAACATGACATGAACAACATAACCCTATGATCCTTCAAAATTATTAGTGCCTTATTTTTTGGGCAGTCACACAAATCCCTACCACACATCCCTAAAATTCATTGACATATGCCATACATTAGGACTTCCTAATCTATCTATCCACTTTGGGAATTAGATAGCTACATCTTTTTGAATCTCATACTTGACTTATCCCTTCATTAGATCTACAATCCTGTGATGATGAATCAAGCATTTACATAACTCTTTGAGTTATAAGAAAAATAGATCAACATATATAACCAACAAATTGAAACTAAGTTTCATACTCTTTATTTACAAAACACAAAAGATCACAAACAGGATGAAGGGAGACAAGATATTAGAATGAAGACTAACTTGCTGGTGCATTTTAATTCATTTCTTTGAAAAAATACACTAATATGCGTTAAATTAAAATGTAAAACAACCTAATAGATCAAAATAATCTATATTCTTATTTCTTGCTATTCATTACAAGAGAAATTGTTGAAGAATTTGGTGGAATCATAGCTCTAGATCCAACAATGTGGTCTCACATTGAAAGCTGCCAACCTGGCATCATAGTATTGAGAAACTTCTCCAAAACTGGAACCAACCCTTACAATGAAAAAGAAAGAAGAAGATATAGAAAAGGAATGAATTCCCAGATTTGATCTAAAGATGACATGTGTCCACTTGGAAAACTTCATCAACAAGTTAAAAACATCTCTCTAATCTCTCCCCTCAACTGGTAAATTAAATCTTTACTCATTTTGCCTCCTCGAATCATAAATATCTCAGATACTTGATGAAACAATATAACTAAATTGGCAAGAAATAATAATCTTTGAAAAGTTACATCAAAAAATTTGTGAAACATTGGAGGCAAAATGCATCATTATGTATCAAATTTTGAACAAACTAAGCCAACCAAGCATATCAAGTGCATCTTTGACACTCATTTTTCCCTATCATTGATTGCTCCTTCCCTTAATTTAACTCTTTACTCTGTGAAGCAGAGCCCAGTCTGCAATATTGCCCATCTGATGGGGTCAAGTTGAATAACAAAATAGACACAACAGGAAAAAGGAAAACTTTATTAACTATAAAAAATGCTAATACACTTATTACAGAGAAAATAGACTTCAAAACATGCCATATGGGCTTACAATAGTATAAATGTAGAGATAATTTCTCCTTCCAATACCTCCTCTCAACTCCACTCCAAACTACCTTTTACAATCCTAGAAATGTTCTTAAATAGACCCCAAAAGGTTAAGGATTAGGAATAAATTCTAGAAAGTGATAGTTAGAATCCACCACCCAAATAGAAGGTTCCAGAAGTCACATTAGAAGTCAGTGCAAAATTAGAAGAATCTAGAATGGTAGCCAAACTTTCAGAAAGCATAACTTTTGAACTATAGCTCCAATTGATGAACCATTTAAATTTTCAAGAAGCTCTTGAAGTTCTCTGTAGCCCTATGGAATTCACTCATCCCCCATTTTTTGGCCCTATATGAGGTCATTTAATGCCCCTAACCTAACTTTGAAGCATTCTTAGGGAGTCCCCCAGAAGCTAAAAAATTGCAATAACTTTCCAACTGTGGGGCCTCTTGACCTAATTCTTTTTCTGGAATGTTCTAATTTACAATTATAATCATCCCACCAATTTACACCTTCTAACTCACCATAATTATGGTTTAATTACATAGTCCTATTTTTTCGGCATTTACATGTATCCCAAGGTGATTAAAAGCTCTAACCCAGAACACTAATAGTGGAACTGTGAGAGTTGGAACCTTTATTCGACCCAAATGGGATCCAAAAATGAAAACACTTTTTTGGTTGACACAAGATTTCCCTTATACCTATGGATGCTCCTACATCAAACACCTAGGGTAGATTGAAAAGTGACCCTATCACTTGATGGCTGGTAAAGGAAATCCCAAATGGGAAACCTCAGTTGCTAATATCCAAGTTGAGTCCTCTATCAACCATCATTTCCACTTAACTAGGTACACTTCATACTTCCTATTTCTGGTACTCCTGCCCACACGACTATCTAGAATCTCTTTTATCTCCTCCTTCTTAGAAGTAGGAATTGGACATGGCTCCAGCATCAAACCCTCATCTACACCATCATCATGATACTTTGTTAAGTCTAAAATGTTGAAGATAGGAGAAGTGTGAATTCCATCTGGAAAATCCACCTCATATGCATTTCCTAAGTCATGTTTCTTTAGAATTTTGCAGGGGCCAAATTTCTTCATCTTCAGCTTGTTGTAAGTACCTATTGAAAATCTTTCTTTTCTTAAGTGTACCATGACTAGATCCCCTACTTGAAACTCCTTATGTCTTCTCCTTTGATCAGCCCTAGCTTTATACTAATGGTTCATCTTAGTAATGTGTGCCTAAACCTCCTCATGTAGACAAGTGATATGTTTAGCAAATCCTTCTACTCCAGCACTTTTCCTCTCCCCTTGCTCCATCTTCCTCAATTCTGGTGTAGTCCTTGGGCTATTTCCATATAATATTTGGAATGGCGATCTACCAATACTCCTATTTATAGACTTATTGTAAGAAAATTCCACTTGTGGTAGAATCAAATCCCATTCCTTTGTCTTATCCCCAACTAAACATCTCAAAAAATTGCCTAGACTTCTATTTACCACTTCAATCTGTTCGTCAGTCTGCGGGTGATGTGTAGAACTAAACTTCAAGTCCATTCTTAACTTCTTCCACAATGTTCTCCAGAAATACCCCACAAATGTAGTATCTATGTTAGAAACTATACTCTTTGGGAGACCATGTAATCTTACCACCTCTCTGAAAAACAAGTCTGCAATATGGACAACGTCATGAGTTTTGTGGCATGGGATGAAATGTGCCATTTTGGAGAACCTATCAACCACCACAAATAATGAGTCATTACCCCTATGTGTCCTTGGCAATCCAAGAACAAAATCCATACTTATGTCCTCCCATGGCTTTGATGGAATAGGAAATGGCTGATATAGTCCAATATTGTGACTAAATCCCTTGGCTGCTTGACAAACTTCGCAACTCTATACAAAATTCTTCACATCCTATGTCATTTGAGGCCAAAAATAATGTTCTCTAAGAATGGAAATGGTCTTATCTCAACCAAAATGTCGTGCCATCTCTCCACTGTGTTTTTCCTTAATCAAATTTTCCCTTATGGAACTCCTTGGAACAACATTCCATCTTGAATCAAATAGTCTAGCCACTTGGTTCTGTCTACAACAACAAGCTCTTTACAAGCTTTCCACGCTTTAGAAAAATTAGGATCCTCAGGGTACAGATTCTTGAGTTCATAAAACCCAACTTCTTCAACCTGCATTACTATAAGCAACAACTGCCTCCTACTCAATGCATCTACAACCCTATTAGACTTTCCACTTCTATGCTTCAGCACAAATGTATAGCTCTATAAGAACTCTATCCACTTCATATGCCTATAGTTCAATTTACCTTGGCTATTTAGGTACTGTAATGCCTAGTGATCAGTATACAAAACAAATTCCTTTGGCAATAAATAATGCCTCCATTTCTTTAAGGTTTGAACTATCGAATAGAATTCTTGATCAAAAATAGAATACTTCTTCACATCATTCAATATTTCACTAAAATATGCAATAGGTTTACCTTCTTGACTCAATACAACCCCAATAGCACTGCCGCTAGCATCACAATCCACCTAGAACAACTTACTAAAATTAGGAAGTGCCAACATAGGTTCTTATGTCACCTTCTTCTTCAGCATTTCAAAACTTTTCATAGCTACTGTAGTCCATTTGAACTCTTTTCTATCCCCTCCTATTGTATCAGTTAGGGGTGCACAAATGCCACTGAAATTCTTAATGAACTTCCTGTAAAAACTAACTAGACCATGAAATGATCTTACCTCAATAGCAGAACTTGGAGTAGGCCACTCCAAGATGGCTTTTACCTTCTCTGGATCCATTTTGAGACCTTTAGGTGATACAACAAACCCCAAATAGACTAATTCCTTTTTAGCAAAGCTACACTTCTTCAGATTAATTAATAGTTTCTCTGCCCTCAATCTTTCAAGGACACTACGAATATGCAATAAATTTTCTTCCAAAGTCTTGCTAAAAATTAAAATATTATCCAAATAAATAATAAAAAAAATTTCCCAAGAACTTCTTAAGTACCTCATTCATAAGCCGCATGAAGGTGCTTGGGGCGTTCGTCAATCCATAGGGTATGACTAGCCACTCATAAAGACCATCCTTGGTCTTGAAGGAAGTTTTCTAATCATCTCCTTCTTGTGTCTATATCTGGTGATAACCACTCTTGAGATGTATCCTTGTGAAGTACTGAGCTCCACTCAAGTAATCCATAAGATCATCCATTCATGGCAAAGGAAACCGATACTTGATGGTTTTCCTATTTATAGCTCAAGAGTCTATACACATTCTCCACTCTCCATCCTTCTTTGGTGCTAGTACTATAGGTACTACACATGGACTTAGGGTCTCTCTAATCAAACCCTTTCTTAATAGCTCTTGAACTTGTCTATTTAGCTCCTCAATTTTAGTAGAAGTCATCCTGTGAGTAGCTTTGTTAGTCGAACTAGCTCTAGGGATTAAATCTATCTGATGACTGATTTTCCTTACTGGTGGCAATCCTTCTGGAACATTATCAGAGATGATATCTCCAAACTCACTTAATAAATTTGAAACTTCAAGTGGTATTTCACTACTACATTCCTTATCTTTTCTAGGAATCAAAGCATAACACATACGCTGATGTTTCATGCGATCTAAAAACTTTCTCCCATTAACAAGAGAGATCCTAACACTATTGCATACCTTTTCACCTTCTTTTATCATGGGCTTCAGTTTTTGGTGAACTCCATCCTTTGTCAGAGAGTATGTGTTTGCACGAAAATCATGTACTACATGCCTATCAGACTGCCATGATCTTCCCAATAATAGATGGTAGACATCCATTGGAATAATATCACAGAGATATTCATCATGGTAACTCCCAATTTTGAACTTCACTAAACATTTTTCACTTACCAGGACCTTATGATCATCCTTCACCTAAGAAATTCAATAGGGTTGGGGGTGTTTCTCCCTCTTGAGCTTAAGCTTAGAGACTATCTCCTATGACACCAAGTTGTTAGTGCTACCACCATCAATGATCACATCACAACATTTATCCTCACACTTGCACCTAGTACGAAATAGACTCCTCCTTTGTCTTGGTTCAATCTCTCCGCTTAGTAGGACCCTTTCATTTACTAAAGTCTCTCCTCTTTCTACATCCTCTAAATGTGATGACTATCCATCCTCATCCACATGAGCAACCCTAGCTTGACACTCAACTCTCCTATTTATCCTTGCTTCTCATTGAGGACATTCAAAGAAGTGATGAAATTCTTCATTGCAATGGAAATAGGTACCAAGAGAAACCTCCTCTTTTTGAACCTTCGCTACATCCTCTACCTCTTCCTCTCTGATCTCCAAAGTCTTGATCACGAGAGTGGTTGAAACCTTCATTCCTCTTGTTCCTGCTAGTACCCACATCTTCATTTTTCTTTTGGGTCTCATTTCGGCCTCCAGATGAACTACCACTACCCCTTCCTCCTTGACCATGCACTCTTTGTCTCCCTTTGAACCTTTTATTTATCTTCTCTTCAACTCATAGGGAAAACTGGTATGTCTCCTCAATGCTGGTCATTCTTACCAAACTTAATTCCTCTTGGATGATAGGTCGCAACCCACTGATATAATGAGAAACCTTCTCCTTATTTGCTTCTACATGCCCTACTCTAATCATAAGTTATTAAAACTCCTCCATATATTCTTGGACTGATTTTCTAGCTTTCTTTAATCCATGCATCTTCTTAAACAAATCAAGCTCGTAGTCAACAGGAATGAAATTCTTCTTTAGTTTGTCCACCATGCGATCCCACCTTGTGATATACTCCTTTCCTCTTCTGCTTCTTTCCGACTAAACCTCTTGCCACCAAATTTTGGCATGGCATTTTAGTTTTGCCCTTGCAAATTTAACCCTACCTGTGTCCCTGATATCATCATTTTCAAAGTACTCCTCGAGATCATTAATCCAGTCGATCAACTCATTCAATTTTAGATTTCCTGAAAATACACCCACATAAATTAGAACTTACCCTTCAACTTCCTTTCCAATTTCTTCTTCTTCATTGTCATCCTCACTTTTGTCACCTGTGTCAATAATTGTTCCTCTATGGAGCTCCTCCTACAATGCTTGAACCTGCCTTTGGAGGGCTCTAACCTCCTCAAGATTAATAGCTCCAGCCCTTCCACCATGCTCTCTTTGTGGAGGCATGTTGTTAACTCAAACCCACAACTACACAGTCTTCGTGCAAACTACCTCACAGTCGGCGCTCTGTCTACACACACAGGAAAAACCTTGCTCTGATACCACTTGATGTGGTCAAGCCAAATAACATAATGGACACAACCAAAAAAAGAAAAAATTTATTAACTATGAAAAATGCTAATACACTCAGTACAGAGAGAAAAAACTTTAAAACATGCCCTATGGGCTTACAATATTATAAATCTAGAGATAATTGCTCCTTCTAGTACCTCCTCTCAACTCCACTCGGAACTGCCTTTTACAATGCTAGAAATGTTCTTAAATAGACCCCAAAAGGTTAAGGATTAGGAATACATTCTATAAAGTGATAGTTGGCATCCACCACCCAAATAGAAGGCTCCAGAAGTCACATTAGAAGTCAGCACAAAATTAGAAGAATCTAGAAATGGTATTCAAACTTCATGAAAGCATAACTTTTGAACCGTAGCTCTGATTGATGAGTCATTTACATTTCCTAAAAGCTCTCAAAGTTCTCTATAGCCCTATGGAATTCACTCATCCCCCATTTTTCAGCCCTGTACAAGGTCATTTAATGCCCTTGACCTAACTTTGAAGCATTCTTAGGAGGTCCCCTAGAAGCTAAAAAAATGCAATAACTTTCCAACCGTGGGGCCTTTTGACCTGATTCTTTTTCTAGAATGTTCTAAATTACAATTATAATCATCCCACCAATTTACACCTTCTAACTCACCATAATTATGGTTCAATTACATAGACCTATTTTTTCAGCATTTACACGTATCCCAAGGTGATTCAAAACTCTAACCCAGAACACTAATAATGGAACTGTGAGAGTTGGAACCTTTATTTGACCCAAATGGTATCAAAAAATGAAAACACATGAAATAGAAACTATATCTAGGTTTTTTTTTTTGGGTGACATAGAATTGCCCTTATACCTCTGGATGCTTCTGCATCACCATCACTATAGATTTTCTTTTCTATGGTAGTTGGACAATAAAATCTAGTTGAGCTGAAAACTTCATATGTTCTCCTAACATATGTCCATTAATCTTCTCCTCCACAGGTATGATTGACACCTCAAGGGCTCAATTGATAGCTATATGAATCATGCATGTCAAACTATGAGGACATAAAAATCTAGAGCACCATGGCTTAGAATTTTTTGCTCAAGCAAGCCACGTTGGATTTTGAAGGTCAAGCAAGGCAGTAGTACTACTTGACTATCTTGGTTCACATCCTAGACCCCATGATGAAGAATTACAATTTTTGTTTAAATATGCATCACTAGTTCATGCATAGAAATTGAAGTAGAACTTAATCTCTACCACAATACAAAGTCTTTGCAACATGTCTCTTTCTTGCCCATGCCATCTCCCTTTCTCTAGACATGGAGCTCATTCATTGTATGTCATCCTCTCAAAGAAACACCTCCCCTATTCCACACAACTTCCATGATGGGCATCTCCTTTTGCTAATAATGCTATCACCTTTCATACTAGTTTACCACATCTAGTCATAACATGTCTCCTTTGATCTTTGGGTTCTGCATCATTTTTTTTCATTAGCTTTGTATAACTTGATTGATGACATATTGAGAGTATTTTATTTTTTGTCTTGTATTATATATTTTTTAATGAAAAGTCTTTTGTGCAAACATATATTTAACATTCATGGAATCATTTCTAAAATAGTATTCAATTGTTTATACTATCTTTGTTATACTTCCTTTAGTAATATTTCCCTTATTTCTTCTATAAAACTACTCATATATATGATGTTTCTTTTCATTTACAAATGCACAATCTTTAATATGAATAGATGAAGTAATTGTTGCATCATCATCATAATTTCATCAATAATATTGCTTTCTTTTCTTTGACATCAATGGCAATATTTCCATCATGAATCTCCAACATTATTTCTCAAATGGACACCCTAGTTTGCAAAAGGGCTCTATCAAAAGCTACCAACTTTCACCAATCTTACCCATGTGGATGTATACATATATATACTCAAGACCTCTTACATCTCAACAAAACGAACAAAATATCATCATGAGCCAATGACTGGGCTTGTCCTTTATTTTCAGTGCTCATCCAATAAACTTGTGTAATTAGTCGAACCTCAAATTGTGTTTGGCTAAAAAAATTCATTTTAAAACACCTAAATTGCCAAAGTGATCCATTAATCATTTGATACAAATCAAAATCAAACTCGATCATTGAATTGTCATTTAAAACTCATTTTTTTCACTTTCTTGCAAATTATGGACTTTGTGCCAAGAGGTCCTTTGACTGGGATCTAACATCCAAAACACTAATTCCTTGTTCCACATACTATTACCATGTCAAATCTTGTCTCATGATGAATTCTTACTCAAAAGATATTGACTGTCAAAGTTATCATCTTACAATTGGCTACAAGAAAACATGTTAGAAGAGCACAAAATGCATTCTGATTTGGCTTTGAAAACAAGGCAAACTAACACTTGAGGAGATGAGAATTGGGGAATTCATTCAATATCATGAGGAAAAGATAAATTTTGGATTAGGGATCATGAAAAATATCAGGGAAAGAATGGCAAGTGGTCAAAGCAGGCTACTCAAATTTGCAGAGCTAGGAATAATGCTAGAAAAATATTTTTTGTGAATAGAAACGACCTGGGAAAGCATGTAGATGGATTCATCAAGACTTGAAACTTGAGACACTTAAATTCTTTTAAAATTAGAAAATAGTGGTACAATCAATTCAATCTCACCTATCATAGATTTTGAGTTATGACATCATGAATAGGAGTTCTGACAACTCTACACTTCTAGACACCAGTAAAAAGTTCCAAATTGTATTTGGAATTGTGTTTGAAAACATATCAAATGGATTTTTCATATGCTCAAAATTGATACATAATAAGTATCTAACTTCTATGACACAATGTAATGAGAATTTTCTCATTTTGGTCAATTAGGTTTATATGAAGTCAAATAGGACCTCCCAGAATTTAGAATAATTTGCATCAGCATGACAACAATAAATGACCAACTTTAAGGGATTCAAAACCTAGTCCAGCAGATTTGAAATGACTTAGAATCTAAAACATAGGTTCTCTACTATGGACACTAAACACTTCCAAAGCAATGAGTCATGAAACATTATTGGGTGCAAGATATTCAATTGCAAACATGGCCTCTTGTCATTGTTTGACACTTGGGCAAAAATGTAGAATTGGACATTGCTCAAAATGGGACTTCACAAAATGGCTGAGAATAAAAATTTATATTCATGGGACAAATAGACATACTAAATGCAAGGTGATAGTAACATCAAACACCTCTTATGCCTTACAAGTATAGGTGGGTATGCTTGCATTAAAAGTGCTTATAGGACTTGATTTTTTCAATGGTACTCAAAATCAGGGCTTCAATTTTGAGTGCCAACACAACTTTCTCAGTTGATGCTAATGCTTAGAAAAAATATATTTTCTTAGCACATAATATAGCTTGGTTGACACTAGCATTAATTGGCATTCCTTAGATTTTACATTTTACTCAGCTTGGCTTAGCTTTCTTGACATTAATAATTACTTCTCTTTATATCTAATAAAAATTTTATTGTAATTCCCTTTTCATAACTTCAACCTTTCCTCTAGGTGTTGTAGTTATGAGTGACTTTCTCAAATCCTCTTCATCAATCAAATAGATGTAACATCTAGATTAGGTAGCAACAGGTCTCATCCATAGATTTCACATCAATGATGAAGCCAAAATTGTTCAAATTGTAAGTTTTGAATAGGTTGAAGGGTCACACAACTAAGATGTTGAAAAATGAAACTTTGACAGTTAGAAAATTTCTTTCAATTTTGGTCATACCATCTAAAGGTACACTAGTGAGAGGTTGTACAAAACACAGCTGTACGAAACACTAAGGTGTACTAACATTTTTGATCAATAGAAATGGTGTTGATAGTTAATTTTCAATTACTATTATTGAGCATCCCATGCATTGAAAGTGCATTTTGATGACAATTTAACCACTAAAAAGGCCTAGAGAAGGCCAAGCTTGTATTTTAAAACCTCTAGTGACTTTTGGATCATCTCATGCATTCTTTCTTTTTATATTCTTCTTCTTTATTTATTTTTAGTTATGTAAAGGATCATGCACCCAGTAATTGATATAAATAAATTTGGAGACCTACTTAGTACTATATAAAGAGTCAATTTTTACATAAACAAGGGCAGAGAGCTATAGATATAACAAAGGCCTCATGAAAATTCACATTTATCTTTGATTGAGCTATGTAATAGGTTAAAAAACTCATATCCAGAACCTTGAAGTTGGTCATTGATCAACTTTTCAAAAATATATTAGTGAGAATTTCTACCATTAGCATCATGTCAAATAATCACTCAATAGAAGTGACACTAGAAGGAGGACCTAAAAACCATTCTTCCTAAAATTTAAGTCAATTTTTTATAGTTCTAAGATTTTTATAGTTCTAATGTTTAGTAGTATATTTGTAATCACAAGGTGCACCTATCAGAAGGTGCACTTTTTAGAAGATGTGCTTTATGTCAAGGTGCACTAGGATCCATAGTGTGCTTCTTTTAGAATGTAAAGTCCACCAAAATAACTAAGATGGTAGGGGGTGAATTAGTTATCCAACTATTGTAACAACTATAAACCTTATTAATCCTTAACCATATGATTAATATAATCAACAACTATAACAAGATACTCATACACAATAACACCAGATATGTTAACTAGGGAAACACTTGATCAGAGGGAAAACCCTAGTAGAGATGATACCCAAAAATCATGTACTAATATAAATATTCCTTGTTAGAGGTTGGACCCTATCAGGAGTCAATGAAATACATTTAGTACATATTAGTCCTTGTTAGGAGACTTTGAATCCATGTTAGGAGATTTCAACCCTATTAGGAGTTGTAGAAGATAGATGGACCCACTATCCAAACTACTTCAAGGGCAAGATCAATGAACCCATTATCCAAATCATCTATGTATTATTCCTTGCAAAATAATAGAAATGAACTGTACTTGAACTTCCTCTTCCTCTTTTGATCTCAATACCAGATCACCAACTTTACATATAATAATCCATTGGATCACTTACTCATAATTACCAAATACTTTTCTCTTTTTCACATATGTCACACTTTTTCACACCCTTTCTCAAACAAGAAAAATATGTTTCCTATATACCATGTCCTCAAAAAAATTCCTTGAGTCAGCCTTGAGGCTTTCCTAACTGATTATAATAGGACCACATTAAGATAATTAATTATTTTACAATTACAAAATACTATTGGCTAATAGTCTTTGCAACTTCTCACAATACAACTCTAGACCTTTCACACTCACTAGCATTGCCATGAGGTTGTCTACTATCATTGTCTGACCTTGCATATCATGATTCCATCTCTATTAGGAGATGCAATCCATTCATCAAAAACTATTTCTTATATACTTTGTCTATATTCTACTCTTTGTAAATCATGCATATCTTCATCTTACTTGATGTGCACTTAACCTTCTCATTAGGACAAAGTGGAGAACATGTCCTTAATAATGCTTCACTAGATCATCAATTTTGTGTTCATATGACCCCAATCTCTATCTACCACTATACTAGTCTTTAGAGAACCCATAATTTATATCATTATAATCATGCTTTATATCTCCACATGCTCTAAAAATGCTTAGCAAACTCCCCCAAAGGAATACCATCATCATCCATACTAAAAACATCCCTAAAGGTGCACAAACTAGAAGATCTTGACCCATCATCTCACATTTAGTGAGAACTGAGGTCTTCACCCAATAAGCAAGAGTTATTAAAACTCAGTCACTTTTGCAAGCCTCATAGTGACAAAGGGATACCTAAACTCCAACCACTCATATTATAAATTACGTCATCTTCATCTATTTTGTATTCTACTTCACCCACAATTATCATTCCATCTAATCCTCCACCTATGGCTTTCTTTGCAAATGTAGTATATTCCCCAATCAACCTACAAGGTCCACTCAATGATCTTCCCAAGAACCCTAAGAATTTTTTTCCAAGTTTCATCTATCGAGCGATATGGACAATGGAAGATCACATTAAAGTTTTTCAAGAAATATGCAATGGGTAAAAGCACAAACTTGTGTCAACCTTTTGTAAAGGAAAAGGCTAACAAAACTATAACTATTCACATTCAATGACATAAAACTGATATTATTAGTTAGAATTTGAAAATGAAGTAAACTAATGAAATGTGTAGAAATAGATGAAGTTTAGGATTATAATTTTTAATAATTATTTGGAATAAGAATTGATATATTTTCCTAATTTTTATAGATAATCTTTTAGTTGCTACAAAATGGTGAAAATTAGGGGTCTTGTTCCCATCACACAATTATATGCAAAAAAACATATTTCCTTTGATCTCTAACTATGTAATCAATAAAATATATAGCTAGAACAATCAAAAATAAAAATTGGCTTTAGTCCTATATTTTCTCATTTGTAATGATTCAAAATTAAACTCACCCTAAATCAATAGTTTTCACCTCCCACCACAGTTTTCAAAACAAATCTATTCTAACCAAAAGAAAAATTATACATTCTTGAAGAGGACTCTCTCCTCTAGAATGCCATGTACTCTCTCTCTTTTTTGATATAATTTAATATTTTTTTCTTTCTCAAAATTGACATCTTTTTTAGTGTTAAAATATGTGCTTGTAGAATTTTTTAATTAAAATATACTATATATAATCAAAGCCTTATAAACTCTATATGAGAATATTCTTGACTTTGAGCTTTATAAAATAATATTTATATGTTATTAAAAAATTGTCATAAAAATAGTAGGAGTTATTGAAATGTTAGTTTTCTAAGATAATTTTATTTCTTTAGTAATTGGCTACAAACTAGTATAAAACATTCATTTAATAGATATTTGTAAATGGAAAAGTTTGAGATCATATATAACTTAGCTAGAATGAATTTATCTAGATCATATGTTCGAACAAAATTGATTTTTAGATAGAAATACTCAAATTTGGCCATTCTAATAAGTCAACCTGAAAGGTGACATAGCTTTCTACTATCACCTTAATAGAAAATAAATTCAAGAAGAAAGCATAGCCTTTCATCTATTCCCATAGACCCTGGGAGTGGTTTCATTTAGCTAGTACATCTAATGTATCCAAGTCCTGAAGTATCATTACTAGCCCTTGATGATTTCAGAAATTGCTCAAAGTACTTGATGGCCTCATTTGGTTTGTTGTAACTTTTTGCTATCTCCTTTTCTCTCTTCAATTCATTCTACAATTTTTCATTCTGCAACTTCAAGGTGGTGATCTCAATGTCCTTCATGTTTAGCTCATGATGAGCATTCATCATTTGGCTTAAGGTGTCTAGCTGCATGTTTGAGATCTTTTCAAATTAAATTGCCTTCTCCTCTAGCCTATTGATGAGATTTCTCTTGGCATCTCCTATCATGGCATTGTCTTCCTTAGATCTTTTCTTTTGTTTAGTCATTTCACAAAGCATTATAGCTTGTCATTCTTGTTCAATCTTAAGTAATCTGATTTCTACAACTTCTACTTTATTTTTCTCCATTATTTCCACTATTGTTGCATCAAATTCCTTGGAATCTCCATTGGAAAACACTTGTGTGGTTTCAATCTCCTTGTAGTGCATGTCATTTTCAACTATGGCTATCTCCTTTCTTCTCTTCAAGGATTTTCTTAGTTTCTCCCTAGCTTCCTCTACTTTGTGTAGAGCTAATTGCACATCAATCACCTGATTTTCAATTATCTTCCCAAGTTTGAAGACTTCCATCTTCTGACCTTTTTTTCCAAGCTATCAGGCCTCCCTTTGTGAGAACCAATGCTCTAATACCAATTTTTGGAATGTTCAAAATGGAAAGAGTACTTCTAAGAGGGGGTGAAATAGAAGTACTACACTTTTTTACCTTGTTCAATCTTTAAACATATAACTGAAAGAAAATTCCATGCATGTAAACATATTACGGAACATAAAGTAAATCACATGCAATAACACATAACATCGAAATTGATAACCCAGAAACCCTCCAGGAATAAGAAGGTAAACTTAGAGTGGGAGATGATACCCACAAAAATTAGTATAGCAATCAATGTTCAACCACTTTTGATGGTTTGCCTTATGAAAGGTGTACCCTATTAAAGGCTTTACACTGTGTCAATAGTGACCTAGTTAGAGAATTTACAAATACTTTACATGAAGTGTGACCCTATTAAAGGATTTACAATAGGTTGTTAAACCCACCTAATTCATAGGATTTTCATGACCACCTCTAAAGGTTCTCCTACCTAGTTGTTAAGCTAACCTATCAATGTAGGATTTCAACATCTCATACAATGGTAAGAAAGTATTAGAACATTTGGCCTAATAGTGTGTAATCTCTAATTGTTGGATTTAGGCACTTGATTTTCTCTTCTCTATTCTTGATCCTCTCATCTGATATCTATTCTTCTTACTTGTCCCTTGTGCTATTCTGATCAACTGGATATGGAAATGATGCTGTATTTCTCTAAGTCTTTCCTTCTTCTTACTGAAGTTTTGCTATAATCTCCACATACATTGTTCTCATTCACACATGCAATGGACTATGGACTTCCTTATAAATAATGTAAAGACTTAGGGTTAGGTATGGATCTATGATCCATATTGACTATCAAATTCCCACTCATACCATGCATTTTTCTCATTGGTTACATGCCTTCTCTAGTTTTTTGATTGGTTGCATGCAAATCACATAGGGAATGTGAATGATTTGTCCTTATCCTTTTTCTCATTCAAAATCTCTCTATGTTAGCTCCACAAGTGGTTTACATTTGAGTTTTTGAGGGCACAAACTCATATGTTGATTTTGTGTAACTCGACACATATTGGACTATTGGTGCTCGACACTTACTATCTTGGATTGCTTGGCACCAACTACACTCTATCTCACTTGCCACTTATATGATTCTAGCTCACTCAGCATATAGTACATTCTAGCTTACTTAGCATCCACTATGACTCGGCACCTTTATATCCCTCTACACTTATATACTATTCAGCACCTGAACTCACTTGACACCTATTGAAGTGCTAGCTCGGCACACACTGTGGCTTGACTTCAATACAAAAAATGATTAAGTGTGTTGACACTCAAATGTCAAAACTCTCTAAGGATTAAAAATCTCCCCCTTTGACATGAGTGTCAAAAACACTTAACTAATCATTACTATTCTGTCCTTATGAGTGCTTTAGCCACAAAATTTCAAAATTGTTCAAAATACCTTAACTCCCCCTGAGTTGATTTGTGCCTTGTCATTTTTGCAATAAAAATTATGTGTTGATTGTGCCTGATACTCTTTTTTTTTTGTCTTGTACTTGTGTTCTATATCTATTTTATTAGAGCTTATGAATTTTTGCATTTGCATTAGAGCTATTTTCCATATGAGTGCCAAAATTTCAAAATTGTGTGTCTCTCCCTCTTTGCTATCAAAATTTATAGGTATCTCCCCCTATCTTATATCTACCTTATGTTTCTCTTAAACATATATCTCCCCCTTTTATTAATTGTCCCCCTTTTTGACACTAATGTCAAAGGGTTCTAAGGAGTAACACCATATTTAGCCAAAAAATTGCTACTTACCTCCATTATTTTTTTTTAGAGTTGCATCCCAATTCTCTAAAGCAATTTCTAATGACTTGTGCTAGATGGCAGTCTCTATAGCTAGGTGTACAAGTCCATCAAGAGTAGAAAGATTTGGATCTTTCTTTAAAACTATCTCAGCATAAAATTTTTCCTTATGGAGGATTTCTAAATGAGGGGTTATAGAGGACTAGATCTACATCAATTTAGTCTTTATGTTTACCTCTTCTATTGTTAATACAATTAACTCCCTTTATGTGTGAAGCATTTGTGCAAAATGCTTCTCACTCTGAGCTAGATCTCTGGGTAATTGCATTCTAGAGATTTATAAATTACTCTCCAAGCTCATTATTCTTTTATTACTTTCTTATGTGAAATTGGAAAAATCACACAACTTCCTATATAATCAAAAATTATTTTTAAGAACAATTTTGGCCTTATCTATTGTCATGGCCAACTCTAGCTATTGAAGTGCAATGCCACTTGATATATTCTCATTAACATTTCCTTGAAACTTTCTTTCTAGCCATTCCATGAGTTTGACATTGGTGTCTTGGTCCTCATTTGTCACCTGGTCAACTATATCTAATAGTTGCTCAATTATTGCTTTCCCTTCATTTGGTGATAGCAAGCTGAAGGCATCCATGAAGATGTCCTTGATATCATGAGGTGATTTCTTTTTTTAAACTCTTTTCTCAAAATTTCCTACCTCATCCTTCTATCCAATGCATTTTGCATTTCAATCATTTGTAGCATTGTGATAGTTTTGGAGCCATAGGAGGGTGTCACAATTTCTTCAACTAGTTCAAGGTCTCCATAGTGAAGTACCCTAGCCACTCTTGTTGAACATGAGCTTGGTGTTGAAAATTGCAATGGAATAGCTTTAGTGCTCAGCTTTTGAATGGTCTTAGTACAGGTGCCAAACTTTGGTAGTTCTGCCAATGTCTGAATGGTGGCATGCTCCTTTTCTTTTGCTACATCATCCTTTTCATCTAATTTCCTTTGCTCTACACTTAGCATCTATACATTGCCACTTGTTGCACTTGGTGAAGGTGGTGGTGGAAGCATCAAGACTTTAGTTTTAGTAGTAGTGTATGAGATAGGTTGTGCCTTTGGCTTCACCTTTTGTCTTTGCGGTGGTGCTACAACTCTTTATAATTCATCTACACTCACCAATATAGGGCTTTTATATAATTGTGCCTATAAAGTAGATTGGTAAAGGATCTTTGAGAGATCCTTTGCAGTGAGTGGGTTTATGTTCTAAGCTATTTTGTTAGTAACATCCTTTATAACGACTATCTCTATAGGTGTAGTGGTTATGTGAGGAGGGTTGGGAGGTGGCAATTGTGTGTCTTGCACACTCTATTCTTCTTCCTTCTGCCAGTCAGTTGTTGCCATAGTTTCTTCTCCTTTAGCTAGTTCCTCCTCTTCTTTATCCTTATTCTCCTATTCTCCTTTCTCTTCCTCACCTTTCTTTTCTTCTGTGCTTGCTTTCTCCTCTCCTTTTTGTTCTTCTACTTTCTTTTCTTCCTCCTTTTCTTTGGCACTAGATTTTTCCTTATTTGTTTCTTCCATCTTATCATCAAATATCTCGTAAATTGTTTTCCATATCTATGTAGACTTATTTACAACATCTTCAATTTTATTTTGAAGAATAGAAAAGGCTCTATATTTGGGTGCAAATTTCCCACTATGTTTCATATTAGCTTTGGTTATTTGAGCCTTTGACATGTTAGGCTTCACTTGTGCTAGGGTAGACTCTCTAATATCCCTTTCCATTTGTAAACAATAATGCCATTTATGTTCTACTATCTCATATAGTTCCTTTAGCATAGTGTTATCAAGTTCTAGGGGTGTGTTTTTAAATTCTGGCATCATGGCATACATAGATTCCTCTATTTTATTTCTACTCCTCGCTACTAAACTTATTGAAATTTAAGGACTTCAAATCATTTAAGTCTAAATTTTTAATTTTATTGCAAAGTTTATCTATTGCAGATTTGTGATGATGGCTTACCACTTTGAATTGGCTAATATCCTTACATTCTATCATTTCATCATCTATCTCTAGTTGAGCCACATATCTTCTTCTTTTCTTGGGCTCTTTTGCAAACTGTGCAGTAGCTTTCTTCTTTTCTTTTACTACCTCTCCGGCCTTTTGAGTTAATGCTCTTGTTGTGGCCCTTGTTGTTGTTGGCTTAGTTGGAGCTGGTTTTGTTACCTTTTTGAGCTTTGGTTGAGCTATAGGCTATATTTTTTCCTTCCTCTTCTTATGCTCGGTAGGTGTAGGTGCTTCCTCAACTTCTTCTTCCTTGGCACCTTCCTCTTTTTCTTCTCCTTGCCCTTGTGTTAGCTGTTCTAGTTCTTGCCCTTGCTCTTCTTCTTCTTCACTATCTCCTTCTACTTCTTCCACTTCTTCTTCTCTTGCTTCACCTTCAATATTTTCTCACAATGTCTTCTTTATTTTTCTCACCATTTTGTCCTTCTTCTTAATAACTGAAGCAATTTTCAGTTCTATCTCAACTTTGGACTTAACAACATCATACATCCCAAAGTGAACAGCTACTTTATCAATTTCTTCTACTAGCAATTTTGTGATTTTTGCTGAGGCTTCATCAATATCCAATTCATATCCTAATGGGCTTAGCAATCTTACCCTCAATATTGCTACTTGAATGTATGTGAAATCAATATCAACCAAGAAACATATGTCATTGATATGTTTCTCAACTAGTGAGACTAGTATCCTCATCCTTTGCTTCATAGACCTTTTAAAGTCTTCAAAATAGTTAGTCACCTAGGCTTCAAAATTATCTCCCATTTGATCAATGAGCTCATTGATTTGAGTGACTATTGTCTTGTTAGAATTTTAGTTTACCTTCCCAATTGAAGAAAATTCTTCCATCACATAAAAGAATATGCACATGAGAACTAAGCCAGATTTGTATTGTGCACCTTTTTATCTCCTTATAGCTCCTAGGTTCTCATTGATTTGCTGGAACATAAGTTTAGCTAGATCATATGTGTGATCTTTCTTCACCAACTTGTATGCCACATCAATAGCTATGCAGGGAATGCTATTCAATCTACTGGATCGATAGAATTTATATGAGATTATCCTCATAGTAAAGTTAAGTAGGGGGTTAGTCACAATATAAATAGTCATTCCCCTATTGTTCCATTTTGTACCTATGTTCTCAAATACCACCTTTCTATCATTTGTCAATGTTTTTGTCCGATCTAAGGTTGGAAGACTAGTAACCCTATGCACAATCCTCTTAGTAATCTTGACTGGTCTTGTCTCTAGCCATAGAAACCCATCATGAATTTGGGTAAGAAATATGTGAATCCATTATGTTTTAAACACTATGGGAAAAACTAGGGTTTTAGTTAAACCTTTTTTCTTGACAATTGAAAATGTGTCCTTAAATATCCTATTCTCACACAACTTATCATAGGCATTAAAGATTTCTAGGTCTCCTATGACACCAACTTTACAATTGTAGCACTTCCTTACATCTTGAACCATGAAAAATTTGGGTGGAATGACAAATAGTGCACTAGCTGGATCATTTTTATAGGCTACTCTGAGGATTGGTCTGAATTTGGGCTATTTAACTTCATTACTAACTAGTTGAACCTCATGGTCTCCCTTAACCTTAGGGTTTCTTGAGCTAGAAGCCATGTTACCAAACTAGGGCTTTAAAATGTATTAAAAATTGAAACTTTGCATAGCTCAGCACTTGATAAATACCTTTAGATCGATGAGTTCGTGTTGAATCTTTGTTTGAAATTGTTGCAAATAACTGTAAGGTAGTTGCTTGATCGCCTCTTCACTCTTTTCATCTTTGCTTTGCATTTAAATGGCATAAAAATGAATGGAATTCAACCTTATACATGTCAATGACCTAGCATTAAATGCTTCATGCATATAGCTGTAAAAATCAACACTTGAAGGATTCAGTATAACTCAGCTTCCACTAGGCTTCAACTTCACTCAGCTTCAACTATCAACTCGATAGCTGTTGGGAACTCAACATCCATTGGAGCTTCACTCAGCATCTAAGAGTAACTTGGTAGCTTCTTCAAAAAAATTCTTGGCATCTTTTCTCATGTAGATTTCTTCTTTGTAGTACTTCTTTATTCTTTTGGGTTGATGTATGATAGCCTTATATATCAGCCCCATGTACCTATCTTATGCTTAGTTAGATGAGGTGTGATCACTTGACCTCTTAGGTGAACTAATCTCTCCATTTGATGAACTGTATCCATCTCCTCTTTGTCATGTCTTTTTCATTTCTACCCTAGTGTGTTCCACATTAACTTTTTCTTTACCCTTGTTGACTTCAGTCTTTGGTGCTTTTGACTTTGTAGGACAGTTTCTGCTAATATGACTAGTCTTCAAGCAACTAAAACATGTAGTTTGGTTTAGCCACCTAATATAGCTTCACTTGAAATGTTTCCTTATGAAATTTTCAAGAATGTGTCCATACTATTGACAATAGTGACGACTATACTTAGTATTATAGTCCTAGTTGTAATGATGTGCATGTTCAGTTCCTCTTATAGGCTAATAAGTTGTCCATATAAGCTCTGGTCTACACTCAAATGCTCTATATCCATACTTTTTGCAATTGTAGCAGTTTCCTTCAAATCTTGGTGTCCTCATGATCTTGTTTCTATAGTCTTGTGTTGAATGTCCTTACTTCTTGTACTTGTGACAAAAGCTTGCATTTGTAGGCTTATCATGCTGATAATTATTCTTGCTCCTACACACATTAGAGGTATGTCCCTTTTTACCATAGAAATGAAAAATAGGTTTAGTGTTCTTAACTTTGTTGCTTCTTTCTTCTATAGTCTTGGATGATTCTCCTTGTTCAGTGCTAATGTAGCCAAGTCTTGAAGTATCATTACTAGCCCTCGATGATTTTAGCAATTGCTCAAAGTACTTGATGACCTTATTTGGTTTGTTGTAACTTTCCGCTATCTCCTTTTCTCTCTTTATTTCATTCTAAAACTTCAAGGTGGAGATTTCAATGTCCTTCATGTTTAGCCCATGATGAGCATGCAACATTTGGCTTAAGGTGTCTAGCTACAAGTTTAAGATCTTTTCAAATTCAATTTTCTTCTCCTCTAGCCTATTGGTGAGATTTCTCTTATCATCTTCTATCATGGGCGTGTCTTCAATAGCTCTTTTCTTTTCTTTAGTCACTTCTGAAAGCACTATAGCTTTTGAATCTTGTTCAAGCTTGAGTAATCTAATTTCTTCAACTTGTGCTCTATTTTTCTCCGTTAGTTCCACTATTGTTGCATCAAAATCCCTAGATTCTTCATTGGAAAACACTTTTTTGGTGTCAATCTCCTTGTAGTGTATGTTATTTTCAGCTATGGCTATCTCCTTTCTTCTCTTCAAGTATTTTCTCAATTTCTCCCTAGCTTCCTCTACTTTGTGTAGAGCTAGTTGCACATCAATCACCTGATTGTCAATGATCTTCGCAAGTTTGAAGACTTCCATTTTCTGACCTTTTTCTCCAAGTTGTATGACTTCCCTTTTTGAGAACCAATACTCTGATACCAATTGTTGGAATGTTCAAAATGGGAAAGAGTACTTTTGAGATTTGGGGGGAAGGGGGGGGGGGGGGGGGGGTGTGAATCAAAAGTACCACACTTTTTAACCTTGTTCAGTCTTTAAACTTTTAACTAAAAAAAAATTGCATGCATGTAAACATATTAAGGAACATAGAGTAAATCACATGCAATAAAACATAACACCATAATTGATAACCTAGAAACCCTTTAGGAATAATATTTCTCTATAATCTCCCCATACACTATTCTCATTCACACATGGAATGGAGTATTTGACCTCCCTATAAAGAATGTAAAGACTTATGGTTAGGTATGGATCTATAATCCATATTGAATCTCAAATACCTTCTCATACCATGAATTTTTCTCATGGTTGCATGCCTTCTCTATTTTTCTGATTGGCTACATGCAAATCACATAGGGAATGTGAATGATTCATCCTTATCCTTTTTCTCCTTTGAAATATCTCTATGTTAGCTCCAAAAATGGTTTACATTTGATTTTGTGAGGGCACAAACTCATATGCTATTTCTGTGTAACTTGGCACATATTGGACAACTAGTGCTCAACACTTACTATCCTAGATTACTCAGCACCAACTACACTCTATCTCACTCGACAGTTATATGATTCTAGCTCACTCAGCATATACTACATTTAGGCTTTCTTGGAATTCACTATGACTTGACACCTACATATCACTCGACACTTATATACTACTCAGCACCTATTCAAATGCTAGGTCAGCACACACTATGACTTGGATTCAATACAAAAAATGATTAAGTGTTTTGACACTCAAATGTCAAAGCTCTCTAAGGACTAACACATGTTGTCATGATTTATTCCAAACTAGCTAACTTTCAAGAATGTTTTCTTAGATCAATTCAAAACATTCATCGATTTGGTCATTTTACATCACTAGTTAATATTTATCAAGATGGATCAAACAAAGACTATCTCCTACTTCAATAAGCATTTCCACATGGCATACAAAAAATTGGAAACCCCTTATATTGTACTAATTTCAGATATAATTCAAATATGTTTGAACTCTATGGATCACCTCATTGATATATTCCTAAGGAGACTATCTCTTGCAGACATTAATACAATAGAAAAAGGTCTTTAAAGAAGTAGTCACCTTCACTAAACAAGCTATCCCCAATGAAGGAGCCATGATGATTCTAGCTAATGCCAGTACAATGGTACCACCATACCCTATAGAAGTACAAGTGATGCCTAACCAATTCATTCCATTAAATCTAGTCTCAATACAATAAGAACTTCCTACCTCAACTCCAAATATAACCTACCTAGTGTATGAACATCTAAAAGTTGCTTTCTTTGAGAAAAAGTTTACACAATCCACCAAGGTGGAAAGCAAAATTACCAGTGATCTTGACCAAATGAAAAATACCATGTCTTAGATAACTGTCTAATCAATATAACACCCTTTTAGTTGTAGGATTAGACATCCCTTACCACCAAAGTACTATGCTAATTTTCATTAAACATCAATTCGAGAGTGTGAACTTGAGATGATGTCTGCAAACTATATGCTCTAGTTTTCACTAAAACTCACTACTACTTTGAATGCAATTACTATTAAGTAAATCTATTTTATCCAAAGGAAAGATGACTATTTAAATATTTGGAAGGAAATTCTAATTATTCAGCCATACATTTATGCATCTACTGCTGCAGGAACAGTGATTGGATCTGTTTCTAGTGGCTGTAGGAACAACAGTTCTAACTTTAACTTAGAAAACTAAGTCTAACTTCTACTTACTAGAGTAAAACTCCACCTTTCGCATGGGCCGCCATGGAAGAATGAAGGAAAGACAACTCAGATAAAAGTGTAGAAACTCAGCAAAGGCATGTATTCATCAAATATGTAGTATTACAATAACTCAGGAAAAACAATAAGATGTCTATCAACTCTATTTATTCACTACTACTTAACCTCATAGGTACAGATGAGGTCTTATTTATAGAGAAGAACAACAAACTCCTAAAACTACAACCTCCCCATGAAGGAAAGCTAGCTACAACTTTAAGACTGCAAACATGCAGTTGGGAAGACATCAATTCTCCCTTAAATTCCCCACAAATATAGAGATCACAGCGAATGCTAGATTTGCTAATTTATCTATCTTTAAACAGCTTTCTAGGAATTTAGGTATCGTGCTTTGCATGTTTAACTCATTACTGTTATGCTTACTTCCTTGCTCGACCACTTTGTTAGGTCCCGCTTGGTTATTCATTGAAACAGGTCCCTTCTGACTTTCCCACCAAGTCTTCTAGTTGCAACGGTGTCATAACGTTTCTCCTTAATGTCATCAATGATTTAGCACTATTCCTTCATAGTTTGTTTAACTCGTTCTCATCTTGTATCCTGCGATCAACATTTAATACACATAAGACTTCCTGCAAACATTTATTTTCATTTATTAGTTTATAAAGAAAAGGCATTAATTATTCAACTAATAGTTTTTGCAATCTCTTCGGCTGTAGGAAGATCTACCCATATCAAACATTCATGAAGAAAGATTTTTACCACAAAATGAATCCCTTTTTGAATATAATTCTGACTATCATTCTATACCCTATGTCCATACTTTATACATCAAAGAGTTCAAAACATTTATACTAAAGGATGATAAAGTTCAGCATGTTATAAACAAATGTTCATAAAAAGGGCTAATAAAACTTCTATTTCTTCACGTCATCATTTTCCCCCCAACTGTCCTAAGGCTGGTCCCTTCAGCATCTATAGGTTTCTGATCCTCATCCGCAATCTGAGGTCATTGGCCATTTTATTCCCTGATTCATGAGCTTTGTAATTAAAATACCCATTATTTTGTTTCAATCTTTCCCATTTCTGTTCTTCAGCAGTCATGTTATATTCAGCAAATAGATCATGTTTTCCAAGCATAGGATGCAGGAGTATTGGTAGTTGGAAACGAAGAGGTACCCAATAATTTTTTTGATTTCTTCCCAATGTCAGATACCTAGGCATCTTGCTGATGGCTAATTCCATATTTTGGGGAGAGTGCAACTCCCTGGTTTTCAAGTCTTCTGGCAATCGAATCCATCTTTGAAGAGAAGCTTGTAAAGCATCAAGGGCATTTTCAGAACAATGTTGCTCCCAATCCAAAAATGCCTATTCGTGGATAGGATGGATTTTAGCAGTAGCACTACGATTATTGCTAACGGAAAGCCAATTGAAGAATACTCTATAAGTGTTCTGTATTTCTAGCCAAATGTAAAATGGTTCAAATATTTCCTTTTTCCTATAAGGAGCAGCCTGGTTCTCTCGACTGATCTCATTCTCTATCCATGACATAACGACCCTAAACTAAACATCTCCCACATACAACAATGAATTCCAATCTTTATCATCTAGTACAACAAGATTATGAACATATAATTCATAGAGGAGATTCTTCAAATTCATTGGAACTGAATTGAATGTTGCATAAAATTCTTGAGGAGTATGTAAAGAAGGGTTCAATCCCCGAGTAACTCATGACAACTAAAAATTGATCATTTGCTCCTTTAGGAAAAGTGTATAAACTAGAGATGGGGACCTACAATTGACAAGCTCTAGAATGAGCTCTGTGATCTTTGTGACACGTTGTTGCAGGATCTTAATTTCATCATCCTTTTCTCCAATTTGTTGTGCTTGTTCCCTGATACTTTTGAGCATTTTTTTCTTCTCTAAATCCCAATTTTCTTTCTCCCACTGAAATTGTTGGTACAAATTGAAGCTACTTGTGAATGAAGTGAAAATGTTCGGTGGTGTATGGGAGTGGACGATAGGTCTCTAATCTTCAAGGCAGTGCTTAGGATGATGGTGGTCAACAATGCTATCATCTTGAGAATGTTGTTGTTCAACTAAATCATTATGTTGATAAGGAACAATGTTATCAACTTTTTCTGAAGGGGCAATGGCTGCAGGATGGGGTACAATAGTCGTTTGATCTAGAAATGTTTCAACAATTTCCTAAACCATTTCTTATGCAACAAATGGATATTCATCTGGTGGTAGATTATCAATTTCCTCTGTTGGGTGTCCAATATCAGGCTCTATCTCTTCTAAGGACTCTGTGTCACTATCAATATTAATAGGACTATTTGGTTTTGCAAAAATTTCCTCAGGGTTATTTTTATGTTTAAGAGTAGGTGCTTTATGCTCTAGTGACTATGCAGATGTAGGTACTAGAGTTTCAATATCAATAGATGGTACAGGAGGCTCAGTAGGTGGCGCAGGAGGTTCAATAGGTGGCACAAGAGGTTCAGTTCTTATATTCATCCCAAACATTCTGGTGACTCCCCATGGGGTAGAAATTGGTTTCTTGCCCTTATCAATAGATTTCCCTTTACTCAGGTTAGGTTCTTGTGATACTAGAGGTTCTTTTTCTGAACCTCCCCCTGTGGCAACTGTGTGTGATCTTCTCCTCCTAGGAGTTGAGGCTTCTATGGTCAAAATTTTCATCTTTTTAGGTGTGAAAGCAGAAGTTGAAGCTTCTTGAGCCATTCTATATACTACTTTTTTGACTCTTACAATAGTTTTCTCTCTTGTCCCTACTCCTTGCCCTTTACGTCCACCCCTTCTGGGTCCATCTGACCTTAACTTTACAAAATCATCCCATGTATCGAAGTGCTACCTAGTCAACTCTTTTTCAATTATAGCCCTAATCAAGCAATGGTCAGATATCGACTGGGTTTTTCCTTGTTGTACATAGGTAGCTTGCCTTTTGATGATATTATAAAGGAAACTTGGAAGATTTACAGAACAATCCCCATACCATAAACCACTCTTAATTTTGAAATGAACAACATGCAAATAGGAATATCTTCCTTCATAGGTAAAATATCTTATGATAAATTCAGTAGGGTAGATAAATTGCAGAGGGAGAGATAACCGTAATGTACCTTGCTTTTTGTTTTCCTCTAGTCGAAGATCTCCCGATACTGAGAATTGCTCCTTTTCTTGTCATGCATCCATATCCTCTGTCCAATGTTCTCCAATTGTGGGTAACCCAGAAACTTCTACCACCACTTCTTTGGTGAATTCTACCTGAATACCCTTAACAGTTGCATATCCATCCCTCAATGTATTATGAAATTGGAGCATAATTTCTTGATCAAACTGCTTCAAACTGAGACAATAAGCTAGCCAACCTCGTTGTTGAATCAAACTACATGTGGTCGGGTCTGTCAGTAAGACTCTGTGATCTGTTGGTTTATGCCGCTGATGTTTTCCACCCATATTTTTGAAAAAAAAATGCTAGTACAGACGATTTCACTACAAGTGATTTTGAAAGTATGGGCGGTGATAGCTACAAGGGTTTTAGCAAAGCGAAATTGCAATGCTTCAATACTTTCCAAACATCACATCTTTCAGTACTTCATGTGCCATTTTAATGAAGAGGTATGCAAAATCATGATTTAATATTATTTCACACATTTTGAAAGTACAAAGGGTTGCCAGCTCATTACTAAAATGAGCCTTCCCCATACATCCTATATGCTAACTTAAGATTTCCATAATTTTGTATTCATGATCAATTTTCCCTCCCCCCAACCTAACAGAGACTGGGTCCCACCAGACCATAAAGAATGCAAATTCCAAAATTTGAAATAACATGCTTTCCTAAATAAATAATAAATTAAATAAATAAATACAAAGAGGTCGAGTGTGACTGACTTGAGGTGCGATAGGAAGGATGAACCAAAAGTGCCTTTTTAGAGAAAGAAAGTGAGATAGAATGATGATGGAATGAGAGATGGAATGATGATGGAAAGACAAGAAGATGGGATGGAATGAGGTGAAAAAGGAATAAATTTTTGCATGAGCACAAATTTTTTTTTACTATGAAGGCCTTGAAAATAAATTCAAGGGGCTGCAGGTGTCTGAGTGGAAGCCTCAAACGAAGTGGTTGCAGGAAGAGATGTTTCTGTTGTTGTAAACTATTGAAGAAATTCTTCCTTGGTTGCTGGTTTATGATATAACTTCAGATGATACCCATTAACCAGGAGTTTGAATCTAATTGGATCAATTGTTGATAGTTGAACTGCTCCATTATCAAAAATTGTAATGATTTCATAGGGACCAAGCCATCGAGTTTGGAATTTTCCTTGGTGATGCTAATATCGTGAATCATACAAGAGTGCCCAATCACCAACAACGAATTCTCTGTCTTCAATGAATTTGTCATGCCATTGCTTCCTTTGTCTTTGAATTAATTATGTATTATGAAGATCTAATTTTCGCCATTCATCCAACTCATTGAGATGCAAAATGTGATCCTGTTGTGCTACAAGAAGGGTAGTATCAAGTTCCAAAGCTGTCTGCAGAGTTTTATGTTCAAATTCAATAGGCATGACAACTGTCTTCCCATATAGGAGTTGGAAATGCGTAAATCCAATGGTGGATTTCCATGTTGTTCTGTACGCCCATAAGGCTTCAGAAAGTTTAGTTTCCCAATCTCTACAATGGAAAGAGACTGTTTTAGTGAGAATATGTTCCAGCTCTCTATTTGTTACCTCTACCTGTCCATTGGCTTGTGGATGATACGGAGATGATTTTCCATGCAGAATTTTATATTCCTCCATGAGTACTGCTATCAGGTTAGATGTGAACTGAGGCCCTTGATCTGATTGTAATTCTCTTGGAACACCAAATCTGGTAAAGATACACTTGTACAGAAACTTGGCAACATTATTGTCATGGGGATGCTTCATGGGTTTTTCTTTAGCCCACTTAGTAACATAATCAGTACAAACCAATATCTAACTTTTCCCTTCTAATTGTGGTTCAATAGGGCCAACAAAATCAATTCCCCATTTATCAAATGGTTCTACTACTATCTGTGGTTGCAGGGGCATTTCACCTATTTTTGTCGGTCTACCCATTCATTGACATTTGTCACATTTTTTTGTATACTAAGCTGCATCTTTGTGAAGTGTAGGCCAATAATAACCTATATTCAGAATCTTTAATGCAGTCTATTTGTTAGCAAAGTGTCCTCCACAAGGCTCATTATGACAAGCACAAAGAACATCATATGTTTCATCTTCTCTGAGACACTGTCATGTTACCTGATCTAGCCCAGTATAAAACATGAATCCTGAGATCCATGAAAAATTAAAACTCTTGTTTGCTAGCAATCATTTTTCTTTTGCAAAAAAATGTGAAGGAGTTCTGCCAGTAGTTAGATAGTTGGCAATGTCAGCATACCAAGGATTTTGCGTTGATAAAAGAAATAGATGTTCATCAGAAAAGCTATCTTCTATGGCTGCAGGATCATCAGGTGTTTGAAGCCGAGACAAGAAATTAGCCACGACATTTGCTTTACCTGGCTTGTCAATAATGGTGATGTCAAATTCTTGCATTAGTAGCAACTATCGAGACAATCATCCAAAGATTGTTGGCTTGTTTATCAGATATTTGATAGTAGAGTGATCTATATGTACAAATATTTGGTATCCTGTAATGTAATGTCTGAATTTGTTTAGAGCATAAATTACAGCAAGCAGTTCTTTTTCTATCACCGTATAGTTATACTTGGCTCCTTGAAGATTTTTGCTGATATAGTAAATTGCATGTTCTACTGAATCTATTTTTTGGCCAAGTATTGCTCCAATGACATGATTTGAAGCGTCTGTGTGTGTATGAAAAGGTAATTCCCAATTTGGTCCTCGAAGCACTGGTGCTGTTGAGTGGACTTCCTTAAGCTACAGGAAAGCTTTTGTACATTCTGAATCCCATACAAACTCTGAATCTTTTCGAAGCAATTTGTATAAGGGTGCTACAATTTGGCTAAAATATTTGATAAAACACTGATAATATCCCGCATGTCCTAGAAAACTCCTGACTTCTTTCAATTTGGCTGGTATAGCTAATGTATGTATGATTTCTTTTTTTGTTGGATCTACTTCAATTCCTTTAGGAGAAATAAAGTATCCCAATTCCTTTTTGTTGGACCACTCCTTCTTGCATCATCATAAAGCACTTTTCACTATTTAATGACAAATTGTAGTCTCTGCATCTTTGTAAAACCTTGTCCAAGTTTTCCTTGGCTTCTTCAAATGTTTTCCTGTATGTGGTGAAGTCATCCATATATACTTCCAAATAATCTGCAGATATATCAGAAAAAATGCTAATAACATCTCGTTGGAAGGTTGCGGGTGCATTACACAGACCAAATGGTAGGATAGAATAAGAAAATGTTCCCCATGGACATGTGAATTTTGTCTTGTCCTGATCTTCTGGTGCTATTTGGATTTGATTGTAACCACTGAACCCATCTAAGAATGAAAAGTATTTCTTTCCTGCAAGATTGTCAAGCACTTGATCGACAAAAGGTAATGGAAAATGATCCTTCTTGGTAGCTAAATTAAGTTCTCTATAATCTATGTAGACTCGCCATTTTCCCCCCTTTTTGGGAACAATAACTAATGGTGATACCCATTGGCTATCAGAAATAGGATATATGAAGCTAGCATTGAGAAAATTTTGCGATTCATTTTTGACAATATCCCTTAATGCTAGGTTTATCCTACGCTGAGGTTGTCTCACAGGTTTATAATCCAGACTGATATAAATTCTATGGGTACAAAGTGCAGGATCCAAACCTTTCATATATGTATACTCCCAAGCAAAACCATCTTGATGCTTTTGTAACAGCTGTAGGGTATCATGATGTTGTGCCTATGATAAGGACTTTCTTATATTTAATTCTCTTCTTGGAATGATTGTTGTTTTGACTACTTTTTCAGCCATTGAAATTTGCACAATTGGTTGTGAATCTATCTCATGTGGTAGGAGTGAATGCAGTTCATTAGATAAAGGCAGAATGCTTTCTAAGACATACTCTTGTATAGAAGATGTCTCAGGTCGTGTTCCATACTCATTCAATATAATGGAAGAAATGACATCACCTTCTTCTTTAATGTTTACAAATGAGTCCCGTGAGATCATCATCAATTGTTGAATAGAATCTATGTCCATATCAAAGTCATCCATATTTGGCCAGACAACTTAATCATCCTGAAGCAACAGCTGAGTAGGAGAGTACAAGGTCAAATTTTTAGTGTTTGTTCCATTTGAAATAGTCATTTTCCTGGATTGACATGCAATATAAGCATATGTTGCTGCTAACCATGGTCGTCCTAAAATGATAGGGTAGCCTCCAGTACTTTTTTTTGGAGAGAGTACAACAAAATCAACTAGATACTCCCATGAACGTAATATAATAGTGACATCTTCTAGCATACCATCAGGAATGATGGTAGAACTATCTGCTAATTGCAAGATTGTTGGCATCTGCCTGAGACCAATAATACTTAATTTGGACACCACTTCCTTGGTTATTACATTGATGGATGCTCCTAGGTCTCTTAAAACATTATGTACTTGTACTCCTTGAATCATGAGGGTTACTACTAGGTTACCAGGGTTTGCATATTTAGGCATTTTGCAGTTATCAAGCATAAGATCAAAAAGTTGTCCAAGTACATGAATAGTCTTTGAGTCTTTCTTTTTCCTTCCTGGCTTTTTAACACAAGCTTCTTTGATGGCTTTTGAATACATAGGTACTTCCTTGATTGCATCAAGTAAGGGGATTTTTATCATCATTTTCTTGAAATGCTCAAGAAAATCTAGTGCAGCTTTTTCACTTGGCAGTATTTGTTTCGTTAACCTACTAGGAAATGGTGGTACTTTGGCTGTAGGAGAAATAGTGGTGCCAGGTTCTTTAACTGACTCAACACTTGTATCATCTATTTTAATTATAACGGGCAGCTAAGGTGAAGGAAGTGTTGTTCCATATCTTAGATGAATATCATTTAGGGTAATGGAATAACTTTGTTGCTAGGTTGAAGGTTTTGCACTATTAGGGTTAGGTGTAGGTTGTGCAGGTAACTAGGGCTATTTTGGAAGGGTTGTATTGGCTATAGGAGGCATTAAGGCTTGCTATTGAGAGGGTTGAGTCAAAGCTGGTTGTTGTTGATGCTGCTGCTAATTTTGAGTTTGTTGCCAACCCTGCTGAGGTTCGTGCTAGCCTTGGTTAGGCTACTGCCACCCTTGGCTGGTCTATGGCCATCCTTGGTTAGGCTGCTGCCAACCTTGGTAAGGTTGTTGCCAATGATTATAATTACCATTTTTTTGTTTCCATTGACTATTACTACCATAATTATGGAGTGGGTCTTGAGGATAACCTGATCTTGAAGCCCATGGCCTTCATTGAGCAACTAAAAGACTCTCTCATCTTCATCAATTTCCTTGAACTCAGTAACCACATGCTATGATTCCACACTAGCAATAGGCTTACATTGACAATTGCATTTCTTTTCTCTTCAATGGGGGCAATATTCTACCAACATACTATCAGTATCTTCCTTCTTCCTTCATGCTTGCATGGTATCCAACTGTGTAGCAACATCATTAATGATGTCTTGTTTGAAATCTGACAAGAGGTTTGATAATTTTGTCTTAGATACTATTGTCCCAGGGGTCTTTTGGAGTAAATCCCTCAAACCTTGTCCTTTTTTTGTTGTTGCTCTAGAATAATTTAAACAAATATTCTTAATTTCAGCCCACATCTTCTGTGTAATGTCAACTCTAGCCATTAAGTCTAAAGCTTCCATACTCTTGTCATGTACTCCTTTCAGAAAGAGGTGCTTTTGAGACTCCTCATTTAGCTGATGTTGTGTGTTGTGCTGTAGGTTAAAAATGAACCGAGAAACATAGTCCTCCAAAGTCTCATCCTCCTTTTGTGTCATTTTGTCATCTCCTTTCAAATCATGGCCTTTGCAATATTCCTTCTATTTGCTAAGGAACATATTACTCATAGTTGGCCAATCTATCATAGCATTGGCACCTAAACTCATGAACCATCTCAAGGAAGCTTCTTTAAGAGTTGATGGAAACAGTTTCGGCTTATGGGCATCAGTTGTGTAGTCATAACTTTGACAAAGGATGTCAAACTCAAAGAGAAAGGTTTTTGAATCTTCGGTAATAATGCCATAGAACTTAGGTAGGGCAACTAAGGGTATATTTTTCAAATTTTGATTACCCTGCTCAGGAGGAATTAGAAAGGGAAAGGTAGGTTGAGCTACTACCATTTGTAGATGTCCTAGTGGTGGTTGATAAATGACTAGAGCTAATGGATTATCTTGATATTCTGGCTCAGCAAAAACATTATTCAAATGAAAAGATTCTTCAGATGTGGTTGGTGATTGTACTTGTTCTGGTGCTTCTGCAAATATGTTCTCAAAAGATTCTTCTTCTCTTTCTTCTCTTTCTTCTCTTTCTTCAGAGTCAGGATAAGAAGGATCTTCCTGATTGAAGTTGGGAAGAAATCTTCCAAGGTGATCTCTTCTTCTATGCATGCAAAAATGCTAAAAATGAAACTAAATGACTCAATAGTAAATACTAGACTGACACCATCCTCGGCAATGGTGCCAAAAAATATGTCTAATCAATATAACACCCTTTTAGTTGCAAGATTGGACATCCCTTACCACCAAAGTACTATGCTGATTTTTATTAAATGTCAATTTGGGAGCGTGAACTTGAGATGATGTATGCAAACTATATGCTCTAGTTTTCACCAAAAGTCACTACTACTTTGAATGCAATTACTGTTAAGGAAATCTAGTTTATCCAAAGGAAAGATGACTATTTAAATATTTGGAAGGAAATTATAAGTATTTAGCCATACATTTATACACCTACTACTGCACGAAGAGTGACTGGATCTATTTCTAGTGGCTGTAGGAACATCAGTTCTAACTTTAACTTAGAAAACTAAGTCTAACTTCTACTTACTAAAGTAAAACTCCACCTTTTGCATGGGCCCCCACGGAAGAATGAAGGAAAGACAACTCAGCTAAAAGTGTAAAAACTCAGCAAAGGCATGTATTCATCAAATATGCAGTATTACAATAACTTAGGAAAAATAGTAAGATGTCTATCAACTCTGTCTATTCACTACTACTTAACCTCATAGGTACAGACGAGGTCTTATTTATAGAGAAGAACAAAAAACTCCTAAAACTATGACTTCCCCATGAAGGAAAGCCAGTTACAACTTTAAGATTGCAAACATGCAATTGGAAAGACATCATTTCTCCCTTAAATTCCCCACAAATATAGAGATCACAGCGAATGCTAGATTTACTTATTTATCTTTCTTTAAACAGCTTTCCAAGAATTCAGGCATCGTGCTTTGCATGTTTAAATGATTTCTTTTATGTTTACTTCCTTTCTTGGCTGCTTTGTCAGGTCCCGCTTGGTTATTCATTAAAATAGGTTCGTTCTAACTTTGCCGCCAAGTCTTCTAGTTGCCACGGTGTCATAATGTTTCTCCTTAATGTCATCAATGCTTTAGCGCTATTCCTTCGTAGTTTGTTTAACTCCCACTCATCTTGTATCCTACAATCAACATTTAATACACACAAGACTTCCCGTAAACATTTATTTTCATTTATTAGTTTATAAAGAAAAGGCATTAATTATTCAACTAATAGTTTTTGCAATCTCTTCGACTACAGGAAGATCTACCCATATCAAACATTCATGAAGAAAGATTTTTACCACAAAATGAATCCCTTTTTGAATATAATTCTGACTATCATTTTATACCCTATGTCCATACTTTATACATCAAAGAGTTCAAAACATTTATACTAAAGGATGATAAAGTTCAGCATGTTATAAACAAATGTTCATAAAAAGGGCTAATAAAACTTCTATTTCTTCATGTCATCAATAACTAATGAGCTAACTCATCTTTAGTTATCACAAGGGTAGAATAACAATTTCCAAAGAGCTAATACAACCCCTAACAACAATGGCAATGGTCAAAATTACAAAATTAATTTTTGTAGAAATATTGTTGCAGGAAATAATTTCAACATGCCAAATTGAAACAATGGGTTTCAAATGTAGAATCAATAATGGAATATTCATTTGAATAATGGAAGTATCTCTATAGAAACAAATAATAATGTCCAATTTTTTAATATTAGTCAAATCAATACAAACCAGAATGTACCAAATGATGGTGACATGTTCTTTAGCAAAAATCAAGAGACAAACCAAAATTCTCTTTTTGCTAGCAATGAGCACCCTATTCAATTCAATGCCATGTTATTGGAATATTATGATTCTCCATAGAATACTAAAATTAGAGACCAAGCCGATGAAGAATTCATGTTCCCATTTAATCAAGAATTAGATCCTTAGCTAGTTGAGATGTTCACTTTCTTGAATGATAATTAGAATGATTACAACCTACATAACCAAAGGGAACCCATGCTTGATGGAATCCCACCAAGATTACTACCAATACTATCTCATCTAGGGGAAAGTAATAGTCTAACACCTATAAGAGCACCCTTCTCATAACATCAAACTTACACACAAGGGAACATACCTACTATACTAAAGAATTTTTCTTGTTCAACAGAGAAGTGCAGTGCAATTGAAGAATTAAAAGGGACTAAGGAAAAATATCAATGTATGATATGTTGTAGAGTTGTCCTAGCCAAAGTGAAGAATTATTGAAGACTCTTAATCATAAAAAATAAAAAATTGACACTAGCAATCAAAAAATTGTTGCTCCATGGATTAACTTCATTATGAATATGCTCACTATGTACAAAGATAAAGAAAAGGTACCCCTTTTTTTCTAAGTCTCATAATTTTTGGGAAGAATATTCATAATTGGGTCATCAATTTAGGTAGTTTGTGTAATGTATACTGCTTTTGATATCTCAAAGGTTAGGGGCCACTTTATAACCTATGAATCAAATTGTAATCCAAATCAACAAAACATAAGTAAAAGTAATCAGAGTGCTAAAGGACATTTGCATACGATTGACTATAGATCTTAGGATCTATCATATGATCGACATTCATGTAGTGGATTGCCCTAAAATAAATAACTTGATTCTATGTAGAGAATGGACTGGGTGTTTTCAAGGATGGTTCTCAATAGATTAACTCAATTATGGTTACCTTGGAAGGGATTGAACAACTAGATAAAAATAGACATTGAGCCAAAATTAAACACAATTATCACATAATACAATGCTTCTAATGAAGTGTCATTTGTTAAATTGTAAAGGCGAAAACACACAGTAGAAGGGTTTGAGATCCTACGGGGTAAAAGGTTTCGTAGGAACATAAAAGGGATTTGTAAAATAGTGTAAGAGAATCATTACATTCCTACAATTAGGGCATTTTGAAGCTTCTCCGAGTGAGCGTAGAGATCCATCAAGAGCATTTTCGGCATCACGAAGATTAAAGATTTGACTCAGCGTAAAAATGAAAGATAGTCATATAAGAAAGAACCTTTGATGTGTCATGACAGATAAGCAAAAAAGGAAAAAATTACTGTAGCCAAGAAAAGTAAGGTTTGGAAAAGTACAATCAGAATCCAATTTTGTGGCTCATATACCTTGATGGCGACCTGCGATCATAAGTTTTAAAGCTCATGCATGCTAAATTTATTAAAAAGGTTGGCAGATATATAATTAAAACATCAAGGATTTAATTGAATTACCAGCCTCAAGAAGCTTGTTCCTGTGCTGTTCTGAAGCTTTGAAAGCTACAGAGCTCTATGTATCTTGTGAAATTGCAGAAGAATTCAAAGTAAAAAAAAATGGCCGACCAAGAAGTTGAAGAGGTGCACGTAGAAGAATTTGAAGTCGAAGATGAGGGTGATGATGTTGTAGAAGTCATACTAGAAGGAAAAAGGAAGAAATCTGCTGTCAAAACAGAAAAGAAGACAAGGGTCAGAAAATCGAACAAGCATGCAAAAGACTGGTTAAAACTGCTTCCAGGGTCATCAAATGCAATTTCTACAAACGATCATATATTCAAAGACCCTTATGCTTTTGTTCGAGATGTTGAATGCCCTAGAATTACTTGCTATGATCTTTTTATGTACTTTTATCAGAACAGAATAGAGAATGTGCTAGTATGTAACCCTTGGAATAGAAATATGGAAAAATTAATTTTTCTAGAAGTGTTCATTGATGCTGACCTGTTGAAGGCCCTAATAAATTCATACAATCTAGTAACCAAGACTTTTCATAGGCATAATGGGAGCGTATTATGTACATTGGACAGAACTTCTTTTATTGAGGCTTTTGGATTGATGGGAAAAATGGATGTACCTATTGACATTGCAGACTTACAAGGAAAATTTGCTAGGAATAAAACCTACTTTGTAAACAATGTCATGCTACCACACATTGCTTACAAAGTTAAGAAGGCAGGGTTAATCCCAAAAAAGGTGGGAGACTTTTTACCTTTGAGTAGGTTCAAAAATTATTTCAAAAACATAGTGTATGGGTTGCACAAAGTATTGGGAAGTGATGGTGTAGAGGATTGTGTATATAGTTCTCTTTTTCTAATTGCATGCGGCATACAGGATCCTTTTCATCATAAGGAGTATGATTATGTGGCCTTTATCATTGATAGTATGCACATGCAGATTTGTGATGCTAAGAAAGGAGAACTGAAAGACTTCAAGTTCCACCATTATTCATTATTGATGCACCTTATCCTGTATAGCAACATTGGGTACATCAGTGAAGACTTCATTGATCAAACTTCTGATGAATTTGGTGAGTTACCTATGCAACTCTGGACTCGTATTCGGCATAAAAATTTCTTCTATTCAAATGCTCTAGTTTTTTTCAATTTTTTCAGTTCTGTTATTATGAGGCAACTAGATCATACTTTCTTTCGGGCACCCAATGTTTTGAAGACTCTGCTTAGCCCCTCTTTCTTAGATGAAAAAATAAAATTAGATCATAATTGGGGCAGCATATTTTTGTTTAAAGAATGTACTTTAATCAGAGTTTTTGCATGCCCACAGCCTCCTCATCTATTGCCTAAATATCTACCCCCTAGATTGGCCATTATTGAATTCTTTTGGCAATTCTTATTGATGAATAAAGAAATGATCCCTCCCTCTCTGCATAAGCCAACTTTTGTATGTAGAACCTTTAAGGTAGGAGACTTTGAAATAGGCAAGAATGCTTTTGAGGAATTGAATGACTATTTAGGTCAGTATAAATTTGCTACTGGGCCCTATAGGATGTATGTTCCTGACAGTCATATTGCAAATGAGGTTAAGACCATTAGGGGTTTTTTTCTACCTCCAAGTAAGCCTATCCCTGTAGAGGACCTAATTGCCAACATAGTAGCAACAGGGGAGGCAGATGAGTTATTGAGGAAATATGAAGAAATAAGGAAAGTGGAAAATGCTTTGAAGAGGACCAACCCTGATTTTAAGGGTTTTTATACAGAAGTTCCATATCCAAATAATCTGAGGAAAATGATTGAGAATTTTGATTATATTATGTTACAAATGCCTCATGAGCCAGAGGGAGAAGAATCCATTGTAAATAGAGAATCCCCTGAAGCAGATACACAATTAGAAATTGATTTGGAAGAAGAGCAGCCATCAACATCAGCCTGGATGCCACAAGGAAATTAAAAAAAAAAGACAATGCACATCCTTGAAAAGGTGGTAAGCAGAGCTATACAAGTCAATCCTGGAAGTAGTGAGTATTTTTTTGATATTAGGCAAAATTATTTTCATCAAAGGGCTACAGATGCAGGAAAAGATTCTACTGACATGCAAATTGCAGCATCAAGGTTGGATGGCAGGCTCATTCAATCTGAGAAATTCATGGAAAATGATTATTTTATTAAATCATCTGAATTTAAAATTTTTCTCTATAAAATCAAACAAAATGAACTCACATTGAGTCTCATGCTACGAGAAGATCCAGAGAAAAATAAAGAGTTAGTTGAAAAACTATTGGCTTATGACCCTGAAAGTGAAACAATGACTGCCGCAGAAGCTAGGGAATTAGTACATAGGAGTGGCATGATTCTAATACCACATTGGGACATTGAGAAAGCTTTTGTATTGGACCAAATGAGAAGACAATATAAGGCCATCAGTTATGAAGCCACTAGCAGTGAAGGTTTTAAAAGAGGGTTAGGTTTTAATGTGGACACTAAAACCCTAGCAGTATGGAGTGTGGCCCCTGACACCAAGAAGCCTAAGATGATGGATATAAAAGAAACTGCTCAGGGCAATATGATTGTGTGGACATTGGAGAGCACGACTGGGAAGGAAATCTCCAGTTTGGTAAAACATTTTTCTCTTATGAATGAGGAAAAGGTTGATGAAATTGAGGATAAGTTAGCTGCAATATTTAATGCATGCCTTGATATCAGGAGAACATATGAAGAAGAGCTCAAAATGAGCCATGTACAGAAACAAAGAATAGAGGAGTTGGAGGAAAAAATTAAGATTTTGGAAACAGAAATAAAATCCCTCAAAGAACAGCTCAAGATAGCAATAGAGGCAGAGCATGAACCAAGGCAAGAGGAAGAAAGAAGGCACAAAGTAGAAGCAGAGGCCCAAATAGAAGAAATGCTTATGGGAACAACGGTGTCAGCGCCTATGATTAATGTGGAAACAGAAGCTTCCCAGGTTGACAATAATACCAATAAAAATATTTTGATGAATGTATTAAATCATAGAATCAGCATTCTAAAAAGAATATCTCAGGATACTTATAATACATTCATCAGTCTACAATCTGCAGAACAGGTATGCATGGGTGCAGTTAGATGGCTTGAGCCTATTTTTCAACAATGGGGACCCTATATGCAATTTTTTGACAGGTTGATACCCTTGTTAGCCAATAAGCCAGATCTCCCAGATAAATTTATTGTTGTGAAGGAAGGTATGGACAAAGTGAAAGAATTATTGCAAATCTTCACATGGAAGCTAGCAGTAATTCAAAGTAAATTAAAATTCCTAACAAATGGTTTCTATTCTTTGATTCCTTCTGTTATCGATTCTAATGATAAGTTAAAATATTTTGATGAGTGGTCTAATTCTTTTGATCACATTATAGACTTGCCACAATTGGTGTTCATCCTCCAAGATGGTATTGATGAATGTCTTTTCAATGAACTAATTGATACCCTTTCCAAGATTGAAACTGAAGTGAATAGGTTTATCATAGAAGGAAGGGTGATTACTGATGCCAGGTGGCAGAAAATGGTGGATGAATTAACAACAATTAAAGAATGTGATTGGCCCACTAAAAGAGAAATATTTTTCTAGGAAGCAATCACAGAAATCAAAGCACTACCAACTGGGAGTAGTTAGAGAAGAGGACAAAATTGAAGATTTTATGCTCCAGCTGTCATTTGCCTTTTGTTTTATTTGTTTTGTTTTGTTTGTTCGATTTTCTTCTGAAAAGGGGTAATTTACCCAATTTTTGTAAAAGGACACATGTCACTTTCTTTAGCCCGAAGCTTGTTGCATCTCACACTATTTAAGTGAGATCCCAAGGCTAAAGAATGGTCCGAATTCTATTTCTTCTAAGTATTGTGCTTAGTCTATTTTTTGGTCCAAATTTTGGAAGCAAGTTTTTAATGTATTTTGCTATCAAATTCTATGAGAATACATGAATATAGAATGACCTGTGTTTCTTTCTGAAGGCCATTCTGAGTCTACTGTAAAGTATATACCATTTTCAAAGGAAATGAATACAAATTATGAACTGTCCCCATATCAGTTCTTTATGAATTTTGTCTCCTTTTAAATACTTAGCTACCTTAATGTTGTATGAATAAAAGCTTGTGCAATTGAATGAAATCAAATTAGGTTGTATATCCATTTATCATTGTTGTTAATTCAATGGATTAAATAAAGGCTTTGATGAATAAGATAAGATTCCTTAAGTATTGAAAAGGATTTTTGAATGATAAGTTCTGATAAGAATTGCTGATAGAATTTGTTGTAAGGCAAAAAATTAGATCTAAGAATTTGCTATAGACTCTGAACCCCAATGGATTAGGCACTGATCAAGTTATTTCAGTTGAAGGAGAAATATCTTACAAATGGTTTTTCAAATGCATCATCAAATCAAATTTTACATTTATTCCCTGTAGATCTTCAAATGTGGCCAGCACTTGTCTGCATGGAATGTTTTAGCTTCAGTTAGCCATTGTTGTTGAAAACATCTGCAGATCTATATAAGAATTCTTGGCCATATCTATTAATGGGATGTGTTTTATCAAGTTAGTAAGAATTATGTATATGTTCAAGGATCTTGAAATGAGAATCAGAATGAAACTAAGAACAATCCTCATACATTTGTTTCAATTTTGAACCATCCCTGGGTACACCCACCCTGGTTTTGCAGAGCCAAAAGAGTAGAAAACCATCTGTGGTTTTGTTGAAGTTGGGTCCAAATACCTTACATATGCAATTTTTAATAAGAATAGGCTAGTCTTTATATTGTGTATGTACTATCATTTTGGTATTAAGCATTTTGTTGCTTAGTAGTTTTAGCACTTCTTAAAACACCAACAGTCTACTTGAAATACTTTGTTAAAATTAGGAACTGCTAAAAAAAGCTACTTAGTAACTTTCCATTTCAAAAAATTAAAACTCTTATCTTCTCCTATAGTCCACTTAAATTATTTCATATCCCCTCTCACTATTTTAGTTAAGGGTCCACAAATACTGCTAAAGCCTCTTATGAACTTTCTATAAAAACTAGCTAGTCCATAAAATGATATAACCTCAATCAAATTCCTTAGAGTAGACCATTCAAGGACAGCCTTCACTCTCTCTGGGTCCATTTTTATACCTTCTACTGAGACTAAAAATCCCAAGTACAACAACTCCTTTACAAAACTACACTTCTTTAGGTTTATCTAAAACTTTTCTTCCCCTGAGCTTATCAAATACCTTTCAAATATAAATCAAATGCTCCCGTAATGTCTTACTAAAGATAAAAAATATCATCTAGGTAAACAATAAAAAACTTATCCAAAAACTCATTTTGTACATTATTCATGAGGCACATGAAAGTGCTTGGTGCATTGCTTAGCTCAAAAGGCATGACTAACCACTCTTACTATCATTCTTTTGTCTTGAAAGTAGTATTCCACTCATCACCTTATCTAATACAAATTTGATGGTACCCACTCTTTAGTTATATCTTTGTGAAATACTCAACTCCACTCAAGCAATCCATAATATCATCCATCCTTGGCAATGGAAATCTATACCTAATTGTGATCTTGTTGATAGCACAAGAATCTATGCACATCCTCCATTCTCCATTCTTCTTTGGTGCTAATACAACTAGTATAACACATGGACTTAGACTCTCCCAATTCAACCCCTTCTGGAACAACTCATGAACTTGTCTATTAAATTCTTCACTTTCTATTGGTGTCATTATGTTCACTGCCTTGTTTGGCAAACTAGCTCCTAGAGCCAAATCCATCTGGTGACTACTCTTCCTCAGTGGGGGCAATCCATCAAGTATATTATTTGATACAATATTAAAGTGTAGGTATTTGCTTGCTAATCATGTACAACATGCCTATCAAACTTCCATGACCTATCCAACAACATATGACATATGTCCATAGGTATGATATGACAAAATAAATCACCCTAGTAGCTTCTAATCTTGAACTTCACTAAGCACTACTCATTGACCATGACCTTTTGGTCATCTTGCACCCAAGCAATATGGTATGGATGCAGGTATTTATATCTCTTTAGCTTCATCTTTTTGACGATCATTTCTAGCACTAGATTATCAGTACTTCCACAATCAGTGATCACATCACAACATTTATATTCACATCTACACCTTGTGTGACATAAGATCCTTCGTTGATCAGGTTCATTCTCACCACTCGATAAGAATCTTTTACTAACTATGACTTCTACTATTTTGATATGTGCAACTCTAGCTTGTCCTTCTATTCTTCAATCTATCCTTCCTTGGTGATGGGAGCATTCAAATGATCGATTTTCTTCTTCTTTGTAGTGAAAATATTTACCACAAAAACCTCTTCTTCTAGATCCTTGTCCTCAACATCTACCTTTGATCTCTATTGTTCTAATCATGAAAATGATTGAATATTTTTGCCCCTCTAACTTTGACTACTACTTCTAGCTTCATCCTTGTTCTTCTAATCAACATTACAAACTCCATAAGATTTTCTACCAGATCTTCCACCATGACCTCTTCCACTATTCTTGTTGTCAAACTTCTTGCTTAGTTTCTCCTCAACTCTTAGGAAAAAATGCTATGCCTCCTCAATATTGTTCATTCAAACAAGACTCAGCTCTTCTTGAATACTTGGCCTTAACCCATTGAGATAACAAGCCACTTTCTCCTTATCATCTTCTACATGACCAACGCTAATGAGAACATAGTAGAACTCTTTAGTATACTCTTGAAGAAATTTTCCCACTTATTTCAACCCTTGCATTTTCTGAACAACAAATAAAGCTCATAATCTATGTGAATGAATTATGCTTTAGTTTAGCTAAAATCTAATCCCATATGCTGATTTTTTCCTTTCTCTTCCTATTCTACTCCAACTAAAACTCCTACCACTAGATCTTTGTATGTCTCTTTAGTTTTGACTTCACAAACTTCACCCTTTTAGGATCCTCAATATCTTCATACTTAAAGCATTCCTCCAATTCATTGATCCAATCAATCAGCTCCTTTGGGTTAAGATTTCCTAGAAATGTGGGAACCTCAAACTTAGGTCTTTTTCCAATCTTGGAGATGGCCTTAAAAAGGCTCTCTTCCTCTGGGTTTAGAATTGCTTCCGGTTTGACATTTTCTTCTTCTTCATCCTCATCCTCAATTTCAAATCTTACTAGAAGATTTATTCCTTTGCACATTTGTTCTTCCAACACTTGCATTTTTATTTGGAGGGCTTTAAAACCCTTAGGTGTAACTTGTACAAATCTTCTACCACACTCTCTTTGTGGAGGCATTTTTACTAAAACCCTAGTGCAAATAGCCTCACAGTCGGTAATTTGTCTACATGCTCAACCCAAACTATGGTCCTAGTATGAAATTCCTCATAGTCAATGATCTATCCACACATTCTAGAACTCTAGCTTTGATACCACTTGATGAAGGTGCTCCTCTTAATGCCATAAAAACATAATAAAAGAAAAGAAAAAAGAAAAAATGCAAGAACAAAATATGGACTTCTTACTTGCACTACAAATGTTAAATTACAAAATTTACAAGTACAATATGCTAAACCACATGAGAACCTTCATTACAGCAATATGCAAGACTAAGCTACGAGCTACCACCCTGAGCTATCCTAGATAATATCTGGTCCTTTCTTAAATAGGAAATTTTATGCTTCCTAGGAATGTCCTAAACATTGAAACTTAATATCTATGGCTGAAAGACCCTAACAATACATATATTGTTGGCCAAATACATCTTTGACAGTTATTTTAGATATTTTGGCTAGCCCAACTTTGGAAGGTCGTAACTCTCAAACTGTTGTTCCAATTGGCTATTATAACTACTTTTCAAAAATGACAGCTCATGATCTACAAGCCTAGAATTGTGCAAGTCACCTTCCATCAAGTTTTCAGACCTAATCCAGGCACTTTAAGTCCTCCAATGGTGAGCTTGAAGAGTTTTCTACAAATTTTTCCACTAAAAATCTGTAATAACTTCTCTGATACTTAAGCTGGAGCAATGAGATTTTTATGGTAGACTTATAACTCTAAAATGAACCTTCATATATAAAATGAGAACATTTTGAGCTCATATGAAAAACTTACTAAAAATAGAAATTTGCCATAAATAGTAACCACCTTGTTAACTAGTCCTTATTAAAATAGAAAAGACCAAAAAAAAAATATTTTTGGGTGATGCAAGATTTGTCTTACACCCAAGAGGCTCCTACACTTTATGAAAGGTCAAGGTTGGGCCTTAGAGGTCATCCATCTTAAACTTTATATTTTCCAAATCACAAAAGTGATTGAAGAGATCGGGGATAAACAAAAGAAATAAGCAATCCATATGTAAAGAACAACTACAAGTGACCCATCAAGTCTAACAAGAGGAAAGATGTAGTGGGTCCCCAAGAAATGATCTTTTAAAGACCAAGAGAAGGAAAAGATTTAGAAAAATAAACACAAGTCAAGGAAATTGAAAGAAGAACCAATCTGGAAACTTAGGTTTGATGGTTCCAAATGAAAACTAGGAGTCAAAACTAAAATTAAGATGGTTAATCCCAAATTTAAGTTTTTCTATGTTGCATATGATTTACAATTCATATATACTAACAATGTGGCAACTATGAAGCATTGGCTTGAGGACTACTTTTCCTGCTAGAAAAGAATGTCAAAGCTCTCATAATCAAAGGAGATTTCCTGGTAGTTATTCAACATATCAAATCAATTTATTCCTACAATGACAAGAGATTAATGGCTTATTGTAGAAGAGTTTGGGACTTGATGGAGGATTTTGAAGCACTAAATACCAAATATATCCCAAGAAGAAGGAATGCAGTAGCTAACACACTCACAATCTTATCTTATGAACTACATCCCATGAAAAGGAAAAAACTCAAGAGGTTATCAGGAGAACTCATAGCTACCTTATCTATCCCTAATAATATTACTAACTTCTAATTCTTCTAAGATGAGCAACACATCCTAGAATTCACCATGTGTAATGGTTTGTTTTAAGGAGGGAAATTGATGACATGCCTAATGATGTATCCAAGGAGGCTGAACTAGAAGATTAAGATGAGGTCATAAATCTAAAAAATAACACTATTCCTAAGGGGATGGTGGAGTTGGAACATATATTTTATTGAGATGAATCAACATGCCACAAGATAATATTGGCAATATTTTTAGATAGATGTCTTGAGATTTTTCATTTATGGCAACATGTATTTAGCATTTCATTTATGCATTTAGATGTAGAAAATTGTCTAAGTGCTAGGGAGTTCGCAACAATATAGAGATAGATGAGTTGTTTATGGATGAAACATTTTGAGTTAGCTTATACAAAAATGAGGAAATATTTATGACAATGTATTGAGTATGTATGCTAGTGCACATATATGTATCGATAGTATGGCATAAGTTATAATTAAAATACCAATACGAGTTTTTGATAGAGCATAACATAACATAGTAGAGAATTGAGTTGGACGACTTGAGAAATTATTTTGGTAACAAAATAATCACTAAGCCATGATGAGAAAACTTTGTGGATATTATTCCATAAGTCAGTTCATATTATATCAAGCATGTGAACACATGAAGACTTATTAAGAAAAGAATTAATAATTTGTGAAGTATAAGTAAAGATCATATCTTGTGCAGATAAGTGTGCTAGATGTGGAAATTATATGATATGAGAACTATTGTATGGTCAACTTGAAATTTATATGAGCCTAATTTGATGTGAGACCTAATGAATAATTAGAGCAAGTGTGAATTAAAAGAGAGAGAAAGTATTGTATGTATATCTATTCTTGTGAAGAACTTTATTATAAAAATGCACGTTAAGGCAGTGGGCTCTTCTTGCATACATTGTAATTATTTTACAACTCCTAACAAGATTGAGACTTCTAACAAGGCCTAGCCCTCTAAAAAGGACTCAAGGCACTATATGTACTTCATAGACTCCTAATGGGGTCAATATCCTTAACATGATCCTTTTGTTTAGTGAATGATCTTGTGGGTATCATCCCCACCGAGGTTTTCCCTAGTTAAGAAATAATGGTGTTATGAGTTCTCTACGTGTATGATTATATTTAATATTTAACATTGTTTTTTAACTTTCATATGTAATTTATAGAGTAAGTAACAATATTCAATTATGGGAAAAAGTTTGTAGAATACCAATTCACATCCCACCACCTCCCACCCCCCCTCAATATTATCTATTTTTAACAAAAAACCCATAAAGAGAAGAGAATTGATGAATGCAACTCTTCCAACTAGGTAATTGAAGATGACCTTAAGATGGTAGAGATCAGAAGGGCTTGAAAATTATAGGAAATAGAAGACATGCTAGAGCTATTCATAGTGATCTAAATTAAGAATTTAGATTACAATATCTAGTATAGAACCTATGGTATTGTGATTTAATTGAAAGCAATTAAAATACAACACTAGATGTTTTTGCAAGCCAAAAAGTGATCCATTCAATTTGAAAATAAAATTTTTACAACCTTTATGGATGCCAAGGGTCAGCACTATCCCTTGAAAAAAAAATGAAAAGTCCCCAAGCTAGTTAATTATAAAATAAACTCTAACAACTATAAAAACTACAAAAATCTAAATTTAAAATTATGTCTACTTGTGGAAGTCATAACCTTCTACTCATAGATCAAAATCATGAACTATCAAAATTTATGGAAAGGTCTTCTAAAGCTCTATTCTTAGTGGATGAAGGTATAAATGTACCTACACCTTCTTCATAGTGTTGAAGCCAAAAAATGCCTTAGAGGCCTCCAAAAATGCAAAATACTAGAACATAGAAAATACCAAAAAAAAAAAAATTGGTGTTTTCCCATTTTTTCTTTCATCAACATTTAAGGATCTTCTTAGAATGTGTTTTGATCATTCCTTCCTCCTTCATAGAAAATAGGTCCCATTTTGTTGAAACTTTGCAATAGATGTGGAAAATAAAGCTAGACTTGTTAATGTGTAAGCCACTTTCCTTGTTGAACAAATTGTCCTACTTTTATCACATGGTAAAAATAGATTGTCCTACTCTATATAAGTGATTTCTTTATCAACATCTATAATGTCTAGTAAAGGAGGGCAATATGGCTTCAACAATTCTACATTGAAGGCTAGGTCAACACCCAAAAATGGAGGTAAGTTGAATTCAAATTAATTTTCACCAACTTTCCTAATGATTGTATATGGACCATAGAAAAGAGGATGAAGCTTCCTATGAGGGCTTGGTAATTGTTTCTTGTAGAAATGCAACCATGCCTTATCTGCAACCTAAAAATTATGAGGAGTTTGATGCTCATCATGCCCATCTATTCCAAAATTTCCTTATCAATGAACTTCATTGCTTTGTCCTTCTCCTTATCCAAGAATAGTACCAGGTCAAATTGCACAATTGGGATAGAAACATTTATTGGTGCCAAGGGCTAATTTCTAAGACAAACTTCAAATGGACTATGACTAGTTGAATTATGAATTTCCCTGTTGTAGCTATCTTGTATATATGGAAGGATCTCATCCGATGTACAAGGATGTTTAGAGTGATACACATGTGGGATTTGAATAATTATTCGATCAACAACCTCTATTCAACCATCTATTTGATGATAGAATGCAACAGACTTCTTTATTTTTGTGTCCATCATTGCCCATAATGAAGACCAAAATTTACTAAGAAACCAATATCTTTATCTAAAATAATCTTTTTGTTAGCCCAAAGTAAACCCAAACATGCTAAAACCTCTCCATTTAATTTTTTCTTTCATACATCCTCATAATGATTTATTTAAAGGCCAGGGAAAATGTGAAATTTTAAACACAAATATGCATTAAATGTTAGCTAACTCTAATAAGCTATACGACTCTATGAGATTCCTCAGAGAAGGCTTGTCTTTAATTACTCGGATCTTTTTAGGATCAACATGAACACCCTCATGATGGTTGGAGGTTCTTCGGCTAGGGTTTTCCTTCCTACTAGTGCAATTGTTTTGGATCCCATTGAGGTTTCATATCTACGCGTGTTGTGTCTACTAAGGCCAGTGATATTTCTAAATTGATCTCCCTTCATGTTGGCTCTATTTCATCTACTAAGGCTTTGACTATGAGTGTTGTTGTGGCATATTTTTGTTGTTGGGGCTTCAAATGAATTCAAGGAATCTACTAATGGTGTTTCTCCATGTGAGGTGGGTGATACCTTTTCCCTAGTCTCTCTTTCTATTGGTATTGTGTCAATTGTTGAGGTTTTGGTTGTGTCTTTATCTAGTACTTCTCCATCTGTTGAGGTTGTTTCTTCTATGACCAAGACCTCATTCTCTTCTTTTTCTATGCATTTAATGCTGGCTAAAGGGGTTCCTAAATTTTAATTAGTTATTGGTGTTTCTATGGATAATGGGGGTAGGGTTTTACCAATGGCTAGAGCCTCTAAGTATGTTAGGGCTATGCACATCTCTTTGGTTGGGTCTTTATCTAGGGCTCCATTTTTGGATAAAGCAAGCCTTCAAGGGTTGAGCTTTCTATTGGAGAGACTACTACAATGACCATTCCTTCTACTAGGGTTGTAAGGACCTTTCAATATGCTAGTATGATAACTGCTAGAACTTCTAGTGGTGATGGAAGTGGTGGTAGCTCAAGCTTGAAAGGCACATGGTCTTTCCCTATTTCTGACCCTATTTGGATTTATTTGGATAATAATTTGGATAATAGAAATTAAGGAAGCTTCTTATGATTTTTTCTCTCATGGAGTTATCTAACACTTCATGGGTTTGCGGTCTAGTCTTCCTAATTTAAATAGGTAGATCTCTATTCAATGGGAACCTATTATCTCAAGTATTGGTCACATTTTCCCTATGGCTAAGGTTTTTTGTTGTTGCTAAATTTGATATTTTAGAAAATAGGATTTTGATTCCATGTAACAATTCTTTCACATGGGGCAATTGTTGCATTCTTTTCGTAAAACCTTGGACACCTAATTTTTCCCCTTCTTTAGAAATGTTTAATAAGGTCCCAATTTGGGTGAGGCTTCCCTATCTTCCTCTAAATCTTTGGGTTCATACTCAATTGAAGAATTCTTGATGGTAGATGACTTAGATGATGATATGAGATAGTCTACTTATGCTTATATTCTAGTAGAGATGGATATTTCCAAGGGTATACTAGAAATGATTATATTAGAACACTTGGGGGTGTTGATATCAACTATTCAATTGTCTATTGTCATTGATGTTACACAAATGTTATACTCTAATCAAGCACTGCTAGTTGGAACTGATCTCAAAAGAATCCTATATTAGCCAAGAAGAAGACAATCTCAGTGATCTAGTTGAAGCAAAGCTAGGTTGGTCACCAAAGGAGTTTAGTTGGAACTGAGTTAGAAGTTCAATGTAAGCTGAGTCAGGTTAGTTTCCATGGAATTGAGTGATAACCGAGTGAATAAGTTTCAGTTCAAGCTTACCTGCATCAAATAATTTTCTCTATTTATTTTATTTATGCAAGTCAACTTAATGGATGTTAATTATTTATTTGTAAGGATATTCAAGATGACTTAAGAATGTATTTCATATATATGAAGGGTCAAGTTGTGGATTGAACCACAAGAAAGTGGTGAAGAAGATAAGATGCAAATAGAGAAGGATATCTAATTTAGAGTAGAGTATCAAAAGAGCTACACAGAATATTATCATTAGGAAGGATCTAGAGGATAAACTAGAACAATAATATGAATTTTCAATCCAATTGCTTTGTCAATCAAGTCAATCATTGCTACTCTTTAGTAATTGTAGCAGTGAAGAAATATCTTAATAGAGTTCACTTAATAGTCAATTTGTAAATCCTCTAACTAGGTGGAATTTCTAGATTGAAGTGTCTTAAGACCTCTAGAAAGGACACTCCTAATAGGATGATTTAAATCCTTTAATAGGGTCACACATAATAGTGTGTTTTGTAACCTTTGATAAGGTTCGCTCCTAATAGGGTTCACTTTAGAGGAGTGAAAAGTTGTAACTAGTTTCATTGATGGTTTTTCCAAATTGGGTTTCCATGTTAAATACTTGTGTCTCATGGGTTCATTTTATTTTCTCATTGCTTTATATTTTTGTAAATAAGTTACTCAAGGTTAATGCACATTAATATATTAAATTTCTTTGTTAACTAAGTTATAGTGAATATCTAGTTCTGACTTAGCTGAGTTATAAGAGAGTTTGTATTGACATCTAAGGGATTTGGAATTGTTTTAGTGGTAACTGATTCACCACTTCCCTCTCAAATACTTCTCTTATATTTCCAACATGGGGGGTCTTGGATTCAGACTCTAGACTATGAAGGAATTCCTTTTGTGTTTAGAAAGTTCTTTAAAATAGGTCACCTTGTAACTCAATATAGTCTACATAAAGTTAAGAATAAGAAGTACTCCTCTTGGAAGAAGTGTGCTTTTGTTGAACATTACACAATTTATAAGAAGAATCATATGTTGGCCATGGATAATGGTGCTACTCCTAAACTTGATTATGTTTTTCATAAACCTAACCCTATCAAGTCTATGGAAGCTACACTTAGTATTAGAAAACTTATTGCTTCTACCTCTATTGGAGTCTCTACTACTATTGTTGATGGCTAACTTGCTACCTTTTCTTTTGCTAGAATCTTTATTCCTCTAGTGTCTACTAGTAGGTCTAGACCTAGGATTTTTAATGTTGGCTCCACCTAGTTCTCTATTGTTGGTTCTACTACTAAAGGTTCTATTTATGTTTTTGATGATATAGGCTCTACTACTTTAGGCTCTATTACTACTACAAGATTTGCTACTACTACAAGCTCTACTGCTATTTCTTCTTCTTTTATTGCAGACTGTATTGTCGTTATTCCCATTGGGTCTAGATCTTCTATTGAAACTTATGTTGGTCCTACAATAAGATATATTACTAATTCTATTAGTGCTGGATATAGTTAATTAATTGTGTGTTTTCTTTGATGTTACACAAATGTCTTATCAGTTTTAGTTAGTATTATTTGAGCTCACTTAGGCAATAAAGATGGTTTTCCATGTTTTGAAGGAAGTGTCTATCAAGTTCAGTTGGCCATCGAAGGAATGTATGCAAAAGATGAGTGTTAACTAAGCTCACTTGGTTAATGAAGGAAAGTTGGATGGAACTAGTGCTCATCGATCTCACTCAGTTGCCAAAAGATCTTCACAAGTTTGTAGAGTTAATCGAGCTTATGTTGGTTGACACAAGAAATTGCTTCTAAGTTAGTTTCTACCAAGCTGGGTTAGATAACAAAGAATTTTCTTATTTTGGCATATTGAGATTAATTGATTTATTTGTTGGTTCTAGTTGACTGAGGTGATGAATCTTAATTATTTTAACTTGTATTTAAGCCAACATGACAATATGAAAGATATAAGTATAAGGTCAAGTTGTGGTGTTGAAGTGTGCATGTATGAAGATGTTATTGAAGATTTCATCATTAAAAGAGGAAGCAATTTTAGAGGATAAGAAGAATATCCTTGTCGAGAAAAAAAACTATATTCAATCAAGAAGGATCAAGTACAAGCCATAATAGAGATCTATAATCAGCAATTTAGTTGCATTCAAATTAGGTCATCTCATTGTTACTCTCTAACCATTGTAGTGATGATCTAGATATCTTAACATAGTTGGCTTAATAGCTATTTACAAATCCTCTAACAAGGTGGTAGTTTTATTGAATTGACTCAAGACCTCTAACAAGGCCACTACTGATAGGGTGATCAAATATTTTAATAGGGTCACACTTAAAAGTGTTTTTTGTAACCTTTAATAGGTTTGGCTCCTAATAGGGCTTACTTTAGAAGAGTGAAAATAGTAACTAGTTGTAATTAGTGGTTTTTCCCAAATTGGGTTTCCATGTTAAATCTTGGTGTCAAATGTGTTCATGATATTTTCTTCTATGTGTTTGCAACTAAGTTAAAGTAATGGTAATCACAAATAGAATCTAAAAGATTTCCATGTTAATACTTACTGAGCATATTTAGTTCTTACTGAGTTACAATATTTTGTGTATTTGTCGAGCATCAGTAGTATTCATTTCTCAGAGTTTATTTTGTACTAACATCTAAGGGATCTAGGATTTATTTTAGTAGTAACTAATTCACCCCTCCCCTCTTAGTTGCTCCTCTTATATTTCCAAAAATTGGTATTAGATATTTTGGTGCTTCTAGAGAAGGTTTCAAGGACCTAAGCTAAAGATTGGGATGTCTTATAGAAGAGAGATCCCCAAGCTAAATAGAGACAATTTTGTAGCATGGCAAGGACTTACAAGGTTACACTTGGCTACCATTAGTAATTCAAGATGAAAATATGTTGATACTAAATACAAGATTCCCAATAGAACATTATCTATTGAAGATATTGCTGAAAAGAAGAATCATAACATCATGATGATTGATATTGTATCTGCTCTTAGTTATGCTAAATTTGATGAAGTTAAGGATTGCAAAATAGCTCATGAGATTTGGATCAAAATAGAAGACATATATGGAAGAGATGATAATATAATAAGGGCTAAAACTAAAATTCTTAGAGGTCATTTTGATCAGATGAAAATGAAAGAAGATAAATACATTATAAAATATGTGGAAAGGATCAAAGCAAGTGTAAGTGCAATCAAAGCATTTGGAGGAGACATTGAAGAGAAAACTATTGTAAGAAAGGTACTTATAACTCTTCTTCCTATTTATATACTTAGAGTATTTTCTATTCAAGAGATGAGATGTGATCCAAACAATAGAATATCTTTGGATACTCTTCTTGGAAGGTTGATTACTCTTGAGTTAGATAACTTTCATAACTATGTTCCTAGCTCAAAAATTATTGAGTCTACATTTGAAGCTAAACTTTCACTCAAGAAAAAGGGTAAGAAGTGAAAGTCTAGTCAATTAGGAAGTGAAGAAGAAGAATCAAAAGAGAGTTTAGATAGTGATCTTGAAGTTTTTGAAGCCTTACTTCCAAGAAAGTATTCCAAAGGTAGAGGAAAGTACAAAGGTAAAGATCCTCTAATCTACTTTTCTTGTGAAGAAGTTGGTCACATTTTTGCAAGGTGTCCAAATAGAGAAAAAAAATATGAAAAGAAAAGAAATAAGCATAAAGGCAAGAAAGATTCCAAGAACTACAAGAACTACAAGGAAAAAGGTAAGAAATCTTGTTTCATACGCAAAGATTATGATAATAGTGAAGATGAAATTGTATATATTGTTGTGAAAGATGAATCTAATGATGAAGAAGATAAGATGGCACTTATTTCTCATATTAGAAAAAACTAAAAATGGATTATTGATAATGGATGTTCACATCATATGACTTGAGATTAAAAAAATTTAGCACATGGAATATTATGATGGAGGTAGTGTGAGATTTGGAAACAATGAAACTATAACATAAAAGGAAAAGGATGTATTTTATTGACTAAAGAACTTGTATGTGACAATACTTATTTGGTTGAAGGACTAAAGAATAATATGCTAAGTGTGGCACAATTGAATAAAATTGGATTCAAGGTAGAATTCATGAAAGGACAGGCCAAACTACTTGATGGAAAAAATAAATTTGGTTGGATCTAGTGAGCAAACTAAAGGTAATCTATTTTATCTCCATCTTAGTGATTGTTCATGTTTTATTACTCCAGTAGAAGAAAGTTGGTTATGGCATAAAAGACTATGTCATGTAAACTTTGATAATATGGTTAAGATAAGCAAACATAGAAGAGGAAGAGGTATTCCTAGTTTGAAGAAGCCTGCTATGGGTTTGTGCAAGAATTGCCAAATTGGTAAGATGGGAAAGACTAGTTTGAAAGTGAAAACTATCAATTAGAAGAAGTCTTAGAAATTGTTCATATAAATTTATGTAGACCTATTGGAATAGAGAATTATAGGGGAGAATTTTTTTTTTTCATTCTTTTTGTTGATGACTACTCTAGAATGATGATTATAATGTACCTAAAAGAAAAATTGGAAGCCTTTCAAAAGTTGAAGTGGTATCTAACAAGAGTAGAAAAAAAAACTAGAAAGCTATTAAAATGTTTAAGATTAGATAGAGATGGTGAGTTCATCTCCAATTATTCAATAATTTTTGCATTGAAAGAGGAAGTAAATGACAAGTATTAGCTCCTAGTACACCACAATAGAATGGTATAGCTGAAAGAAGAAACAAATCTATCATGGATTGTGCAAGAACCCTTATGATTGAAAAGAATGTTGCTATCAAATACTAGAAGGAAGCTATCAGTGCTACAATTCATACCTTGAAGAGAGTACAGTTGAAGAAAGACTCAAACAAAACTCCTTACCAACTATGATATCACTACAAACCTAATGTAATTTATTGAAAGTATTTGGCAGAAAATGTTATATCTTGAAAGAATCTAGAAAAGGCAAATTTCATGTAAAAGGTAATGAAGACATATTTCTAGGATACTCTTGCAAAAGTAAAGTATAAAAATGTTTGAATTTGTCCACTCGTAACATAATAGAAAGTGCACATGTTAGAATTTGATGCAGGAGCATCCAGAGGTATAAGGGCAATCCTGTGTCACCCAAAAAAATGTACTTAGACTAAGCTTCTATTTTATGTCTTTACATTTTTGGATACCCATTTGGCTCAAATAAAGGTTCCAACTCTCATAGTTCAACTATCAGTGCGTTTGAAAATCCCAAAAAAATAGGAGCATGTATTTGGGCCATCATTTCGATAAACTAGAAGGTGTGAATTGGCCAGATGAATGTAATCATGATTTAGAGCATTCCAGAAAAAGAATTAGGTCAATAGGCCCCACGGTTTGAAAGTTATTGCAGTTTTTCGAGTTTTGGAGACCTCCTGAGAATGCTTCAAATTCAGGTTTGGGGCATTAAATGACCTCAAAAAGGGTCAAAAAAGGGAAACGAGAAAATCTTGTCCATAGGGCTATAGAACGCTTTGAGAGATTTCCGAAAATGTAAACAGTTCGTCAATTGGAGCTACGGTTGAAAAGTTATGCCTTTTGGAAGTTCGACTACCGTTTCTGAATTCTTTTAGATTTGCACCGACTTCTAACGTAGCTTCTGGAACCTTCTATTTTGTCGGTGGATGAATACTACCACTTCCTAGAATGTACTCCTAGTCCTTAACCCTCCAGAGTCTATTTAAGGAGATTTCTCACATTGTAAAAGGTAGTTCGGATTGGAGCTTGAGAGGAGGTGCTAAAAGGAAAAATATTCTCCAGATTTATGCTATTGTAAGCCCGTAGGGCATGTTTTGAACTTTATTTTCTCTGCACTATTTGTACTAGCTTATTTTCTCAGTTAATATAATTCCCCTTTTCTATTGTGTCCATTTTGTTGTTGGGTTGTGTCCCCATCAAGTGGTATCAGAGCGGGTTTTCCTGAGTGTGTAGACAGAGCGCCGACTGTGAGGCAGTTTGCACCAAGACTGTATGGTTGTGGGTTTGAGTTAGAAGATGCCTCCATGAAGAGAGCATGGTGGAAGGGCCAGAGCTATTGATCCTGAGGAGGTTAGAGCCCTCTAGAGACAGGTACAAGAATTGCAAGAGGAGCTTCGTAGAGGAGCAAATGTTGCCGCAGATGACAATAGTGAGGATGAAAATAAAGAGGAAGTAATGGAAGTTGACGAGGAAGTTCTGAATCTTGTAGAGGAAAGGCTTTTTAGGGCCATTAGTAAGTTTGGGAAAAGACCTACAATTGAATTGGGTATATTTTCAAGAAATTTGAAACCAGATGAGTTGATCGGTAGGATCAATGAACTGGAAGAATACTTTGAGTATGAGGATATAAGGGACCCATATAGGGTTGAGTTTGCAAAGGCCAAACTAAAAGGCCATGCAAAAATTTGGTGGCAAGAGATTCAACTGGAAAGACTTAGAAGAGGAAAGGAGAAGATTACACAATGGGATCGCATGGTGGACAAATTGAAGAAGCAGTTCATTCCTGTGGACTACGAGCTTGATCTATTTAAGAAGATGGATGGGTTAAAGCAAGTAGGAAGATCAGTCCAAGAATATATAGAGGAGTTTTATCGACTCCTGATTAGAGTGGGGCATGCAGAAGCAAATAAGGAGAAGGTTTCTTGTTATATTAGTGGGTTGCAACCTAGCATCCAGGAGGAATTAAGTCTGGTAAGAATGACCAGCGTTGAAGAAGCATACTAGTTTTCCCTACGAGTTGAAGAGAAGCTGAGTAAAAGGTTTGAAGAAAGACAAAGAGGGTGCGGTCAAGGAGGAAGGGGAAGTGGTAGATCATCTGAAGGCCACAATGAAACTCAAAAGAAAAATGAAGTTGAGGGTACTAGCAGGAACTAGAGGAATGAGGGTTTCAACCGCTCCCGTGATCAAGACTTTGGAAATCAAAGAGGAACAGGTAGAGGATGTGGGCAAGGAAGAGGAGGCTTCCATGGTACCTGTCTCCATTGCAATAAAGAAGGTCATTATGCCTTTGAATGCCCTCAATGACAAGGAAGGACAGATAGGAGAGCTAGGGGCCAAGCTAGGGTTACTCATGTGGATGAGGATGCAGAATCATCACATTCAGAGGATGCAGAAAGAGGAGAGACCTTGGTAAATGAAAGAGTCCTAATAAGTGGTGAGAATGAACCAAGACAACGGAGGAGTTTGTTCCATACCAGATGCAAGTGTGAGGATAAATGTTGTGATGTGGTCATTGATGGTGGTAGCACTGATAACTTGGTATCAGAAGAGATGGTCTCTAAGCTAAAGCTCAAGAGGGAGAAACATCCCCAGCCCTATCAGATTTCTTGGGTAAAAGATGATCAAAAGGTGCTGGTAAGTGAACAATGTTTAGTAAAATTCAAAATTGGGAGTTACCATGATGAAGTTCTCTATGATGTTATTTCGATGGATGTTTTCCATCTATTGTTGGGTAGACCATGGCAGTTTGATAGACATGCAATACATGATGGACATGCAAACACATACTCTCTGACAAAGGATGGAGTTCACCACAAATTGAAGCCCATGAAAAAGGAAGGTGAGAAGGTATGTAGCAGTGCTAGGATTTGTCTTGTTCATGGAAGGAATTTTTTAGATGGCATGAAACATCAGCGTATGTGCTATGCTTTGATTCCTAGGAAAGATAAAGAAGGTAGTAGTGAAATACCATTTGAAGTTTCAAATTTACTAGGGAAATTTGGAGATATTATCTCTGATAATGTTCAAGATGGATTGCCACCAGTAAGGAAAATCAGTCATCAGATAGATCTGATTCCAAGAGCTAGTTTGCCTAACAAGGCTGCTCACAGGATGACTCCTACTAAAACAGAGGAGCTAAATAGACAGGTTCAGGAGCTGTTGAGGAAGGGCTTGATTCGAGAGAGCCTGAGTCCATGTGCAGTACCTGCAGTACTTACACCCAAGAAGGATGGAGAGTGGAGGATGTGTACAGATTCTCGAGCTATAAATAGGATAACCATCAAGTACCGGTTTCCTTTACCAAGGATGGATGATCTTATGGACTGCTTGAGTGGAGCTCAGTACTTCACAAAGATAGATCTGAAGAGTGGCTATCATCAGATACAGATTCGAGAAGGAGATGAGTGAAAAATAGCATTCAAGACCAAGGAGGGTCTTTATGAGTGGTTAGTCATGCCCTTTGGATTGACGAACGCCCCAAGCACCTTTATGTGGCTCATGAATGAGGTACTTAAGAAGTTCTTGGGAAAATTTGTTATTGTCTATTTGGATGATATTTTAATTTTCAGCAAGACTTTGGAAGAACATTTACTGCATATTCGTAGTGTCCTTGAAAGTCTAAGGGAAGAGAAACTGTTAATTAATCTAAAGAAGTGTGTCTTTGCAAAAAGGGAGTTAGTCTATTTGGGATTTTTTATGTCACCTAAAGGTCTCAAAATGGATCCAGAGAAGGTAAAAGCCATCTTGGAATGGCCTACTCCAAGGTCTGCTACTGAGATAAGATCATTTCATGGTTTGGTTAGTTTTTACAGGAAGTTTATTAAGAATTTCAGTGGCATATGTGCACCTCTAACTGATACAATAAGAGGGGATAGAAAAGAGTTCAAATGGACTGCAGCAGCTGCAAGAAGTTTTGAATTGCTGAAGAAGAAGGTGACTGAACAGCCTGTGTTGGCACTTCCAAATTTTAGAAAAGTATTCCAGGTGGATTGTGATGCTAGTGGTAGCACTTTTGGGGCTGTATTAAGCCAAAGGTAAGCCTATTGCATATTTTAGTGAAAAATTGAATGATGCAAAGAAGAAGTATTCTGTTTATGATCAAGAGTTCTATGCAATAGTTTAGGCCTTAAAGAAATGGAGGCATTATTTATTTCCAAAGGAATTTGTTTTGTATACTGATCATCAGGCATTACAGTACCTAAATAGCCAAGGTAAATTGAATCAGAGGCATATGAAGTGGGTAGAATTCTTGCAGAGTTATACATTTGTGTTGAAGCATAGAAGTGGAAAATCTAACAGGGTTGCAGATGCATTAAGTAGGAGACAGCTGTTGCTTACAACAATGCAGGTTGAAGTAGTTGGGTTTGATGAACTCAAGAATTTGTACCCCGAGGATCTTGATTTTACCGAAGCATGGAAAGCTTGTAAAGAACCTATTGCTATAGATAGAACCAACTGGTTAGACTATTTGATTCAGGATGGCATGTTGTTCAAAGGTAGTCAATTGTGCATTCCAAGGAGTTCCATGAGGGAAAATCTGATTAAGGAGAAACACAGTGGAGGGATGGCACGAGATTTTGGTCAGGATAAGACCATTTCCATTCTTAGAGAACATTATTTTTGGCCTAAAATTACACAGGATGTGAAGAAGTTTGTACAGAGTTGCCAGGTTTATCAAGTTGCCATGGGGTTTAGTCAAAATACTGGCCTATATCAGCCATTGCCTGTTCCATCAAGGCCATGGGAGGACATAAGTATGGATTTTGTTCTTGGATTGCCAAGGACACAAAGGGGTAATGACTCAGTATTCGTGGTGGTTGATAGATTCTCCAAAATGGCACATTTCATTCCATGCCACAAAACTCATGATGATGTCCATATTGCAGACTTGTTTTTCAAAGAGGTGGTAAGACTACATGGTCTTCCAAGGAGTATAGTTTCTGACTGAGATACTAAATTTGTGGGGTATTTCTGGAGGACATTGTGGAAGAAGTTGAGAACAGACTTGAAATTCAGTTCCATGCATCACCCACAGACTGATGGCCAAACAGAAGTGGTAAATAGAAGTCTGGGCAATTTGCTAAGACGTTTAGTTGGAGATAAGACCAAGGGATGGGATTTGATTCTACCACAGGCAGAGTTTGCTTATAATAACTCTGTAAATAGGAGTACTAGAAAATCACCATTTCAAATTGTATATGGGAATAGCCCAAGGACTGCACCAGAATTGAGGAAGATAGAACAAGGGGAGAGGACAAGTGCTGAAGCTGAGGAATTTGCTGAACACATCAAGCATCTACATGAGGAGGTTCAAGCACACATTATCAAGATGAATCAAGAGTATAAAGCTAGGGCTGATCAAAGGAGAAGACATAAGGAATTCCAAGTAGGGGATCTAGTCATGGTGCATTTACAAAAAGAAAGATTTTCGGTTGGTACTTAAAACAAGCTAAAAATGAAGAAATTTGGCCCCTGCAAAGTTTTGAAGAAACATAACTCAGGAAATGCATATGAGATGGAGCTGCCAGATGGTATTCACATTTCTCCCATTTTCAACATTGTAGATTTAATAGAGTATCATGATGATGGTGCAGATGAGGAGCTGGTTTTAGAGCCATGTCCAATTCCTACTTCTAAGAAGGAGGAGATAGAAGACATTCTAGATCATCATGTGGGTAGGAGTACCAAAAATAGGCAGTATGAAGAGTATTTGGTCAAATGGAAAGGACGACCGATCGAGGACTCAACTTGGATTTCAGCAACTGAGGTTTCCCATTTGGGATTTCCTCTACCATCCATAAAGTGACAGGGTCACTTTTCAATCTACCCTGGGTGTCTGATGTAGGAGCATCCAGAGGTATAAGGGCAATCCTGTGTCACCCAAAAAAATGTACTTAGACTTAGTTTCTATTTTATGTCTTTACATTTTTGGATACCCATTTGGCTCAAATAAAGGTTTCAACTCTCATAGTTCAACTATCAGTGCGTTTGAAAATCCTAAAAAAATAGGAGCATGTATTTGGGCCATCATTTTGGTAAACTACAAGGTGTGAATTGGCCAAATGAATGTAATCGTGATTTAGAGCATTCCATAAAAAGAATCAGGTCAATAGGCCCCACGGTTTGAAAGTTATTGCAGTTTTTCAGGTTTTGGAGACCTCCTAAGAATGCTTCAAAGTCAGGTTTGAGGCATTAAATGACCTCAAAAAGGGTCAAAAAATGGGGGATGATTGAAGCTCTTTCATAGGTCTATAGATCGCTTTGAGAGCTTTCTGAAAATGTAAACAGTTCGTCAATCGGAGCTACGGTTCAAAAGTTATGCCTTTTGGAAGTTCGACTACCGTTTATGGATTCTTTTAGATTTGCACCGACTTCTAACGCAGCTTCTGGAACCTTCTATTTTTTCAGTGGATGCCTACTAGCACTTTCTAGAATGTACTCCTAGTCCTTAACCCTCTGAGGTCTATTTAAGGAGATTTCTGGCATTGTAAAAGCAGTTCGGATTGGAGCTTGAGAGGAGGTGCTAAAAGGAGAAATATTCTCTAGATTTATGCTATTGTAAGCCCGTAGGGCATGTTTTAAACTTTATTTTCTCTGCACTATTTTTACTAGCTTATTTTCTCAGTTAATATAATTCCCCTTTTCTACTATGTCCATTCTGTTGTTGGGTTGTGTCCCCATCAAGTGGTATCAGAGCGGGTTTTCCTGAGTGTGTAGACAGAGCGCTGACTGTGAGGCAGTTTGCACCAGGACTATGTGGTTGTGGGTTTGAGTTAGAAGATTCCTCCACAAAGAGAGCGTGGCAGAAGAGCTAGAGCTATTGATCCTAAGGAGGTTAGAGCCCTCCATAGATAGGTACAAGCATTGCAAGAGGAGCTTCGTAGAGGAGCAAATGTTGCCGCAGATATGTCAGAAGGCATTATTCACTTGATTAGATCATTGGAGACAAACCAAATGGAACAATGACAAGAAGAAAATTAAAAGGTACTTGTTTAGTTATTGAATTTGAACCTAAAAGTGTTAAAGATGCTCTGGATAATGAAAGTTAGATTGAAGAAATGATTGAAGAGATGGAACAAATAGAAAAGAACAAAACTTGGACTCTTCTTATTAGACCCAAATATAAAAATGTAATTGGAACAAAGTGGATATTCATAAATAAGTTGAATGAAGATGGAAAAGTCTCAAGAAAAAAGGAAAGACAAGTATGTAAAGGTTAGTCTCAAGAAGAAGGTATTGCTTATGGTGAGACTTTTGCTCCTATAGCAAGACTAGAAAGTGTTAGAAATTTACTAGCATATGCAGCACATAGAGGATTTAAAGTGTATCAAATGGATGTTAAATATACATTCTTGAATGGAATTCTTGATGAGGAAGTTTATATTGAACAACTAGAAGGTATTGTAGATCCAAGAAAAAGAGACATGGTCTACAAGTTACACAAAGCATTATATGGTTTCAAGAAAGCTCCTAGAGCTTGGTATGAAATACTTCAAAATTACTTGGTACAAATTGGCTTTTAAAGAACAAATGATAATAGTAGTATGTATATCAAATAAGGACTATACAAAAAAATTGTGTTAAAAAAAATATTTGTTGATGATACTATATTTACAAGAAATGATGACTTGTGCAAAGAATTTTCAGAAAAAATGAGTAAAGAATTTGAGATGTACATGTTTTGTGAGATACAATTCTTTGTTGGATTTTAGATACAACAAAACCAAAAATGGTATCTACATCACTCAATCTAAGTATATCAAGGAGATACTAAAAAAATTTGGAATGGAAGATCCAAGACCTGTTGGAACTCCTATGTCTATTGGACATAAGCTTTCCAAGAATGATGATTCCAAAAAAGTAAATCAAACCACATACAAATCAATGATTGGAAAATTATAGTATGCATCACATACAAAGCTCAATATTGCTCTAACAGTTGGAAGAGTGGCAAGATTCTGAGAAAATCCTAAAGAAAATTATATGATGGCTACCAAGAGAATGATGAGATATTTGAAAGGTACTAAAGACTATAGCTTATGGTACAAACTTGGAGGTAGTTTAGACTTGAAGGTTTTCACTAATGTTGATTGGGTTGGGTTGGAAGTATTGGTGATAGGAAAAACACTAGTGGTGGAGCATTCTTTCTTGGTAAAAGACTAATGTCTTGGACAAGTAAGAAGAAAAATTATACATCTAAATCCATAGCTGAGGTAGAATATGTGGTTATAGTAGTTAATTGTTCAAACATTGTTTGGTTCAAGAAACTATTATCAGGTATGAAGATAGAAATCAAAGATCCAATAGTCATATACTATAATAACACCAGTGTAATCAATGTATCAAAGAACCAAGTGATGCATTCAAAAACAAAGCACATTGCTATAAACTATCACTTCTTAAGAGAAATGGTGTAGGAAAAAGAAGTCAGCTTGGAATATATGAACCCAGAAGAACAAATTATAGACATATTCACCAAGCCATTAGCTAAGGATGCATTTCTATATCTAAGAGGTAAGCTATGGATCATACCCTATTTGAAACTCACTAAATGAAGTTTAGTGATGCATCAGCTAGAGTATGTTGAAGATCAATCAGTTGATGAAAAATTGGCAAGGGAACATTGAAAATGAATAAGCACTTAAGGTACATTGATATTAATAGAGTTGTTGTCTTTGGCACATGTTTTAGAAAAGGGAGAATTTATACTATCATATCTCATACAAAATTTCTCTAAGAGGGAGAAGTTTGAGAATTTTTCTATCATAGAAACTCTATGAAGAGATGTTAAAGAAGGTTAATGGATTTAGCAAAAAGTTGTTGTAGACAAAAATGTTCTAATAGAGGAAGAAAACTAAAGGCAAAAAAATCTCACACTAGCAAAGGGAATTCTCATAGATGAGAATCAAAATAAAACTAAGGTATGTTCCTTACTTTATTCTTGCTCTAAAATTTTATTGTGCTATGATATGTTGTGTTTCCATCAATGCCAAACAGGGATATTGTTGGATAGAATTGATTAATTGTGTATTGTCTTTGCTATTACACAAATGTCATATTAGTTTTGGTCAATGTATGTCGAGCTCACTCAGGTAGTAAAGACATTTTTCTGTGCCTACTGAGCATTCCTGAGTCTATTGAGTTCTGAAAGTAGTGTCTACCAAGTTCACTTAGGCATTTAAGGAATGTATGCAAAAGATGAGTGTTAATTGAGCTCACTTGGCTAATGAATGAAAGTTGGATGGAACCAATGCTAACCAAACTCACTTGGTTGCTAATAGATCTTTGCAAGTTTGTAGTGTTAATGAAGATTTTTTTGGTTAACATAAGAAATTGCTTCTAAGTTAGTTTCTACTAAGTTTGATCAGCTAACGAAGGATTTTCTTATTTTGGTATATTAAGACTAATTGATTTATCTATTGGTTCTAGCTGACTAAGGTGATAAATCTTAAGTATTCTAAGTTGTATTTAAGTTGACTTGACAATATGAAAGATATAAGCATAAGATTAAGTTGTGGTCTCAAAGTGTGCAAGTATGAAGATAATATTGAAGATTTAATCATGAGAAGAGGAAGTGAATTTGAAGGATAAGAAAAATATCCTTATGGAGTACAAAAGCTATATTCAATTAGGAAGGATCAAATACAAGCTAGAATAGGGATGTGTAATTAGTAATTCAATTGCATTCAAATAAAGTTATCTTATTGTTACTCTCTAACCATTGTAGCATTGATCTAAATCTCTTAATAGAGGTGGCTTAACAACTATTTACAAATCCTCTAACAAAGTGGCAGTTCTATTGAATTGTCTCATTACCTCTATCAAGGCCACACCTAATAGGGTGATTAAATCCTTCTATAGGGTCACACCTAACAATGTGTTTTGTAATCTTTAATAAGTTTGGCTCCTAAGAGGGCTCACTTTAGAAGAGTGAAAATAGTAACTAGTTACAATTAGTCATTTTTGCCAAATTGGGTTTCCACGTTAAATATTGGTATCAAATGTGTTCATGTTATTTTTTCTATGTGTTTGCAACTAAATTAAAGTAATGGTAATCACAGATAATATCTAAAATATTTTCATGTTAATACTTACCGAGCATATTCAATATTTACTGAGTTACAACATTTTATGTGTGCTTTCCGAGTATCAGCATTATTCAATTCTCAGAGTTTATTTTGTACTGAAATGTAAGGGATCTAGGATTTGTTTTAGTAGTAACTAATTCAGTCATCCCCTCTCAGTTACTCTTCTTATATTTCCAACAATTCAAGTTGCTACTAGCTTTACCACTACTGCTAGTAGCTCTATTATTGGCATTGTTGTTGCTATTGTTTTTGTGACAACTTGATCTACATATTTTGTCTTGGGTACTCAAGACTTTACTTCCCAAAATTGGCATTAGAAGACATCTATGTTGGAGGAGGTGCAGACTCTTGTTATTGGAAAACATAACAAAAATTACCCTCTTCAATTTGATATGAATTTGTGCTTCCATAAAAAAAGTGGTAAGGGAAAAGATTAATCATTTTTGCATTTCTCTTAGGGTGTGGGTACATTTTGATTCATTTGTTTTATTTTCCTTACTGCTAAATTCTGTGGGGTTTCAAGGTCCCTGCAAAACCTGTTGTTTGTGGGGATCTATTTTGGTTGCCTTCCAATTTTTCTTATTATCATGTCCTATCTTGGTTCTATTTCTTTAGGTAGAGATTATTGAATATCTTGTGATGTAGGTTTCAGGTCCATTGTTTAAAACCTACTATGTTATTGGATTCAAGGTCCCTTAAAAATCCATTTTCTTAATAAAAGACACGAACACCCTCACTATCCATAACATATCCCAAGTACTTAATACTTTTCATACCAAAATAATATTTTCCCTCATTTGAAAAGAGTCCATGGTCTTGCAATGTATAAAATATCTATTCCACATTCTGCAAATGTTGTTGCCAAGTTTTATTGAAAATTAGAATATCAACCAAATATACAAATACACAAGAGTTAGCGAATGACCTAAGCACATTATTCATCATCCTCATAAATGTGGTTGGGTAATTTGTGAGGTGAAAAGGCATCAGCAACCATTCAAATAATCACTCTTTATATTTAAAAGAAGTCTTCCATATATCTATTGGATCAATTGGTATTTGATAGTACCCATATTTCAAGTTAATTTTAGTGAAGAATTTGTTCCCCTCTAAGCTAGTCTGAGAGATCATTTATCCAAGGAATTAAATATCAATTTTCTTTTAGTGATCTTATTCAATGATCTACAATAAATATAGAGCCTCCATGTACCATCATTTTTCTTTGCAAAAATAATTGGGCTACCACAAGGAGATGCCCTTGGGTGGATACATCTTTCTAAATCAATTCTTGTATCTACCTTTTTATGTCATCATTTTCTAGAACCAATCTTCTATATGCTGGATCATTAGGCAATGGGGTTCATGGTATCAAATCAATAGAGTGTCTAAATGATGGGGTCAAGCCAAATAATAGACTGGACACAACAAGAAAGGGAATACTTTATTAACTATGAAAATATGCTAATACATTTAGTACAAAGAAAATAGACTTCAAAACATGCCCTATAGACTTACAATAGTATAAATCTAGAGATAATTTGTCCTTGCAATAGCTTCTCTCAAATTGCACTTTGAACTACCTTTTACAATGCCATAAATGTTCTTAAATAGACGCTGACGGGTTAAGGATTAGGAATACATTCTAGAAAGTGCTAGTTGGCATCCACGACCCAAATAGAAGGCTCCAAAAGTCACACTAGAAGTCAGTGCAAAATTAGAAGAATCCATAAATGGTAGCCAAACTTTCGGAAGGCATAACTTTTGAATCGTAGCTCTGATTGACGAACCATTTACATTTCCAAAAAGCTCTTGAAGTGCTCTATGGCACTATGGACCAGCTTTGCTCATCCTCCATTTTTTTGAACTGTTCAAGGTCATATAATGCCCCTACCTTGACTTTGAAGCATTCTTAAGAGGTCCCCCAGAAGCTGAAAAACTACAATAACTTCCAAACCATGGGGCCTTTTGACCTAATTCTTTTTCTAGAATGTTCCAAATTACAATTACAATCATTTGACGAATTTACACCTTCTAACTCATCAAAATTATGGTTCAATTACATACTCTTATTTTTCTTGCATTTACACATATCCCAAGGTGCTTAAAAACTCTAACTCAGAACACTAAGAGTGAAATTGTGAGAGTTGGAACCTTTATTTGAGTGAAATGGGTATTTAGAAATGAAAACACATGAAATAAAAACTATATCTAGGTATTTTTTTGGGTGACACGGGATTACCCTTATACCTCTGGATGCTCTTGCATCACTAAATTGGCAAGGTGAGGGTACCCCTTTTGGTAATTTGGTGCAAGGGCACCTAGGTAGGGCTCATGGAGGACCTAGGGTTCCTAAGTTGTTTTGTCTTGTAGTGGTACTCGCCACACCTATAGAGTCGTAAAGGGACTATCCTTGTCCTATGTTGAGGTGTGTTAGCATAGGAACATTTGATAGGCCCTAGTTTCCCTTGGTTGAAAATATCCCCTTATTAATTCAAATAGGGTAATTTTATGAATATGGTGATCAATTGACCAAGCAAGGGAGGCCTTAGTTGCCCTTAGTTGCAAGTATCCACTTATTAAGTCAAATAGGGTATTTTTATGATTTTGGTGAATAGTTGACCAAGAAAGGGACTTGAGGTCCTTTTTGAAATTTTTAACACATTATCTACACTTTTTATGTAGTTTGGTGGGCTTAGGAATATGTTTTAATGTCAAATTCAAAAAGGTCTAAAAGTTGTTGAAAAGTTGTCAATGTTGTCATTGACAACATTGACAACATTTTGTTGCATATAGAAACTTCATAGTTTTGGATTTCATAACTATTTTGAACCATTGGTTTTAGATTTTGGTCAAATATTTAAGCCCATTCTCAACATATTGAAGGGGTTGGCTTAAGAGAAAAGATATGTGCATAGACTGGTTGATAGCAATAATAGTCATAGTTCTTATTTTCTAAGAATTTTGGTATTTTAATGGATTGAAATTAGGACCATAGTATTTGGAAGTGTTAGAGTAATTCATCTTAAGATTTTTTGTAGTGTTAGATTACAATTTTGTGGGTTTGTAGTCAATTGTTAAAATTATTTTGTTTTCTACTAGTCTATTGTGTCGAACCAAGTAACTGACAAAGACAGGGTAATAGATCCTATTCCCACTATGAAATATACATAGGATATTTGGATTAGGGAGATGACACCATTTACATATTTTATAGGCAAGGATGGTTCTTGGAAAGAAAGGAAGGTATTTTTAAAATGATGCCCTAGGCAAGCTAGAGTTGAATGGCTAGGGCTCATAGTGAGTTGTAGAGGTGTTAGGAGGGATTGAAGGCATTGATAGCTTCAATAAAAACTTGGAGAATGGTAGAAGAATGAGTTGTCAAGTTCCAACTACAATGGGAGGCAATTTTGAAAGTTCCTTGGAGGGGAAAAGACACATCTTTTCAAATAGGATTTAAATGCCCTAAAACCATGATTTTTAGGCATGGATGTAGGTCATACTGTACAAACTATTTGGAAACCCAAGACTTCAAGAATCCTTTAGATATTTGAGAAGGGTATGTGGAATCAAAGCTTTTTTTCCCCATTTTAAGGACTTTTTCAACTTATCCAATATTTTAATCAAAGGGAGGCCTAATTGCTTGTAGCCCTATTTAGAAGCATTTTTGTGTGGTCCATGGAACTCAATTAGAATTTCAATGAAAAATGTGGTTATAAGTCTTGGAAAGGAACCTAATTATTTCCTAGATCTTAATATCTTTTTAAGAGAGGGTAGTCATACATAAAGGAGTAGATTGTGGAGTTGGTGAAGACCAAGTGATGAGGGCTAAAATAAGCCCTAGAAGTAGTGAGAGGAGATGTTGCTCTATCTAATTGGTGTGCACTGGCTGAAGGGAGTCAGACCTCATAGATATGATCCTAAGGAGAGTGGGGGTAGAAATAAACCCTATTAGGTCAAGAGAAAGACCTAAGGTGACCCTAGGGGAAGTTGAGGTAGGAGAAAGACTAGTGACACATCATAACTCCAACATATTCTAATATTTTGTTAAAATGTGATCCATTGATCTTTTTTGTTTTGTTGTGATTGTCACAATGGAATGAGTATTACACACATTATTCTTTTTTTCCTAAGGACATATCATTAAAAATAAAAATATGTTGTGATGTGGAGCCTAATCAAACTCATAGGTTTATTTGGCATAGTTTCCCTCTACATTATTTCTATAGGGGTTTGAGGGCAACACCTCCAAGATAGGTCCAATACCCTAGGTGCAATCCTTGTTACAGTATAAGGTGGGGTTAATGGGAAATTCTCCCACTAGGGTTTTCAGGGGCAACACCCTTGAAGCCAAAAATGACCTTATATTGTAAAAGGTGTTGTCTAAGTTATTTTTCTATTATTCTAGCCCTAGTTTTGTAAGTGGCAAAAAGATTGTATAAATGGCTTAGGGTTATGGATTTTCCTAATGTGTGATGCAAAATTTGGTTCTTGCAGTGGTATTGAGTTGTAATAGATTACAAATTGTAATTAGGTTGTAATCACTGGATCATAATAGTATTGGTCATGTTGTTGGTGGATGTAGCCTAGGAATTGAGTGAACCATTTTAAATCTTGTTGTCTTGTATTCTTTTATGTGCAATCTATTATTTTCTAATATTGATTATATTTTCATGTAACTATTATTTTTGTTTGAGGTTAATCCTTAAAAAAGTACCAATTTGGGATATTAATCTTCTACATTGTTTTGCACTAGTTAAAGATGCACAGTACATAGGACTTACCTCTAGAATTTTGTACTCTTTTCGACCTATTTTTGTTGTCACACTTTGTGGTCTAGATTCAAACAGCCCATGACATTGATACATGTATGGCTTCCCTAACATAATATCACACACATCAAGAGGAGGTACATCATATATCACCTCATCTTTGAATGATTTTATGAAATATGCAAGATGTCATTGCTTGTTTACTTGAATATCTCACCTTTTATTTTACAAAATCTATCACCTTGGGTTCAATAGCTTCTTCATAAGCTCCACCATTAAGTTCTTTAATGTTATATAACATTTACTATTATGAGAGGGCCTTTTATGAACTTCACACAACATACTTGATTCTTGCCATGTATTTTGTACGCCCCATGCCTTCTTTGTTAGTAAATTTGGAGATGGATCCTTGGATGTTTGTTTTCCCATCGGCTTATTACCTTCATTTTTTCATTTGATGTTCATTAGATCTCCCCCCCTCCTCCCCCGCTCTTTGTTTGAACTTCTCAATTTTTGATGCATATTTGAAAGAACAAGACAATGTTTCTATATTCAAGAAATCCATTTCAATCTGAATGTATCTATTAAGACCATCTTATACTTTAGAACTCAATTATTTTCCAAGTCTTTGATTTTCGGCTTTAGAAAAAGGGAATTAAATTTTTTTCTGTACTCCTAAATTGTTTGATCTTTCTTCAATCAGAGTAATTGCCATTGCATATATTTCCCTTCATAGGTATCCTCAGGGTAATATTCTTGTTTTATATGCTCTACAAATTCTTCCCATGTGGGTTTTCCATCAAATACCATAGAAAATTCATGTCCATCATGTGCTTCTTGGGTTTCGTCTATTGTGAAGTAAGCCTCTCATGCTAACTTCACATGATTCTCAACTTTTAGGAGGGAGAAGGTTATCTTTTCAATATATGAGAAATTATTAACACAAAAGTACTTCTCCAATTTGAACAATCAGTCATCAACAACATCTACATAAATTTTCCCTTGAAAAGTTGGAACATTAAAATTTGTCTACACCTTGAATGGGGTTTTCCCACAAAATTTTAAAATGCTTGGACTAGTTTGTGATTCATTTTTCAAGAATCTATCAAAATTATTGAATCATTTCTTCACAATTTTTATTTAATGCCTCTTCTAGTATTATTTTGAAGGATTCATCCATCCCCTCAGGTTGTTGTGTTTCCACTTGTGACTATGTGCATTTCAAAGGAAGATAATCTGAGAGATCTCTCGTGCCCAATTCAAACCTTTTATAAGCTTACCACATATAATGAGATATACAAGAGTGAACATGCTTTGATACCACTAATATAAATTAAGAATTGATATTACAATACCTAGTGTAGAATTTTCAATATTGTTATTTAATTGAAAGAAATTAAAATGCGACAATATATGTTTTTGCAAGCCAAAAAATGATCCATTCAGTTCAAAAATAGAGTTTATACAACTTTGATGGATCTTAAGGGTCACCACTATCCCTTGGAAATGAAAATAAAAATTCAATAAGCCAACTAATTACAAAATAAACTCTAACAACTATAAATTTATTAAAAAAATTATCTCTACTTGTAGAAGTTATAAATTTCTACTTGTAGTTCTAAATCATGAACCTTATAATTTATGGAAAGGTCTTTTAAAGTTATACATTAAATGGTTTAAGGTTTAAGTATGGTTGCACCTTCTTGGCATTTCCATATCTTAGAAATTCCCCAAAGGCCTCCAAACATTCAAAATAGTAGACCATAGAAAATAACAAAAAAATAGATTTTGGTATTTTCCTATTTTTTCTTTTGCCAACATCCTCTATATCTTTTTGGAATGTGTTTTGATCACATGGAATATAGAGATGTCATCACCTTGAGTTATGAGCAGCTCAAAGACATATGATCCAAACATTATTACCCATAATATTCTCTTGAAGCTTGATGCCAATCCTTTTCGCCAAAGATAAAGGCCAATAAACCCTATTATTGAACCCCTAATAATGGGAGAAGTCTAGAAGTTGTTGGAATCCAAGATCATATTTTTGATTTGACACACTACTTAGGTCACCAAATTAGTACCTATATGGAAAAAGACTAGAGATATTAGCCTTTGCATGGACTTCTAGAATCTAAACTAGTCACCTTAGAAAGATAATTACCCATTGCCTTTTCTTAATGAAGTATTATAGATTGTAAATGGATCTAAGATTAGGTGTTTTTTAGATGGATACTTAGAATATAACCAAGTGATGGTGGATGAAGATGATAGATTGAAGATAACATTCACCACCAAGTGGAGAATATTTTCATACACAAGGATTCCCTTTGACCTAATTAATATAGGCTCTTCATTCCAAAGAGAAATGGATGAAATATTTATAGGATTGGTCAATAAATGCATAGTCATTTACATGGATGACCTCACAATTTTTTCAAACAACCTAAATAAAATCTTCAACTGATGTAGAAACTATTGCATCTCTTAACTCGAAGAAATTTTCATTCAAAGTTAACAAAGAGAAAGCCCTAAGACACATTGTCTTTAAAGTTTGTATTTCAATTCATCTAGAAAGGATAGAAGAAATTATGAAATTATTACCTCCTCATAGTAACAAAGAGCTTAAATCTGTCTTTGGGAAGGTTAACTTTGTACAAAAATTCATTAGTGATTTCATTGAGGTAGTTCAACCCCTCAATGATTTACTAAAGAAAAGAGAAAAGATTAATTGGGTTCCTAAAGTCAAGAAATATTTTGAAGATATCAAACTAGCTATTTCTATTACTCTAGTACTTGTGAGTCCCAATTATCAACTACCATTCAAAGTCTATTCTTAGACTTTAGAACAGTCATGTACATGTATCCTCACACAAAAGAAAAATAAAGAGGATGAAAGGCCAATCACATTTATGAGTTTTCCCCTTAAGACTGATGAGTTAAATTATTCTAATTCGGATAAACAATCATTTTCCCTAGTGAAATTAATCAAGAAGTTTTGCCATTACATACTCTAGAGTAATGTATATGCCATTCTACTAGACACTATAATCATATAATTTCTGATTTAGAATGAGCTGAATGAAAGAAGAGGAAAATGGATGGTGAACTTATAGGAATTTGGCTTATAAATTCAACCAATGAAGCTAGAAAGAGAACAAGGGTTAAATAAGATGATAGCAGACAATGAAGAACAAAGTATGGTGTCTCATATGGACACTAATGAAGAGATAGTAATAGATGTCTAGTATCAAGATATTGTATTTTATCTCTTTCAAATTAAGTTCCCTCAAGGGATGAACAACACTTAGCATAGAGGTTTGAAGATGAAATGTGAATCCTATGAACAACACTTAGCATAGAGGTTTTGGTCATGAAGAAGAAAGATAATTACTAGAGAATTATCATGACAAGCATGGTGCTAGAAATGGATCAGTAGAGCCTATGACCCATCGGACTCTAAGATCAAGATACTTCTAGCTTACTATTTTCAAGATACATACAAACATGTGCATTCTTGTCACATTTTCCAAACAAGTGCTAATAAGAAAAGAAACCCAACTATGTCATTGTAACAACCAAGTGACAACTAAATTTCATCGAGCCTATAAAACCACCATCTTCTATAGGACATATGTTTTTTTTACATCAATAGATTATTGCACATGGTGTACTAAAGAAGAAAATTTTAAGAATTGTACTATAAAAATGGTTATCAATTTCTTGGAAGAACATAATGTGACTAGGTCTAGGATACCATTCTTTTTGCTTTGTGGTAATGGATCATATTTTGCATCAATTTTCCTTACCAAATGAGAATTTGAGAATCAAGTCACAATCTCATCCAACTATTATTTACAAGGGAATGGAGTGGCCACTAGTACATTTTGAGGTCAATTTTTGACCTTTAATTTTGACCAAGGCCATTTTTGGCTTGTTAAATTCATTTTGGTTTTGTTTATGAGCCCAATTTGGTCTAAATTTCAACCAAATCAAAGTCATAAACAAAAATAAAATAAAAAGGTGTGCATGAGATTTCACAATTTGGGTATTGTGGGTAGTAGGTAATTTGGAGGTTTGCCTACTTTGGGGTCTATGAGTACAAGTTTTCTCTACTATTTTTGCATAGAAGAAAATCTTGTGATTATTTATGGTAATATTTAATAGTTATGAGCACCACAAAGATCTGAAGGACTAATTAATTATGTGTGGACTCATGAATCTATGCAATTAAACATTTAGTATCATTATGTCATTTGAAATTGAGATTCAACTGTGAATATATGTCTCTCTTATAGTGTTTCTTACTTTTTAGATGTTTCAACAATTTATTTTCTTTCTATTAATCCCAACAAAGAAGACATGAATGTGCACTTTGTAGGTCTATGAGTGTGAGTTTGAAGATGTTTGGCTTCATGCATTTGCTACACATTTCTTCAATATTCTTGTCTATTCATAAAGATGGGTTTTTATTCTCATTCTTTCTATAATGTGTAAGAAGGTAAAAATATTCTCTATACATCTTTATTACATAGGTGGAAGATTGTAATGTGAAAGTGACCAACATTAGAAATCTCATTAAATTGATTCACTTTTTTTTTTTCAAGTGCTTCAAATGATTAAGAACTTTCTTTAGTCAAGACTTTATTTCTCTCCCCACATTCTTGATTCAAATAGCATCTCCATGTGCAACACATCCTAGTCACATATCAATAGGCTTTACAAACTATTTTAATAGCTATATAAATGATTGACATATAGATGAGGATTTGTTTGTGAAATAGGTTTTGCACTAGTTAAAGGTCATGATGGAATGCAAATGCCAATGTACTTACAACCTGTGTTATCATGAAAATTGCAGAGCTAGTATGAGTACTACCACTTTTCCAATTCACCAAATTGGGATACCTTTTCCACCTAAGATTATTCTGCTCATTTTTTAGCTACTTTGATTAGTACTCAATGATTTCTCCACTTGATTTTTCTCCAAAAATAACAAAGCCCTACTAGGTGGCCTCCATGGTGATGCAAGTAGGGGGATGTTAAAAATGTTCTTCTCACAAACTCTTCAACTTGGCTTCTTCTAAGCCTTACCAAACATATCACAATTAGTCCCTCATGACTCCCACAAGACTAGAGACTAGGTGGTTGGCCTTTTCCTCAAGCCACACTCACCTCTTCCTAATATCTCTACATATCTATTCACAAACATCAAACGACTACCCCTCTTTCCACACAATACCCCCACTCCCTTACACCTCTAGGATATTTCACAAACTCCACACCCAAAACTCTCCCAAGGGGCTTAACTGATAAAAAAACAATATGATTTTAAATATTCATAAGGTTTCATGCACTTTAGTGGGCTCCATAAAAAACTAACCTAATAAGGGTTTCTTCCTTGTAGCCCTATTTTGGGTTTTTAGACCAAAAAGTTAGAAATAATTTAAAACAAAAGCACAAAATTATGGAGGATTAAGACACCTATTATTGAACCCTATTAAAATTTGAAAGCATAATTTCCAAACTCATCATTAAGGCACTCAAATACCAAGCCCTAGTTGAGGGCTAATATGTCAAATTGGCACAACAAATTTTAAACTCACAAAAAATTCAAAGAAATTGAACAAATTAACCTGATAACACATTTAACATATCAAATGCCTTCAAAACTCCAACTTTTGGGCTCCTAGCCACTATGGAGATACTTAATCCTACAAACCCTTATTCCCATGAGAGTTTCATTGCCATTCATAGGAATTGTCATAAAATCTTCATTATCTCACTTACCCAACTCTTCCAATGGGTTCTTCATCCTTATATGAGTGTAGGTAAGATCCATAACACACATGAAGACTATAAAGAAAACCTTTTTCTTATTCTCCTTGATACCGGTTCACTATATTCTTCATACTACATCAAATATCTTATAGGTTCTTGGCCAAATCCTTTATAAATATTGGGGTTATTAATGTGAAATCTATGGGAAACTTCACAATCACTATTCTAGGCTTATTGGCAGATCTAATGGGCCCTTTTTTATCATTCCCCAACCCTATTCAACATTATTTTCTCAACTTTGTGATGAGGTCTTATCTGACACCAAAACTACCTATTTTCCCAACATGGTTTCTAAGTGTTGTTTTGCTTGAACTTTCTCTTGGCTTTGAAAGGTTGTAAAGGATTTTTGGAAATGTTTCACCAACTTGGTTTTATCAATGGTAAGGAATCAAAAAATAAAATTAAACTCTCTTTCCTACTAGATTTCATTAACTAGCTAATCACTCCTAGTAGCCCTTGGAATTTGTGCTCCAAATAAGGTTTTCAACCAATATATTGAAAAATATCTTAATACCCTACAAATATAACATGCATTATACCCATTTGGGTGACTCATAGGATTTTGGAAGTTTCATTTTTGAACCCTATCCATACAAACATGAATCCACAAATGAGGGTTTTGAGGGTTTGAAGGTCTTTCTTGGTTATATGCTTTAAATGGTTTCAAAACATTCTTTGATGAATTGGTAAAAGCTTCCATTTGAAATTTAATAAACCTTTTACATTTATCTTTCACCTTCACAAGAAACCCCTTCAATATCTTTCTCCTTACACATTTGTTAGGCACTTTTTTTCACTACTTGCTAGCTGGTAAAATTCACAAAATAAGTTTAACTAACTCCAAACTTTTTCATCTTAAATTATATAAAGTTTACTATTTTTCCACAAGGCGTCATGTATTTTCAACCATGGAAATAAGAGTTATGCAGCATTTCGAAAAAACTATCCAGTTATACAATAAAAACAACATCACTTTATAAGTTGGAATAAATATGTACACAACGTGATGAAAAATAGCTACAACCTATACAAAAAAATTATAAATATTGTATCTAAATCATATTTATATTAACCTTGCTCCATTAATCAAGAAAAATGTGAACAAAAACAAGAATGCAACAAATTTTCTGGTAAAACTCAATTTTGAAAATTTAGTTATGCAAAAACTTGTTCCCAACCCATACAATTCCCTTTGAAAAGTCTTAAATAGGATTTTGAGTATCATTAAAACGTTAGAAAAGATAAAAATGCCTCACATTGTAAATATCTTGCCTATTTCTCCAAGGTTGCACAAAGTAGCAACATGGCAAGTTTGTAAATTCTTGCAATTTTGCAAATTTTGTAAATTTTACAATCTCATTACAAATTTGGGCTTCATTCCCACCAATGGAGGAAATAGTGAAGTCTTATTATGTTTCAAAACTCATTACACCTTGTTCCACCTTATTTAATGGCTTGTGACCATGTTATGGTTGTTTGACCACCGTTGACCACCTAGGAAGCTTTTTGATGTTTTAACCAAGAAATTGAATGAAATGAATGCAAAATGAAATTTAAAGAAAGAATTTAAGTTAAACCTCACACTTAGGTTATTAAGAACCTCTATCCCATTATTAAGGCCCAAATTTGAGTCTTTCACGCCAAAATTGTTGTGCTTCTGCACCAGTTATAGTGTGAATCTATGAGAGGGTAATCTCAAAAAATAATGAGTACCTTTAAACCTTCCCTAACTCAACACAACAAGATCATATAGTCACTAGGTTCCTTTACTCTGAAAATATACATAGTTTTCTATCTAACTAGTGAACAATGAGATCTTGACAATAAACCAATGATTCTAGGTACACCTTCAACATTAATATTAGTTCTAGACTTCATTCAACTATATATAAAGCTTAAGAACCATAGTATCCATGAGGTAAAGGAGAAAGTACAAAAATTGTAGTAAAATACAAGTAGCCGGTCTTATTTCACCATAATCAAAAACTAATTAACTTATTAAAAAACCATAGCATACCCTTCTAGCCCTTTCATTACAATGGATTGCATAATATATGCCATAGAAAAAGAATTTTCAACTTTCTAAAGACTCCTATCCAAGCATACAAGCTTGATGACCCTTTACATTCCAAAACTGTCACTTTGCAAGAAAATGTTGTCAACAACATTTTTAACAAATTTGTAATATTTTACAACTTTTTGTTGATATGAGACTATTTTGAAGTGAAGAACCTATAATGGAAAAATCCTTGTTTTGTCACTAATGTCAAACTTGCTACTTGCTAGTAATACAACTACTTAGTTGATTTGAGTACTATCATTTGTTTGATTGATGAAGAGGATTTCATCAAATGAGATAACAAGACAAACTAGAGGACAAGTCGAGTTATAGTATGAAAAATAACTACAAAGTTCACTTAAGATAGTGATGATATAGTGTATTGTTTATCTACTTAAGGTTGCAAAGGATGGATATACTAATTCAATCTTGAATAACAAGGATGAAGAATTGAGTATGCAAAGCTTGACTAAGTGCATAGTAGGTGTCAGAAAAAGTTAGTACAAGCTAAGAAGAAAATCAATTGGAGCTAAGTAAAGTGAAAATTCAATGTATGTTGAGTAAACTTAGTGTAAGCCAAGTAAAGTTTAGTTGATGTTGAGCACTAATAAATTTTAGTGTTTGCCAAGATAACTAGTGGAAGATGAGTGGAAGAATAGTTTGGAAGCTAAGTGACAACATATTGATGCCGAGTGCCAGTATTCATGTTAAATCATAGATTTGACAAATCTGATCTGACTATTTTGTTTACTTCAATTGTGTGAAGCATGTGGAAGATAACCATGATGAGCTAGTGGCATAAAAATTTAGGTAAATCATTTTACGGAAAATTCAAAGATGATTGAAGAAGAAGTTTCTAGAGGAACCAAATGGAAAAGTGGGTAGATTCATTATATCCTACCTAGTCCTACCTAACCCTAAAATGGATGATTGAGGTGAAACAAAAAAATATCTTAAACCTCTATTTATAGAGAGAGCTAATCATAAGAAAAGGTTTCCATCTGCAAGAACCTAAGGAAGACAAGGTATCCAGGGTATTGCTTCATTCAATGGCCGGATAGTAGAGACTGCAAATGACATGCAAAGAAGGAAGAAGGATTAAGAGTATGAATGATTGAAGGGTTAACGAGCTATTAGAGCTGAAGTGTGTGAAATCTAAGAATAATTGAGGACTAGAATAGAGATATGTAATATATAAGTGAGTTGTAGTTTGTTATAAGATCAAGCCTTACTATTACTTTCTAATCATTGTATCTATCTAGGGTAAATCCCTCGAATTAAGGTTGACCTAATAGTCATTTGTAAATCCTTTAACTAGGTGACATTCCAAGAAAATGATCAAGTCCTCTAACAAGGCTCACTCCTAATAGGGTGATTAAAATCCTCTTACCAAGTCACATTTAATAGTATGTATTGTAAACTTTAATAGGGTTGGCCTTTCATAGGGCATCACTTTAGAAAAGTGAGAATTAGTAGCATGGTACTGGTAGTTTTTCCCAAAGTGGGTTTCTTAGTAAAATCTATGTGTCAAATTTGTTATTGAATCTATTATGTTTTATGTTTACATTTTTAAAAAGTTGTTTTGACCTAGGATACTAACCTACAAAGTTTAAGCATTGTATGATCTAATGGATGGATGCATATTAAGGTTTTATGGATATGGATTAACTAAGCTATAAAAAAATTTATTTGTACATGGGTGAACCCACAATAATGAGTTGCACTTTAGTGGGACGAACAAACTTGGAAAAGTTGGCAAAATTTTGGATTTCTATTAGCCATATATTCGCACGAACATCTTACACATGTTCACGCGAACATGTGCCCTGTGCATGTTTGCGCGAACATGTGAGCACGTTTGAAGGTATGTTCGCATGAACATGTGTATGGTACATGTTCATGTGAACATATATCAAGATGATTTTTGGCCCTTTAAATCACTTTTTTTACTTTTCCAAAGTCATTTTCATGGAGAGTACTATTCATTAAGCGTTCGGGCAAACATGTGGTTTGTGCTACCTCCATCAGTGTCATCCTGTCACTTTCATTCTGATTCTCCTCATTAGGTATGTCAAAATATTATTAATTTAATGTTTTCAAAGTTTTTAAAGTATTTTTTTATATTATCAAAATAGATTTTAATGTTTTCAATACTTTTTTTTATGTTTTTAAAACATATTTGAATGTTATTTACGTTTTTAATAGTTTTGAAAACATATCTAAATGTTAATTTCATATTTTTATTGTTTATTTATATTAATTTAGAAAATAGAAAAAAATTATATAGAAAACATTACAAAACATTAGGAAAAATAGTAAAAAAAATATAATATAAAATTTAGGAAAAACATTAGAAAACAAATTTACAAAAAACATTACAAAAACATTAGAGAATTTATAATTTAATATAAAATTTAGAAAACAAATCTAGAAAAAAAAGTTTAAAAAAATTAAATAAATGTTAAAAAATTTATTAAAAAAATAAGAAAATTTAGAAAAAAACATAACAAAATATTAAAATATTTAGAAAAACATTACAAAAATATTAGAAAATTTATAATTTAATATAAAATTTAGAAAAAAAATTTATAAAAAAATATTTTAAAAAATTAGAAAATTAAAGAAAAACATTTTTAAAAATTACAAAATTTAGAAAAAAAATATTGCAAAAACATTAGAAAATTTAGAAAACAAATTTAGAAAAAAATAGTACAAAAATATTAGAGAGTTTATAATTTTATATAAAATTTAGAAAAAATATTAAAGAATAATATTGAAAATAAATTTAGAAAAACATTAGAAAAAATATTAGAAAATTTATAATTTAATATAAAATTTAGAAAACAATTTTAAAAAAAAGACATTGCAAAAACATTAGAAAATTTAAAATTTAATATAAAACTTAGAAAACAAATTTAGAAAAAACATTACAAAAACATTAGAAAAATGTTAGAAAATTTGAATTTTAGAAAAAAAAAAAAATTTAAAAACATTAGAAAATTTATAGTAATATAAAATTTAGAAAAATAATTTAGAAAAACATTAGAAAAAATATTTTTAAAAAATTAAAAAAACATTACAAAATTTATAATAATCTAAATTTTAGAAAACAAATTTAAATATGTGTGTGTGTGTGTGTGTGTGTGTGTGTGTGTGTGTGTGTGTCTGTGTGTGTGTGTGTGTGTGTGTGTGTGTGTGTGTGTGTGTGTTAAATGTAGACATGTATGTTTTCGATATTAATGTTTATGTATATATGTCAAATTCACTTTAATGTCTTAATCTTAGAAGTTTAATTAAATGACATATCTTAAGGGTCTAGATCCTAAATTGTACATGTAAAAATATAGATTAGAATGTATAATTTTATATTTTGAACATAGATGTACATGTATATTTGTTTATGGTTAAAAGTAGATGTATGTACATGTTTTTAATAAATTCACATTTTTATATGTATAATTTGTGTATATGTTAACTATTGATCTTAATTTATCTTATAACTAAGTGTAATTAACTATATTTAATAACACATGTCTTAAGGGGAGATCCTAAATTATACAAAAGAATGTAGATTAAAATGTATGTTTTATTTCATAAATGTACATGTAAATATGTTCATGTGGTAGATATAGATGTCCATATGTATGTTTTCAATATTCATGTTTAAATGTACATATGTTATTATTTTTAATTTCTTAATAATTAGAAGTATATAATTAACTATATAATTCAATGACATGTCTTAAGGGGAGATCCTAAATTATACATATATAAGAATGTAGATTAATTTTCATATCTAAGTATGAATATAACATACATGTACATCCAAACCCTAACCCTAACCCTAACCATTATCCAAACCCTAACCCTAACTTTGATCTTAAAATTTAATTTCTAAACCCAAGATTATAAATGATAATAAATACACTAAATCATAATCTTGAACCAAATCATAAACTTCATATGCTAACTTCCCTTATCCTAAATTCTTAACCATGGGCCTTAATATTAACCCCTAAATTTAATGCTAGAAATTATGTAAGTAGTTTGTGTAAACCCTAACAATGTCATAAGGTTTTAAATCTTACCCTAAAATTGAGCCTAAATACACTAAAACCCTATTTCAAAACCTAATTGAGGCCTAACTTACATAAAATTAAAACAAGTTGACCCTAATCCTAAATTGTTAAAACTTACATTTGAGATACATGCACATACATTCAAACACATGTACATATATGAAGTATTCACCCTTGTTTTAAATGATATATATGTAACCCAACTTGAAACCTAAACTTCGAAACATTATCATTTAAGAGTAATATAAATAACTTATTACCCTTTAATTGAATTCTCTAATAATACCCCCCAAACTATAATAAAATCCTAGAACAATAAATTAAATATAACCATAACCAAACTCTCAACTTTAAAGTTATCTTATACTTGTATGCAAATTAATCTAGGTCTAGATGTGTGATGTATGTTTTATTACATGTGTATAATTTTTAATATTAAAAATAAAAAATTGTGTGTACAACAGGAAGTTTAGCTCTTCATACATTTCTACAAATATGGCTTCACACGATTAGCTTGATGCAGCTCCTGGTGTGGCACCTGATGTAGTTCCTATTATGGCTCCTACTGTGGCATAGGTTGATGTGATTCTTGTTGTAGTGCCTGATGCAGTTCCTAATCTAGCTCCTCATGCAACTTGTGGCGGGGCTTGTGCTATAACTTTTGGTGGGGCTCGTTGTGTACCTTGACGTAGGGCTCATCGTGCAGCTCATGTTTCGGCTCTTGTGTGGCTCTTGGTGGTGTAGGTCCTACCTTGGCTCCTGGTGTGGCTCCTATTCTAGGTCAGGTTACACCTATAGCTCATGTTGGATGTCCTGTTGCACCACCTCCACGCATCAATATCGATGCTTTATCTACATTTTTAGAGCACGAGGTTGCTAGACTACAACACACTATATTGACCTCTAATGATGGTCTTTATAGAGACATATGTACTATGATATGTAGGAGTTTACAGGATTTGACAGCTAGGTTTAGAGCTCACCATTCATTTACTCTTGCAATATTAGCTTCCGTATCTAGGGAGCTTAGGGCTGAGGTTTCAGGAAATGCATCATTCAATGATGTCAAGAGGGTAGCCCCTAAAGACATCATCTAGAGAGAGCTCTTTCCAGCTTATGAGGGAACACAAGGTAGGGTGAGAGGCTACAGAGTCACACGATGTAGAGACCCTATTATTGCTAGCATGATCTATCCATAATTTTTAGCTACACATGGTTGTTATCCTAATAACGACCAGATACCCCTTTATTTTGCATAGTAATTGTACATTGAGTTTCGTGTAGGGCTCAACTTCAACTACTTCGATATTCCTGATTATTGCAGACAGGGGCATGGTTGGATCGCAGATCGTGACTAGTACCACAGTGTAGATCATCTCCCACTTTTATATCTTAGATAGTTTGTTGGACCGAGGATGCCTCTTATGACTCCTACACATGCACCTATTGCAGATAGAGTCATCATTGCTTCCCAGAGGGAAGCAATTGGCACTATTGGGCACATTGCATTTGCGGTGGCTAGTATCACGTCAGATTCTATTGGTCGTTATCTTCATAGTCGACGTCCTTGTCCACTTGGTCGACCATCTTCACAGGCATCTAGTAGCACTTCAGGTGCCTCCTCTGACAATGCATATGGAGCTGCTAATCTACCACTGCCAGGCGATATTCATGGTCTTTCAGGATAGCAGACACATATGGATATGGCACTATATTTTTTGGAGGATATTTTGTACTTTATTAGCTATATTTTTGATACACAGAGGGTTCCAACACACTTGGTGATGGATTTTATTAGACAACATCAGAGCCCCAACATAGTTCCATGGACACAAGCTGCCACACCAATGATAGATGATACACCTGTGCGTAGCTCATAGCATTTGGCACTAGACTCATGACACTCTATAGATGACTCGAGCATACGAGTTCGAGATGTCCATATCTTAGCTTAGGGTCTTGAAGATTTTGGTGAGCAGTTGCGAGGCCTATCTGAGATTGATACTTGTTCGAGCCTAGGTATTTCATCATACATGGACCTATTGTTCACACCTGGTAGCATTGATTCTACACTAAATGTACCCAGCTAGTTACACAGTCCACTTCACTCAGATTTAGTAGTAGTTGGACATGGAGTTTTAGGCTCAAGTGCATCAATAGATGATACGATGGAGTCTGCTGATCATCCTCCACCTCCAAAGACCCAGATACATATATAATTTATTTTTAATTTTAAATATATATGAAATTTAAAAAATATGTTCATTAATTGAAAAATTTAGTTCATATATATATATATATATATATATATATATATAATTTAATCTTTAACTCATAATAAATCATGTAGGCATAGGTCGCTGAGCACATGGTTACACATACTGTTGGTTTAGGGCATCATGTACATGAGAGAGATGATTCTATTGAGGCACCTAGTAGTGCTCAGGTACTTGAGTTTTAAATAATTTATTTAAAGTTCATATTTAATTTGAATGTACATGTACATGATGCACATATGTATATATATGTTTTAAAGACAGAACTCTAACACATGTATGTATGTATATATGTATATATATTTGCAGGGCTTGGTTGATGCGCCTCGGTGAGAGGATGTATGGGAGACTCGATCAGAGGGTCATTCTGTTCATATGTGTCTTGAGGGGTCCCTCTAGTAGTAGATCAAATATATATATATTTTGATGCATTTATATATTGGAGGTCCAGTTTACATACATACAATGTGTATTTCAGTTCCTTGATGACATGCATGTACTTTCACTATTTATTTGATTATTGAGTATTTTAGTAGTTAGATACCATCACATGTATGTATATATGAATTTTTATATTCTGCTACATACATTTATTTATTCAAGATTTATAGTTTGCATTTCAGATACATAGAGATATATTAGATCTATAGATGTTTATTCTTGAGATGTGTATATGTGTGCATATGTGTATTTATTTGTGTTATAGCTATAGAACATGATCTTGAGACGTGTGTACATGTATATCAATTATTAATTAGTAGGAAGTTAGAAAGATTCATATTTCTTAAATTACCAATTACTAACCTACTAATGATAAATATTAGTTTTATGTGGATAAAAATATGTTAATAAACTAACCTAAATGATAACTATGAACTTATAATCTTACAATTTTAAAAATACATGTTTAATTTTCACTTATGAAATTCAATCTAGTTTGAAAAAAAGTTGATAAATGAATTTAAATTATTAAATTCATCCATGGTACAATTAATTTAAATTATTAATTTATATAGTTTTTTAATAAACTAAATTTGATAATTAAGAACTTATGATCATACAGTTAAAAAAACATTTATTTCAAGATGAAATTCAATAGTTTGAAAAGAAGTTGATATTTAAGAATTGTAATTAAATAAATAATGAAATTGTGTAAGTTCAAAATTGTAACATAGATAATGAAAGTGTTGAAGTATGAAAAATACATAGAGGGTATGCAAGACAAGCAAGCAATGTTTGAAGTATGTGATGCAGTCCCTAATTTGTGTCCCAAGGAAATAATTGGTTTTGGAGTTCTTGGGAAACCTATTGGCCAGCGTTCAAAGGAAATCAATGTGTTTATGCAAGGGCCACCTTTTTTCTACTATGAGAATGATGTTTTTGCATCGAAGGATATTTGGAAGACAATATCTGAACAATTTAATAGTGTTGAACTAGAGTTGGTGGACTCAATGTTCTTTTCAACTTGCAGAATAGCAAGAGGGTATGTGCATAACCTTCCAATAGAAGAGTGATTTCAAGCAACACTTCTCCCCCCCGTGACTATTTAGGAAGCAATTTTGCAAATAAAAAAGTATAGGCCTTCATGGGATCAGAGAAAAAAATTGAATTTCATAGACTCAAGATGATGTGGCACTATCCTTATTGATCAACTGAGAGTTATGATTCAGAATTCATGAGGGAAACTGCAAGATAGTGTGCAGAAATATATACTTCAAAAGTGTGAAGAGTGGAATTTGGTATGGGTTAGGCCAGATGACCTCATCCCTCTAGAGCTTCATGAGATAGATCTTATATTAGGATTTGATAGAGATCAAACTCATGGAACTTCTTGTCTGACTGATCGCTTGCATTGTTTGGATAATTCATTCCGAATAGATATAGTTGCATATGATTTATCAGTCTTGAAAACATTATATCTTAATGGTGTCAAAGTACTTTCTCTATTTTCTGGTATTGGTGGAGCAGAAGTTTCTCTTCATCGACTTGGGATACATTTAAGTTGTGTCGTATTTGTTTTTTATGAGTTTCTTCGCATTATGATGGAAGTGAGGGAAATAATGCACTCAAAAGCCTTAGCTAATAATTTTTCTTGATCAATGTGTAGGCTCTTTTTTTTTGTAAATAGCTCAATGTTAATAGACTACTTTAAAAATGGAAAAGGATTTTAACAAAAACATAATGTTCTCTACTAATTTTAAATTGTCAAATCAAAGGATTACATACCCTAACTAAGAATAGTAATTTTTTTCGTTTTCAAACTAGTTTTATAAAGGTCTACAATTAGAAAATATTTTTTTTTTTAACGATAGTTCAATTTTCAGTCATCCAATGAATTTCTTTGAACTGACTCTAAAGTGGTTTGTCGTGGAAGCTTATCATAATAATAATGTTTCTGATCTTTTTTAACGGATGGTTTTTAATTATAACTTTTGGAGGACCTTCATGGGCTTATAAAGTATGCATTCTATTTTACAATGATACAAAATCACCATATTTATTGTTTGCAACTACTTGAATTTCCTTGAAACTTTTTAAGATGGAGTATGGAGAATCGTAGATGATTAAGGGAAACACTTTTCTTAGCTGGGAAATTTTGTAGTGATGCTATTTCGGGTATCAGATTCCAAGCAGTCTCACACAATTCTTTTTAAAAACAAGTTCTTACTTTTTATATGCTAATCTTGTTAAACCATAATTATAAAACTAATTGAATTTCATTATTAACAATGAGTAGAATTGAACCAAACCTTAAATCTAATTAAGTAGAAAAATAAATATAATTTATCACTTATGAAATTCAATCTATTTTGAAAAAAAGTTGATAAATAAATTTAAATTATTAAATTCATCCATGGTACAATTAATTTAAATTATTAAATTATCTAATTTTTTAATAAATTAATGAAAATTACGAACTTATGATCATACAATTAATCTAAACACATTTAATTCAAGACGAAATTCAATAGTTTGAAAAGAGGTTGATATTTAAGAATTGCAACATAGATAATGAAATTGTGTAAGTTCGAACTAACTTCTAGCCTATTTATATCAAGTTGTTAAATTATTAAATTCATCCATAGTACAATTAATATTATAGTTTTTAAATAAACTAATGACAACTAAGACTCAGATATTTAGATTAAAAACATAATTTCACCAAAGTTGATATTCACAATTTCACCATAGTACAATTCAAAACACATTTCACCAAAGTTGATATTCTGATTATTATAAAATAAATCTCAAAGGTCTAATCAACCATGATGTACACTTATAACATGCAATATATTTTCATGATCTTCACTGTCTAGTCTCCACTTGTGATGTACACGCTTAAGTTTGACTGAATGCAAACAAAGCCCTGTAGCAATGACCAAGTGGCTATATTGTAAAACCTTGTTGTCAGGTTGATAATCAACAAAGTGTATTCCATGTTGGACTATTTTGGCTTGCTTCAAATATGTTCCCTCTATCACAACAGAACCTGTACCACAAATTTAAGTGTTTTAAAATTCTACAAATATGAAGTTACCTAGATGTGTGTGTGTGTGTGTGTGTGTGTGTGTGTGTGTGTGTGCGTGCGTGCGTGCGTGTGTGCGTGTGTGTGTGTGTGTGTACGTGCGTGTGTGCGCATGCACATGTACATGTATATGTATAATTTACCTATGGGGAACAACATTCCATCACTTTCTTCAAGGTCATATAACTTTTTCCTCTCTACAGTACATCACAATAAATAATAACTGTCACCTTCATGATTTCTAGGCTTAGCAATCACTTCAAAGACATCTCCTGCATAACAAGTATACATGAATGCATGTGTATAATATATATAAAATAGTTGAAATTGGTAATTAAATAAAAAGTTGAGATTAATTTTTATGATACTCACCCACTTTTACCAATCCAGAGATATGATTATAATCATTAGAAATCAATGGAATATCATCAAAATTTTCATCTTCTTTATCAAATGTATTGGTAACATCAAGTGGTACCAAAATCCATGCACCTGTATATCCATGTGTTTGATTGATGCATTCTTCATAGTTTTCATCAATGCAACTATCAGAAAAGCATTAGTATTCTCTTTTCTTCAATGTCCAATTGCAATTATCTGTACTCATGACTGAATGTAAGGAACGTGTCTTTTCTATCCTCTTGCAACCATGCATGTTTTTTTTATTAACACCTAAAAGTTCATTACATTGAAAATATAGAAAAATTAAATTTAAATTTCAACAAATTCAAAAATAAAACTTAACAATAAAATTTTATAATTTAATTGCATAAAAGTTAAACAGATGTACACATCCATACCTGTTATCTCCCAGAAGACTCTATATGGTGCCTGTCAACTCATTGTTGATGATGTCCCAACCTTATCTAAAGCAAAATGAGTCTTACACCATTCAAAAACATTATGTGCATCATTTACACAAACTCCTTGATAATTCATTTGATACTTTCACAAAGCACGTTCGATGCAAGCTCCAGCACCATCATGTTCACCTTTTCCATGGCCACTCTCAAAGAAATTATATATGTGTTTTATATTCTCATTGCGATGATATCTACACAATGCATAAAGTGGTCTGTTGGATATAATTGTTAATTAAATGTTGTCTTTGATGTTACACAAATGTCATATCAGTCATCAGTTACCTTCTACCGAGCTCACAAGGCTAACAAAGGAAAGTTAGCTACTATCGAGCTCACTCATTCAGCAAAATAAAGTTAGCTTCTACCGAGTTCACTCGGTCAGCAAAGGAGAGCTAGTATCTACCGAGCTCACTCAGTCATCAAAGGAAATATGGCGAGAAGTTAACTTCCACCAAGTTCACTAGGACAGCAAAGGAAAGTCAATGCTCACCGAGTTCACTCGGTCGCCAAAGGACTTTTATAATATTTTGCAGTGTTTACCGAGCTTCACTTGGTTAACACTAGAAAACCATTCTAAAGCAGTGGTTACCAAGCTTGGTCAGCCAGCAAAGTATTTTACTATTTTGATATTAAGTTTAATTGCTTCATGTGGCCGACTAATGTAATGATTTTTTTTGTTATTGTAACTTATATTTGAGCCGACTTGATAAATCTGAAAGGTATATATAGATATTCAAGTTGTGGAATAGTGTGTGTGTGCGAAAAAGTGAATGGAAGAGCAAATTCTGATGAAGGATTAGATATCTTGGAGGTGTTGCAAAGTCATATTTGATCAGTAAGGATTCAAAAAATCAGAACATGGGTCTGTAATCAGCAAAAGATAAGTTGCATATCATTCAAGTCATTTCATTGTTGCTTTCTTATCATTGTAATAGTGAATTCAGAATCTCTTTATAGAGTTGGTTTAACAGCCATTTTCTAAATCCTCTAACAAGGTGACAGTTCACTTGGATTGTTCTAAAGACCTCTAACCAGGCCACTCCTAATAGGGTGATTAAATCCTCTAACAAGGTCACACCTAACAGTGTGTATTGTAACCTTTAATAGGGTTGGCTCCTAACAGGGCTCACTTCAGAAGAGCGAAAATTGGTGACTAGTTAATTGGTAGTTTTTCCCATATTGGGTTTCCACATTAAATATGGTGTCTCTTGTGTTCATTTAATTAATTTTTGCATGCATATTAATAACTTTGAATGCTAGATGAACAGTAACTAGTTAACTCACCGAGTTAAAGTATTTCTGCACTATTTACCGAGTATCAGTAGTAAATAAGCATTTTAGACATCTATGGGTTTTTTTTTGGACTTTTTTTGTTGGCAACTGATTCACCCCTCCCCTCTCAGTTACTTCATCTATATTTCCGGCAATTGGTATCAGAGCTTTTGGTGCTTTCAAGAAAAGATTTCAAGGATCTAAGCTAAAGATCAGAGTGTCTTACAAAAGGGAAATTCCTAGACTCAACAGAAACAACTTCTCTCCATGGCAAGGACTAATGAGACTTCACCTAGCATCCATTGGTGACACAAGACTAAAATACCTTCATGAAAAATATGAAGAACCTACTGGTACACTGTCTATCAATGATATTGCTAAAAAAAATACTCACAACATTATGATGATAGATATAGCATCTGCTCTGAGTTATGAAGAATTTTATGACATCAAGGATTGCAAAACTGCCTTTGAAATGTGGGACAAGCTGAAAGAAATCTATGGAGGAGATGATAATGTGAGAAGAGCCAAAGTAGAAAGTCTGAGAGGACAATTTGATCAAATGAGGATGAGAGAGGATGAAAACATTGCAAAATATGTTGAAAGAGTCAAAGCATGTGTCAGTGCAATCAAAGCAAATGGAGGAGATATCAAGGAGGAGATAGTAATAAATAAAGTTCTTAGAACTCTACTCCCCATTTATGCAATTAGGGTTTCTGCAATTCAAGAAAGAAGATTTGAAGCGAATCACAAGATAAATCTAGAGGCCATAGTTGGAAGATTGACTGCATTTTAACTAGAAAACTTTGACAATTATGTTCAAACTTCCAAGAACATTGAATCAGCATTTGAAGCCAAGATTTCACTTAAGGAGAAAAGCAAAATGAAAAAGGAAGCTCAATCAGGAAGTGAAGATGAATCAGACCAAAGTTCAGATAGTGATCTTGAAGTGATTTAAGCTTTACTAGCAAGGAAATATTCTAGAGGTAGAGGTAAATTTAAAGGTAAAGTTCCTCTAATCTGCTTTTCATGTGAAGAAGTTGGCCATATTGCTGCTAGGTGCCCAAACAAGCAGAACAAAGATGACAAGAAAGGTTACAAGTACAATGGCAAGAAAGACTTCAAATCATTCAAAGATAAAGGTAAGAAAACATGTTTTATGGCTAAAGATTCTAATGATGAAGAAGAAGATAAAATTGTCTACATTGCTATAAAAGATGAATCTGATAATGATGAGGAAATGACACTCATTTCTCATATGAGCAAAAATGATACATGGATCATAGATAGTGGTTGTTCTCATCACATGACTGGTGATAAAACTAAGTTTGAATACTTTGAAAACTATGATGGTGGTAGTGTAAGATTTGGTAACAATGAACCTTGTTGTATAAAAGGAAGAGGAAGAATCTCTCTAACCAAAGAACTTATATGTGATAATGCCTATTCGATAGAAGGACTAAAGCATAATTTATTGAGTGTGGCACAACTACTCAATAATGGATTCAAAGTAGAATTCATGCATGGAAAAGCAAGATTGTTAGATGGCAAAGAAAAATTGATTGGATCAGACACTCAAACAAAAGGTAGCTTATTTTATCTTGAACTTGGTGAATGTTCATATTTTATTGCTCAATTTGAAGAAAGTTGGTTATGGCATAAAAGGTTGTGTCATATCAATTTTGATAACTTGGTAAAGATAAGAAAATTCAATAAAGTAAGAGGCATTCCTAACATAAAGAAACCTCAGGTCAGTCTATGCAAAAATTGTCAGATTGGTAAAATGGGAAAGACTAGTTTTAAAAGTAAAAACTATCAGTCTGAAGATATATTAGAAATTGTGCATACTGATTTATGTGGACCCATTGGAATTGAAAGCTATACTGGACAAAAGTTCTTCATTCTTTTTGTTGATGATTACAAAAGAATGATGATTGCCATGTATCTAAGGAACAAATCAGAAGCATTTGAGAAATTCAAATGGTATTTGGCAAGAGTAGAAAAGGAAATAGGAAAAAGATTAAAATGATTGAGGTCAAATAGAGGAGGAGAATTCATCTCCCATGAGTTCAATAACTTTTGCATTGAAAGAGGAATCAAAAGACAGGTATCAACCCCTGGAACTCCTGAACAAAATGGAATAGCTAAAAGGAGGAACAAATCTATCATGGATTGTGCAAGAACCCTAATGATTGAAAAGAAAATTACTATCAAATACTGGAAGGAAGCTATCAGCACTGTAGTTCATACCTTGAATTAGGTACAGCTTAAGCAGGACTCATTCAAAACTCCCTATGAGCTATGGTATGGCTAAAAACCTAATGTAAGTTATCTAAAAGTATTTGAAAGTAAATGTTACATTTTGAAAGAATCTAGAAAAGGAAAATTTGATGTAAAAGGTGATGAAGGAATATTTTTGGGATCCTCTTGCAAAAGTAAAGCATATAGATGTTTGAACCTGTCTACTTACAAAGTCATAGAAAGTGCACATGTGAAATTTGATGAGTTTGCAGAAAGGACTGAAGAAATAAGCAAAAGGGAACTAGAAAATTATAGAAGGTTTTTTTTCACTAAACTTGATACAGTCCCAATCAATCAGGAATCTTCTACTCTCGAGTCATCAGTAACTGAGTTATAGGTAGTTCAAACTGAGCTACAGCAACCTGAGTTACATTCAAATGCTACCAAGCAAGTGTCTACCGAGTTTGAAGGACCCAAGCCAATATCTACCAACCCAGAATAGCCAGAACCTAAAATTGAAGTACAAGAGGATAACTATGAAATTCTTTCAAAAGGCAAAGAACCTATATTAGCAAAATATGCCAGGAGACATCATTTAGCAGATCACATCACTGGAGACAAATCTGAAGGAACCATGACAAGAAGCAAGTTGAAAGGTACTTGTTTACTTGCTGATTTTGAACCTAGAGATATCAAAGATGCTTTAGAAAATGATAGCTGGATTGAGGCTATGAATGAAGAAATAAAGAAAATAGATAAAAATAAGACATGGACTCTTGTACCTAGGCCTAAAGATAAAAATGTGATTGGAACTAAATGGGTATTCAGAAACAAGTTGACTGAAGATGGTAAGGTATCAAGAAACAAAGCTAGATCAGTATGCAAAGGATATGCTCAAGAAGAAGGAATAGACTATGGAGAAACCTTTGCTCTTGTTGCAAGATTGGAAGGAGTTAGAACCTTACTTGCATATGCTGCTTACAAAGGTTTCAAAGTTTATCAAATGGATGTTAAGTCAGCATTCCTCAATGGTATACTGGATGAAGAGGTTTACATTGAACAACCTAAAGGATTTGTTGATCCAGATAAAAGAAACATGGTCTGCAAATTACACAAGGCACTATATGGTCTGGAACAAGCCCCTAGAGCATGGTATGAAAGATTACATAACTATCTTATTCAAATTGGTTTTCAAAGAACTAATGATAACAGTAGCTTGTATATAAAGGATGGACCAAATGATAAAATTGTCTTGGTAGAAATATTTGTAGATGATACCATTTTCACAGGAAATGATGATCTTTGCAAAGAATTTTCAAAACAAATGAACAAGGAATTTTAAATGTCTATGTTTGGTGAGATAAAATTCTTTGTTGGTCTTCAAATTTAGCAGAATAAAAATGGTATCTACATCACTCAATCAAAATACATCAAGGAGATATTGAAAAAGTTTGGTATGCAAGTTTGTAAACTAGTTGGGACTCCTATGTGTACTGAATTAAAACTTACCAAGGAAGATGAATCAAAAGAAGTAGATCAAACACTATATAGATCTATGATTGGAAAGTTGCAGTATGTAGTTCATACCAAGCTAGATATTGCCCTTGCAGTTGGGATTGTAGCGAGATTTTCAAAAAAACCAAGAGAAAATCACATGATGGAAATCAAAAGAATAATGAGATATTTGAAAGGAACTGGATATTATGGTTTATGGTACAAAATTAGAGGTAATCTGGATTTAAAAGTGTTTACTGATGCTGATTAGGAAAGAAACCTTGATGATAGAAAAAGTACAAGTGGAGGAGCATTCTTTCTAAGAAAGAGGTTGGTTTCTTGGGCAAGCAACAAGCTGAATTGTACATCCCAAACTACAACAGAGGCAGAGTATGTTGTTGCAGCAGTAAACTATTCTAATATTGTTTGGTTTAAATAGTTGTTGGAAGGCATGAAGGTGGAAATCAAAGAACCAATTGTTATGTTCTGTGATAATACAAGTGCAATAAACATATCTAAGAATGCAGTGATGCATTCCAAAACCAAGTACATTGCAATAAAATATTATTTTGTCAGAGAATTGGTGCAAGATAACGAGATGAGATTGGAATATGTTCACACAAAGGAACAAATTGCTGATATATTCACAAATCCATTACCTAAGGATGCATTCTTGTATCTAAGAGGGAAGTTAGGGGTCAGTCCCCTATCTAAAATTCACTAAAATTAAGTTTTAGTGATTCATCAACATATACCAAGTCAAAAATCTATCAGTTGATGCAACATTATCAAGAAATATTGCACATGAATCAATACAAAGGTACATTAACATCATTTGCATTGTGTTGTCTTTGGCATGTGTTGTCAAAGAGGGAGAGTTTTAATGTCATATCTTTATTTTTTTGAAATTTTTTTGAGAGAAAAAGTTTTCTATAGAATTCCTTCATAGAGGGAGATTACTGAAAGAGGGAGAGTTTTCTATCTAATAAAGAAAGTTTTCTTGTCAGAAAATACTTGCTAGACTTATTTTCAAATTTCATTTTTCTATGACATGTTGTGTTGCCATCAATGCCAAAGAGGGAGATTGTTGGATACAATTGTTAATTGAATGTTGTCTTTGATGTTACACAAATGTCATATCAGTCATCAGTTAGCTTCTACCAAGCTCACAAGGCTAGCAAAGGAAAGTTAGCTCCTACCAAGCTCACTCAGTCAGCAAAGGAAAGTTAGCATCTACCAAGTTCACTCGATTAGCAAAGGAAAGCTAGTGTCTACCGAGCTCACTCGGTCATTGAAGGAAATATGGTGAGAAGTTAACTTCCACCGAGTTCACTAGGACAGCAAAGGAAAGTTAGTGCTCATCGAGTTCACTTGGTCTCCAAAGGACTTTTGCAAGACTTTGTAGTGTTTATCGAGCTTCACTTGGTTAACACTAGAAAACCATTCTAAAGCAGTGGTTACCGACCTTGGTCTGTTAGCAAAGGATTTTATTGTTTTGATATTAAGTTTAATTGCTTCATGCGACCAACTGATGTAATGATTTTTTTTGTTATTGTAACTTATATTTGATCCAACTTGATAAATCTGAAAGGTATATATAGATATTCAAGTTGTGGAATAATTTGTGTGTGCAAAAAAGTGAATGGAAGAGCGAATTCTAATGAAGGATTAGATATCTTGGAGGTGCTGCAAAGTCGTATTTGATCAGTAAGGATTCAGAAAAGTAGAACATGGATCTGTAATCGGCAAAAGGTAAGTTGCATATCATTCAGGTCATTCCATTGTTGCTTTCTTATCATTGTAACAGTGAATTCAAAATCTCTTTATAGAGTTGATTTAGCAGTCATTTTGTAAATCCTCTAACAAGGTGACAGTTCAGTTGGATTGTTCTAAAGACCTCTAACCAGGCCACTCCTAATAGGGTGATTAAATCCTCTAACAAGGTCACACCTAATAGTGTGTATTGCAACCTTTACCAGGGTTGGCTCATAACAGGGCTCACTTCAGAAGAGTGAAAATTGGTGACTAGTTACTTGGTGGGTTTCTCATATTGGGTTTCCACGTTAAATCTAATGTCTCTTGTGTTTATTTAGTTAATTTTTGCATGCATATTAATAACTTTGAATGCTACATGAACCGTAACTAGTTAACTTACCAAGTTAAAGTATTTCTGCACTATTTACAGAGTATCAATAGTAAATAAGCATTTTAGACATCTAAGGGGTTTTTTTGGACTTGTTTTTGTGGTAACTGATTCACCCCTCCCCTCTCAATTACTTCATCTATATTACCAACATGGTCTAGATGATTTAAACTGTGTGGCACATCCATCAGACCAAACATAATGTTTACCAACATTTATGTTTCTTTCTTTCAAATAAGAAAAGAACGTATTGAAGCAATGTTCTACATAGTGAATGTCATGTTCTTTATCATCACTTATATAAAAATGATATTCCTTTATAATTACTCGTGCTTGAACTATACTCTGAACACCATCCAAATCTAACTGTGCATGTCTATAAAAAACATTTACCATAATAGTGATCTTCTTATTAAAGTAATAATCTGATTGAATTGCTTTCTGATGAACAAATGAATAGTTCTTTGCAAAATCAACAATTGTTCCAAGTGGAAAATTATCTCTCAGAGTTTTAAACTGTTGTGCTTGCCACTTTGCAAAAAATGCATGACAAATATAAGGTTGAATCAATTTCTTAAATCTGTCCATAAATGTTAGAACAGGCAACTCCTCTTCAACATATTCCAACCTTTTTGTTTCTTTCCCCAACCTTGTTTCATTCTTGACATACTTGTAACTTTTGCAATTCAATATTTTTGTTACATCAATATTTTCAGTTTTCAAAGGAAATAGACCCAATTCACCACATGTTTCACATAATCCTTTGATGCAATTTATTTTACCAGTTGGATCATCTATGTTGTCACAAAAAATGGATGATATAAACTCACTTCTCCTACTAGGAGGAGCAGCATGAAAACCATATGTGTCTTCTATAAACTTTCAAAATACCTGATAGTGGAGATTAAACTCAATATGATGACGACAACAACAAGTTTCAAACATTTTGTTTGACCTCACAAAGTATGGCTTCAATTTTTCAAACAATGTTTGCCCAATATTTACATTAGGATGTTCATTACAAAATGACACATATAACTCGTGCTGTGTTGTGTCCAACCAATGTTTTGTATGATATTCACATTAACCAGGTATAATATTATGCCTAATAACATCTCTACTATTTGATGAAGGATGAGTGTTATCAATCCAAAATGATATGACTAAATTTTTTAATAACTCTTCAATTCTATTAGAATGAGGTGCTCTACACACGATTTCCCAGTTACCCTCCATTAATCTTCTCTTAACATATTGTATCATTGTTTTCCTACTAAAACCCATTTCAGATGAAATTGAAGATATTTGTCTATTTTGAGACATATTTTTACTTACAACAGACATCAACATCACTTTTCTTGCCACAGACTTATCTTTAGTTTGAGAGTGTTTCCCTATGTTTCTCAAACCTTGTTTAACATTTTCAATTAAATCAGTTTGCATGTTAGAAAATCTTCTCTTCTTTGATGTTGTGTTTACACCTAACAATTTCAATGCCTCTTGCTACTTTTTTTGTGTAAGAAAAAGTGAAAGAAACTGAGCTTGTTCAAGTGTTTCAGTGTTATCAAATTGAGTTATAATTTCTCTTATCTTCTTCTTCATTGACCTTCTTTTAGACAAACTTAATGGTTAAACACTAGCTGCAAGTTTTCTCAATTTATCTACATCCATTTTAAGTAAATGATCTAAATTATTATGAGAAATACCATACTTTATAGATTGGACAATATTTAAGAGTTCATCCATACCAGTTCCTGAACCCGATCTTGACCCTTCCCTAATTTTTGTTACTAGAATTTCTACAGGGATCGATCTTGAGCCTTCTCCAACATCCATTGTTTGAGATTCAATAGGGAAAGATTCTGACCCTTCTCCGACTTCTATTATTTGAACCTCTATAGGGACTGATCTTTGACTTTCTTCAACATTCATTGTTTGAGATTTTGTAGGGAGTGTTTCAGACCTCTCTCCCATATGAACTACTACTTCTATTGAGCCTTCTTCAACATTTCCTTCACCTTGTTTAATTTGATGATAATGTGTCATAGTCTTCTGAATATTTCTTTGTTTTGCTTCATCAGATCTTTTCCTTGCATATTTTTTTTCCTTCATTTCTTGTTTCCCATTATAAAATTAATAATAATAATAATTTATCCCTTGCCTCAAGATAAAATTCATGCAATAATCAGATAAAAAAATCACTATATAGATTTGTCTATCGCTATTGGTACTTTTAAATTGTTTGATAGAAATCAATAGAATGCAGTCATTTGCAACAAAGCATAAATATTCTTCATTATAATATGACTAAAATCTATGAGTCGCATTCTTTACAAGTGGAAAAGCACCAAATCCTTCTTAAGCCATCATTGAATCACAAACAAATAACATGGTATGAATACTAGAATGTTTCTTCTAAAAAATAAATTGATTTTCATTTTATGGAAAAATATCAGTCTATTTTTTCAAGAATAAATTACTGCATAAAAGACAATGGTATCAGCTATCAAAAGAAGAAAACATAATGTTAGAAATCCCCTCTTTCATTTGTAGCTCTCATGTCCTTCTTTCTTCTCCAAATGATGTAGCTCCAAATGATGTGAGTCCTAAAATCAAGTCTTAACGTCCTTTTGGGATATTTAGGAATTGGTGGTATCTCGTCAAACAAGGGATTAACATTGATGTGTTCAAATGTACCTTGGAAGATTTCAATGGTTGATTCTTGATGAGACCTTATAGGTGCCATTATTGCATTTGACAACTCCAAAGGTTGTGTCCTAGTGAGTGCTGGCATGATACCTCAGAATGTAGATGTAGTGGAGGGAAACCTAAATGAAATTTATGCCTCGCAAGTGTGCACCTAGACTACCAATTGCACACTTGTACAATTGATAAAAAAGGGTTGATGTTGGTAAATGAGGTTTACAAGGTGCCTAAAATGCAAATTTTTATTGTTTTGAGTGATTTAGAGTGTTTCCTAAGGTATTGGGATGCAATGCAAGGTGTGGAAGTGTAGATTAGGGTTTTGGAACTTAGAATAAAACACCTAATTACCAAGTGTGCCTAAAACTTCCAACTGCACCCTAAAACTACCAACTTTTCCCATGAAGTGTGTAGTTGGTAAAATAGGGTTGAAGTTGGTAAAAGAGGTCAAAACTTGATAATTAAGATATGAGTATGCAAGATATGATTTTTTTTGGGATTTTTAAGTGTTTAGGGATGTTATGAAATTTGAGGAAATGCTAAATGACATAGGGTATTCATATGCAAAGTGCAAATGTCCTAGGGATGTTATGCAAGTGCAAATGCAAGGTGTCATTTTGGAGGTATGCAAGATGAAGATTATGATGTGAAAAATGAAAGTTACGGTTATGTTTTGGACTTGGTAAAGATGCTAAAGGTAGGTGTACACAAAGTGGACTATGAAAGGGATGGTTTCCTAGGGTTGATAATGATGTTTTTAGCTATACAAAATGAGGATAGGTGATCAAGAAGACAAGTTGGTTGATGGACAATTTGATAGGGTTTGATAGTTAAAATGATGATAGGGTTTGAAAAATGAAATATGAGGGGGATATACCACTAGGGTAAGTCAAAAATGACATTTAGGAATATGATTATGCTAATGATAGAGGTATATGTAAGGTTTTTTAAACTTAGGTGAAATCTCGACAAGGTTTTGACAATGTTTGATGGTTTGACAAGGTTTTGCAAGTTTCCAAGGTGTAAATTTCAATGTTGGCTTTTATCTTGATTATGTTTTACACACAAGAAAGACACATTAAGACAAGAATAGCTATTGTTAAAAGTGAACAATCACACCACAACGTAGGCTTTAGGACTGTATCCACTGAATTCCTACTTGAACCAAAGTTCAACTGCACTTATCCAAAGTGGATAACTTAGAACCTTGGCACCACGGGCTCCCCCTTACAGAACACTCACTTCTTGGGGCTACCAAGATCTATGTCTCAAGGGGCATGACTTCCCAAGGGACTATTATCTCTACTAAGGACCATGAGAATGTAGGATATCTTCATAGGCATGGGTGACCCCTTGAGCCAGTGGATAGAAAGGATTTTGACCACTAAAACATAGTTTTTAGTAAGGGCATTCCATTCAGCAAGTGAGTGATAAACTTCCTCAGAAGGTCTCCCACCCTCAAGAACCAGGATTTGACACACCATAAGGGTACTGGAAGAGATTTATCACTCAGCAATACCGCCGACATGACTTTCATCGTAATAAAGTTTTATATAGTAGCTGGAATGTTGACCTAGCTTTTGGCTTGTTATCGCTCTGAGTTCATCCCTTGGCATACCCAATATCGAGTATCTTGGTCCAAGGTAGACCTCCTATAGAAGTTACATGGATTCCTCTTACACCCAAGATCAACAAATGGCGAGGGGATAGGATATGTCCAATGCAACTCTTAGGGATTTAAACATTGTAGACACGTTAGATAGAAAATAAAAATTTCATTTTAAGCACCAAACGAAGTGTTATTTAATCTAATAAATCTACACACATGATTTTGACAAACACACAATGGTCTTCGACAACATCCTACAAACCAAGCATTAGTAGTTTGTTATGATCATGTCTTCATCCCACGATTGCCACATGTTGGAAGGAGACCATTAGTAACACAATAAGAATATACATTTTTTAACACCATTAATGTGTTACTAATTTCTAATTTAACTCCAATGCATCTATTAAACAACTTCACTAATGAAAGAAAGAAATAAATAATTTAGATGTACAATTTTTTTACCACATTGATGTCTTCGATTTTGCGAACGAAATTCATCGCAAATACAGACAATGCATAGTAGGTCAGGTTTATGGCAAATAGTTTTACAAATGGCAACTTTTTTGGATTTTTTAGACTGTTTGCAAGAACATGTTGACATCAGACATGTTCACGCAAACATACCCCATGTTTGTGCGAACATAACCCCCCAATTTTTTTTGGTGGCCACAAAATTTGGGCGGTATGTTTGCGCGAACATGCAAAATTAGAAAAAAATTTAACTTTTTTTTCATATATATACATATATATTCTCTTTTGACTTCCATAATTGCAGGAGAATGATCTCCTACTGTAAAATAAAAAATTTCAAAATATTCTACTTGGAGCAAACTTTCTAATGACTATAATTGTAATACATATTTTAATCATTAAGACTTTCAAATATGAGTTTAACTCATTATAGGTTCATTACCGATTGAACATTAATCGACTTTGACACCTCAGGAAAATTAGTAAATTAGGTCAAATTGTTTTTGAAAAAACATGTAGGAACTAGCTTATTGAGATACCTTTCTATTCAAAAAATATATATATATATATTTATGATAAATTGACTTCAAATTATCTATGTCAAACAGAACGTATGTCTAAATTAAGATTCATGTCACTTCAAAACTTCATAAACTATACAATATTCAACCAAAATAAATCAAACCAAATGCATCCTCTTGATATTGATGTTACAAATCTAACGTCGAAAGAATTACTTCATTATCATTTCTAGAAAAAAAGTTGTGTGTCAAACGGACTGTCACTCTTTAAAATATTGAATTTTATTATGTACCACTTTTCGGAGGAGATAAAAAAAATTGACATAAATAATTGTTATTTTTAGATTAAAAAATATGGTTACAAAGTAGGAACAAAGTACTCAAAATCACTAGTTTAAGTCATCTTGAAATTATTTATAGTTTTGGAGATATAGTCACTTGAACATGACGTTTGTTGCAAAAATATTGATTTCAGTGTCAAAATTGGTCAAAAAGTGGAACCCATTATTGTGGGATCACCCACATCTAGACCTTGGATAACTAATTCACCCCCTCTCTCACTTATTCAAAATAATTCCAACAATTGGTATCAAAGCCATCTTCTTAAGAGAACTAGTTTGAAGCTTCTAGAAGCGAAAGATTAAGATGTCAAAAAGAGAGGTACCCAAGCTTAACAAGGAGAAATTTCTTGCATTAAAAAGTTTGATGAAGATATACCTAGGAGGTTTTGGAGATCATTTACAATCTACCATCATCATTGAGCATGTTGATCATGTTGGACCCCTAATTGTTGTTGATCTAAAAAAGAATAAAGAACACAATCAAGCAATGTTGGGGATTTCCTCTACCCTAAGTTATGCCAAGTTTGATGACATCAAGGATTGTGATTATACAAAGAAAATGTGGGATAATCTACTTATCATTTATAGAGGAGACACAAATGTCCTAACAAACAAATTTAAAAGTCTTACAAGTAAGTTTGATGACACAAGGATACAAGAAGGTGAGAAATTTTCTTAGTATTACTCTAGAATAAAAAATATTGTTAATTATATTAGAGGAGCTAACAATATTATTGATGATGATAATGTATTGAGTAAAGTACTAAGAATGATACTACTCATATATGTTATTAGAGTTTCTACCATACAAGAACTGAGATGTATACCAAGTTCAAATTTCACTCTAGAAGGTTTGGTAGGTAGGCTTACTAACTTTGAGCTCTCTAATTTTGATAACTTCAAACCTGAAAATGTAGAATTTGATTTTAAATCTAAGTTGCCATTAAAGGAACTTAAAGAGAAGAAAAAATAAGTCAAATATATTTCTAGTGGTAGTGACATAGATAAGGAGTATGTAGAGCAACTTGAAGTACTAATATCAAGGAGATTCCATAGAGTCAAAGTACTAATAGCAAGGAGATTCCATAGAGTCAAAGTAAAATTTAAAGGTAAGTTACCTATCATGTCTTTTAATTGTAATGGGGTTGGTCATATTGTTGTTAGATATCTAGACAAGAAGAACAATAGAAGTGAAGACAAATATAGAAGTAAAAGAGATGAGGACAACAAAGATTACAAAGAAAAAGGCAAGAAGTCTTGCTACATTATAGAGGAGGAAACCAAAGACGGATCTAATGATAAAGTGGTGTCTGTTGCAATGAAGGATGAATATGATGATGATGATACAAATGCACTGGTATCTTATGTGAAAAATAGTGATAGATGGATCATTGATAGTGGGTGTTCACATCATATGACAAGAGATAAAAGTAAGTTCATTACCCTAAATTATAGTAATGGAAAGAGTGTAAGATTTGGTAATAATGTACATTGTCTGATAAAAGGGAAAAGATCTATCAAACTCACAAATAATTTTTTGCATGATATTGCTTATTATGTTGAAGGACTTAACTATAATTTGTTGAGTGTGTCACAACTAAATAGTTTGGTTGCAAGGTTGAGTTTGAGAACAAGATAGCTAAGATCTATGATACTAATGGGAAAATTATTGGGAAAGATGATCAAACTTGAGGCAATCTATTTTATTTTAATATGAATGATGTTACTTGACTTGTTGTAGAATTTGATGATCTATGATTATGGCACAAGAGGTTATGTCATGTTAATTTTGATAACTTGGTTACTATATGCAACATGAGAAGAGTTAGAGGTCTTCCTAAGTTGAAGAAACCTAAAAATATAATTTCCAAACAATGTCCATCAGGCAAGATGACAAAATCTAGTTTTAAAAGTAAGACTCACAGCTCTAAAGGAATTTTGGAGATTTTTCATACTAATTTGTGTGGACCAATTGAAGGGAAAAGTTACAAGGGTGATAATTACTTATTTTATTTATTGATGATTATTCTAGGATGATGACAGTTATGCTTTTGAACCTAAATTCTGATGCTTTTGAATTGTTTAAGCGGTACTTACCAAGATTTAAGAAGGAGACAGGTAAAAGCTTGAAATGTTTGAGATCTCAAAAAGGTGGAGAATTTACATCAAATGAGTTTTATATTTTCTCTAATAATAGAGGAATCAAAAGATAGAAATTTGCACCTAGGACCCCTCCACAAAATGGAATTGTTGAAAGGAGGAACAAATCTATAATGGACTATGCTAGGACAGTTATGATGGAGAAGAATGTTTCTTTGAAATATTGGAGAGAGTTTGTAAGTACAATTCTCTATACCTTGAACCATGTGTAAGTCAAGAAAGGTAATCATTCAACACCTTCTGAATTATGGTATGGATACTCACCTAATGTAAAATATTTTAAGGTATTTGAAAGAAAACACTATATTCTTAAAGATGTTAGGAATGGTAAATTGGATGCTAAAAGGGAATAAGGTATATTCCTTTGCTATTCCATAAGAAGCAAAGCTAATAAGTGTTTAAATACTAACACTGAAAAAGTTGTGGAAAGTGAAAATGTTAAGTTTGATGAATATACAAATGTACATGATGATGAACCTATGAAGGAACTAGAGGGATACAAATCTTTTGTATATTTTTATGAAGGTATGCTTACTGATGAAGATGATGTAAATCAAGTTGTAAATAAACATCAAGTTTCAATGACTGTTGAGTCGCATATAATAAATGTTGAGTTGCATTCAAGAATTGAGTTGTAATCAATTGCCAAGTTGTAGAATGAAGTTGAGATACATTCTGATTCTATGATTAGTGTACATGAAAGAAATGTTGAATTACTTAAAAGAGAAGTGCATAACTGATTCAAAAGTGGATAGACCTAATGAGGAAGGTAGAGCAGAACCAAGATTGTCAAAAGTATGTCAAAAGACATCATCTTGTTGAAAAGATTATTGGAGATAAAGATGCTAGACCAATGACAAGGAATATGTTGAGAAGTGATACATGTTTATTGAGAATGCATGAGCCCAAGTCAGTGAAAAATGCCATAGAAAATGTGGACTAGAGTAAAGCCATGATAGAAGAGACTAAATAAATTGAGAAGAACAAGACATGGACTCTAGTTCCTAAAATAGTTAATAAAAATGTGATTGGAACCAAGTGGATGTATAGAAACAAGTTAGATGAAAATGGTGAAGTCACAAGAAATAAGGAAAGATTAGTTTGCAAGAGATATGAACAAGAAGAAGGAATAGACTAGGGAGAAACTTTTGCCCCTATTGTAAGATTGTAAGGAGTAAGAACTCTACTTTCTTACTTTGCATACAAAGGTTTCAAATTTTATCAAATGGATGTGAAATCTGCATTTCTGAATGGCATATTAGAAGAAGAGATCTATATAGAACAACCATAAAGATTTGTTGATGCTGACAGAAAAAAGATCGTATGTAGACTATACAAAGCTTTATATGGCTTAAAGCAAGCCCTAAGAGCATGGTATGAAAGGATTCACAATTATCTTGTGAAGATTGGATTTGACAAGATTGATGATAACAAAATTTTGTACTTGAAGCCAAAATGAGGTAAAAGTATTTTATTACCTGAATTTTTTTTATGATATCATATTTGGAGGTCAAGATGGATTATGTAAGTCATTTGAAATGAGATATGAAGAAATGATTTGAGATGTTTATGTTTGGAGAGATCAATTTCTTTGTTGGTTTGCAAGTTTACTAGAGAAAATATGGTACATACATAACTTAGTCTAAGTATGTGAAAGAAATATTGAATTTTTTTGGATTTGAAGATTCAAAACTAGTTAGCACACCTATGGTGATAAGACATATGTTGTCAAAGAATGATGATCTAGCTTATGTGAATCAAACATTATACAGGTTTATGATTAGTAAATTGCAATATGTAATACATAAAAAACCTGATATTACATTATTTGTTGGGTTAGTTGCAAGATTCTCTGCTAATCCTAAGGAGAATCATTTCATGGTTGTTAAGAGAATACTGAGACATCTAAAAGGAAGAGAAGATTATGGTCTATACTACAAGAAAAATGAGAAGTTTGAGTCGAGAACCTACACTTATGCTAATTGGGCTAGAAATATTGATGTGAGAAAGAGCACTAGTGGAGGAGCATTTTTCTTAGGAAAGAGGTTAGTCACCTGGACCAAAAAGAAACAAAATTGCATATCTCATTCTACTACTCAAGCTAAAGATGTAGCTATGGTAGTAAATTGTACAAACATTTTATGGATCAAACAACTACTCAAAGGTATGAACAAAGAAATCACTAAACTTGTGGTACTTTATTATGATAACATAAGTGTTATAAATATATCAAATAAGTGAAGTTGGAATATGTGAATATAAAAGAGAAGATAGTTGATATCTTCACAAAAGCATTTCCTAATGATGCTCATGAGTATCTAAGAGGTAAACTAGGGGTGATACCCCTATCCAAAGCTAGTTAAGAAGCATGAGTAGTGCCCTGCATCACCCAAGCTGAATTTTGTATCTTACAAATTGATGGAGTGGATATTACTTTAGGAGCCTCATAAAGTTATCAAAGAGCTAGAATAGAAGATTAGCCACAAGTTATGTGATAAAGGGAGAAATTGAAATTATTAACATTTGCATGTTGAGATGACAAGTCTTTGGCATTGTTGTCAAAGAGAGAGAAATAGTAAAGGAAGAAAAGAATACCTGTCAACATGAGAAAGAGGGGGAAATAGTTGAAATATTTACTTAGAGGGAGATAGTGTTCCTGATAATAGTATTGAGGGAGAAAGTTAGAAAAACCTTGTATGATGACAAATGAAGGTAGTCATAAGGAAGAGTTGATTGTCTGTTGATTAGAACAAAATTTTGTAGCCTATACAAAAGATGGAAGCTACTAATAGAGGGAGAGATTTTAGTACAAGGAATTATTTTCTTTTTGGTATTGTTGTTGGTATTGTTTTTCCATCAATGCCAAAGAGGAAGATTGTTGATATGAGATTATTTTTAAGTAAATAACCTATAATGGAACAATCATTATTTTTTCACTAATGTCAAACCTACTACTTGCTGTTAAGACAACTACTTGGTTGATTTGAGTACTATCATTTGTTCGATTAATGAAGATGATTTGATCAAATCAAATAACAAGAGAACCTAGAGGAAAGCTTTAGTTAAGGTATGAAAAAGGAGTACAAAGTTCTATTTAGATAATGATGATATAGTGTATTTCTTATCTACTTAAGGTTGCAAAGGACGGGTACACTAAGTCTATAGGAACAAGTAAGAAGAATTTAGTCTACCAAGCTTGAGCGAGTGCATAGTAGGTGCTGAGAAAAGTTAGTGCAAGGTGAGTAGAAAATTAGTTAGAGCTAAGTAATGTAAAGATTTAGTGTATGCCAAGTGAACTTAGTCTAATCTAAGTAAAGTTTAGTTGATGCCATGCATCGATAAACTTTAGTGTTTGCCAAGTTAACTAGTGGAAGACGAGTGGAAGAACAATATGGAAGTCAAGTGATAAAATATTAATGTTGAGTGTGGATATTCATGTTAAATCATAGATTTGATGAATCTAAGCTGACTATTTTATTTTCTTGAATTATGTGAAGCATGTGGAAGAGAAATATGATGAGCTGGTGGCATAGAATTCAAGGTAAACCATTTTATGGCAAATTCAAAGATGGTTGAAGAAGAAGTTTCTAGAGGAACCAAATGGAAAAGTAGGTAGATTCATTGTATCATACCTAATCCTACCTAACCCAAAAATGGATGATTGAGGTGAAACAGAAAAAGATGTTAAATCTCTATTTATAGAGAATGTTGGTCATAAAAAAAGGTTGTCATATATGAGAAGCTAAGAAAGAAAAGTTGTCTAGGGTATTACTTCATTTAGTGGCCAAACCGTAGAGACTACAAATGGCATGAAAAGAAAGAAGGATTAATAGTATGAATGCTTGAAGGGTGAACAAGTTATCAAAGCTAAAGTGTGTGAAAGCGAAGCTGAATGAGGGACTAAAATAGAGATCCTATAATCTATAGGTGAGTTATATTTTTTTATCAAATCAAGCCTTACTATAACTTTCTAATCATTGTATTAGTCTAAGGTAAATCCATTGGATTAAGGTTGACCTAATAGTCATTTGTAAATCCTTTAACTGGGTGACATTCCAAGTGAATGATCTAAAGTTCTCTAACAAGGCTCACTCCTAACAGGGTGATTGAAATCCTCTTGTCATGTCACATTTAATAGTATGCATTGTAACCTTTAATAGTGTTGGCCTTTTATAGGGAATTACTTTAGAAGCATGAGAATTAGTAGCATGTTACTAGTGGTTTTTCCCAAATTGGGTTTCAACAAAAAATTCATGTGTCAAATGTGTTATTGAATTTGTTATGTTTCATGTTATCATTTTGCAAAGTTCTTTTGACCTAGGATAATAACCTACAAAGATTAAGCATTGTATGATCTAATGGATGCATGCATATTAAGGTTTTATGGATATGGGTTTATCAAGTCATGAAAAGTTTCATTTGTACATCTATACCTTGGATAATTGATTCAGCCTCACTCTTAGTTATTCTAAAGAATTACAACACTTTTTTCATTTTTGACATTTTGTGCTAGCAGATGCCTACTTGGCACATCAAACAGGTCCAAAGGATTGAGATGAGAATTTTAACATTGCATTTTAATCTATCTATGGCCTTTCATGTCATTTTACACCTTTGGGGTCTTTGACTCACTTTGATGAACATTTATGAAAACATAACCTTGCTCTACATGACCTTAGTTGAACACACAATTACATGAAATTGAAATAACTATTTCAGTAATCCTATAATGACATAAAATATAATAAAATGACTTAAAATTCAATGGAGCTGGTTAGGATGTTTCTACACCACATGGTTCCTACACCTTTTGAATATATCTAAAGACATTCCCAGAATAACCCTGTGCTAGTTGTATCACCCTTACCATTTTCATTCCTCTTTCTTTTCCCTCTTACTTATTCATTTTTGTAATGATTATAATAAAGAAAACCATATAATGGGACAAAATAAGAACAGATAGAAGTTATATCATCATGCCTTGATGAAATTATTTTAGTGTGTAGGTGGTGTTGATGTGGACAGGACCAAGCTTAGTTGAAGGTGAGTACACTATTTTAGGGGTAGCTACTAGTAACTAGTAATCACACATGAATAGACCAATAGAGTGAAAGTAGAGCAACTAGGTGTGGGCTGAGATGGTAGTTGTTAAGAGTAAAGGATAATATTAGAAAATTATTCCAAGAAGTCATTGCTAGAAAAATCCCTAGGTTAATGTGTGGGAGTAAATAAGTCTTGGGGATTCCATGTGATAAGAAGATGAAAACTATCCACTAGATTGTAGCACTAGCATCACAATTTCAATAATAATGATTTCGTTGAAACTAGATATACAAATGTGTAAGCTTTGGAAATTGTGGAAAAGGCATTTTCAGAAATAAAGGTGAAATGAAGATGATTTGGGAAGGAATGTGTAAATTGGTTGGCCTAATCTTGTGAGCATAATTTGTGTGTGTATTTGTAAATCTTGTATAATCTTGTAATATTTTATTATTTTTTATTATATACAAGATACTACTAAAATTCTTGTATGCTTACACTTTATATGTTTATAGCCTGAATATTTTCTTGTGAAGAAAGACAATGCCTACCAATATGAACCTAGAACAATTGATAATATTCATCAATTGGCTAATTTTAGAAAGTTTTGGCTAATAATTTAGTAAATAAAAATATTTAAATCACTACATTTTTATAAAAAATAGCTCTAAAACTATTTAAATAATGTAAGATTTGCCAATATTTTAATATCCTTTTCAAGAGGAGGGTTGCTTAAAATTTACCCTAAATGAGACAATTTCTGAATTGTGGTCTAAGTTCTAAAGAAAAGTTGATAAATGTAATTGTCCTTGCAAAAAATGTAAGGGTTTAAAGAATCATAGAATTCTAATCACAACAACCTAGAGTCGTTGTAGGAAACATGATCACATTGAAGTGGGGCACAATTTTTGTCAATTGGTCAATGTAGATTTTTAACTAGAGAAACATGGTGGTACAAATATCCAAGATTAGGATAACACTCCCATGGAAGAATATGATCCTATAGTAGAGAACATAATTGAAGATTATGGTATTGGCATAGCTGACAATGTGCCAAAGGATTGGTATTGGCCTAGCTGATCAAGATGATCATGATGATGGTACTAGTGCATCTGATAATGATGATGAATATGGTCTTGATATGCCTATGCTTAACAAGGCATATGAGCCCCAATACCAAAGCTCCTTAACAACTCTTCTCTCTGCTATAGTGTTGTTGGTGAACTTGAAGGTTATGAATGGTTTGTCCAATGTAGCAATGTCACATATGCTAAGGTATGTCATTTTTGTCATCTTCAATGTTAGCATACCATTACTATTCATTATATTAATAAATCATTGTAGGCTGATATGTAATTTTTTGTTACCACCATCAAATATTGTACATCAAAAAATCATATTCCAATGCCATAGTACCTATTGCAATACTTTCTTGGACACTATCCAATGCTCCCATAATATCTTCTATGTTAGTTAGTTGTTGCTTTTGTCATGTAGTCTCTTTTGAAAGCCAATCCTTCTCCTTTTGGTATATTTCCATAGACTCTCTCTCATTCCTTAATTTTTTATCAAACTTCTAAATATTTGCCTCTACCATATCTAAAATCAACTTCACATTATGTTGTAACTCTCGCATAGGTGTTTGATCTTTGATAGCTTTCATTTTAGCATTTTAGCATTCAAGTTTTCTCTTCATTATATGGGTTTCTCAATGATTTCTTCCAGTTCAATTATGGTGCATTTCAAATAGCTACTCCAATGATGTAATAACCCATCTATCTCCACATTGTGCAAGCACTTGTTATTTTACAGAATCTAGATAGATACTAACAATTCCAAAGCCATAAACCTAAAGATCATCATGTGTTCATCTTAATTTAAGGAAAAATTTGATGTTATATTCTTGTGCATATATTTCAATCATTTTATTCAAACTCAACTAAGGGGCACTCATGGAATTATTCAGGTGAATCTCATTGCCCATGGTAGATGAGGGTTGCTTTTGAGCATATGTCATCATTGTTTCTTATTTCTATTAAAGTTCCTCAATTGGGACTTCTCCATCAGCCAAAGATAACTTACATTCTCTCTAGCCCTATGTTGTTCCATAGTCATACATGGATTGGCTTCTCATGGATTGGATATTAAGACTGCAAAGTAACACTTGAAGAGAAATATCTAGACTAATCACTGACCAAGATGTTGTTGGTGATTAGTCTAGATATTTATCTTTAGGTGTGATTTTTTTTTAAAATTTCTATTTTAGTCAAAGTTTCAACCAAACTTGGTTGAAACCTAACCAAGCTTAGTCAAACTCATTGACAAATGGACCATCATGGGTTTGGCATACTAGTCAGATGGGCCAGGATTTTTGACCAACATTGGTTAAAGTTTTGATGACCACATATGGAAAAATATAAATACCAATTTGTAAACCTCAACCAAGGCTTGTTGAGCTTTTGACCAGCCTTTGTTAAAAAATTTATGAAAGGACTAACTAGGATACCATTGTGTGTTTGGCATCCTGGTTGGATGAGGCACATGTTTCAACCACTAATGGTCAAATTTTTTACAACCACATTGGCCAAAGGTAGGTGCCAACTTTGATCAAGACTTTTGTGGAAAGTTTGACATAAATAAGGATTTCTTCAAAATTTTGATGGGAAAAATAATACCAAGGCCTTTTTTGGATCATTCAACCAATTTGGGTAGAAATTTTGATCAAAAATAAGTGCTAACAAGGAAAAAAAACCCAACTATGTCATTGCAACCAATTTTTGAGGTTCAATGGTACTATAAACCCACCATTTTCTATAAGAGATGTGTTTTTTCTAATGCCATAAAATTATTACACAAGGCATACTGAAGTAGAAACTATTAGGAACTCTATTACAAAAATGATCATCAATTTCCTAGAAGAACATATTGTGACTAGGTTAGGAATACCATTCTTTTTGGTTTGCAGTAATGGATCATCTTTTGCATCAATTTTCCTTACCCAATAATGATTGAAGAATCAAGTCATAATCTCATCCAACTATTATCTACAAGGGAATGGAATGGTTGAGTCTACCAACAAGAACCTAATAATAATCATAAAATGCTTGCTCATAGAAAACCCAAGGGATTGGCACACACAATTGAAATATGCCATGTGGATTAATAGGGTTAGAGTAAAGAATGATTCAATAATGTCCCCTTATTTTTTAGTCTATGGCCAAGAACTCATATTTCCCCTCAAATTTAAGATTCTAGTGCAAAAATTCATGAGGGGATATCCTAAAATGTGGGTAGAGTCCAAATCAGATTGATGAGCCTTTTGGAATTAGATGAGAAGAGGATAGTGACATTATAACATATGTCAAAACATCCAGCTATCATTAAATGTTGGTTTGAAAAAGAGAATCCTGATAAAATCTTTCAGAATCTTTGATCTTGTTCTCGTATGGGACAAGGTAAAAGAAAAACTAGGAAGTCATACCAAGTTTCAACACTTGTGGATTTGTCCTTATCAAGTTACAAAGATCTTGGGAGGAAATAATTTTAGGTTAAGTACTTTACAAGGAGAATTGGTTCCATTACTGGTCAATGACTAGTTTTTGAAATATTATTTTGAAGCCTGAAAGAGAAAATGTTATTAACTTTTTTTACAAACAAATTTGTTCATTTGCTTTGAGTTGTGTGTTTGTTTTAGTTTTTTTCTTTGACAGGTTAGTGTGTAGTTGAGATTTCTCCTAGTAGGTGAACTATGCCAACTAGTCTTGATATTTAGAAGAGGTATTTCTTTGTCAAAGCATTTGGATAATTTTTTTTCTTATACAAACTAAATACATATGTTATTCATAAGTAAAAGGGGACTTCCAAGCTTAAAAATAGACTCTAGATTGATCACTCTCAACACTTTACGAATTTTAAAAAATTTCCATCTCAGTTACCTTCAATTCAAGTGGATAGTAGTAAAAGATAATTCAAAAATTATTGGTTTGGATAGAATATTTCCCCATAGAGTTATCAAGATTACTATTTGGCATGTGAGTTCCCAAAAATTTATTAAAAGAGGAACACATGAGTTATTAGACCAGAATAGATCTGAAAGGGAACATCAATACCTTGGCTACATAGTGTAATCATGGTCAAGGGAAAGATAAAATAAAATAAAATTAGAATGGTGTTACACAAAAGATTCCAGAGCTTTGTATAAACAAAAAGGGTAATCAAATGGAGCTAGCACAATATAATCCCTAGCCTAATTTGCATAATGAAAAATCTTCAAGGAAGAATCAAGTGAAAATATAAAAGATTCACAAAGCAAGCCAAATGATTACCAAGAACCCAAAGACAAGAAATTGATGACTCATTAAGAGCCCTTTGAATAGATTCTCACATCTAGTGATACAATGATTAGTAGTAGGATTATGAGAAAATTTGATACACCTTCTAGTTATCAAAATATTGTTTCTACATTTCTAGACACTCACAATGGTTGACACCTAAACACATTAAAGGAATTAAGACACTAAACACACACAAAGTGTGAAATTTGAAAACTTTGAGTTTTTGGTTTCAACTACTTAGAATCCAGTTGCGACATCTAGAATCAAGTTGCAAACTTGACACAATTTTGAATAATGCTTGCTAATAAAGAAATTCCTTTGTCATTTATTCCTTTTTGGGGGGCTATTTGTTGTAGATTCACAAAATACACCCCATTTTAAGTGAAAATGGGGACCCCCTTTTCTACATTTAGGGAAAGGGATCATCCTCTAGAATAGGGCACCTGGTCAAGTGCCTTGGTCAATGGGTCTTCCCCTTGGTCAAGGTTAGTTTAGGATGTCTATTCAATTGGTATTGAATGAGTCTACGAAGGCATACAATCAACTTTTGACAAGGTAGAATAAAGGTGCACACCAATGCACATGGACACCCTTGGAAGGTTCACTATGTGTGCCCAAATTCATAAACTCTAACAGAGTTATATGTTTACTTGCACACTGTTAGAGGTATGATATATGCATAGGATGGCCAATTCCCACCTATAAATACCCCATTCCCCTTGGTTTATTAGTTCACATTCCTCAAGCCTTTGGATACCACACCTTCACACCTCCTTGACTATGCTCTCTTTGAGTACATCATACAAGGTACTAAATTGTACACATGTGCACATTGCACACCTCTAAGGGTGTGCAACATGCAACATATGCATGTATATATAAAAAATACAATTTAAAACCATACCCAAGGCATTCATAAGAAATACCATACCTCTCATACCTTCCATACATGGTCATGTGTGCATGGTGTGAATGTGCACTAACTATGTATGGTGCTAACTTAGAATGTCAAGGCTATACTTAGTGAACATTGTACATATCTATGTTTGTGCCATATGCACATATGCACTTTAAAGGCCTTATTTTAGTTTTGTCAATTTTGGTCAATTTTCTTCTTAGTTTCTACCTGTCTAGTCATTTTAGTTCACCAACATTGATATGCTGACATGTGTCTTTTTTCCAAGTCAATATGGCATCTTCATCATCCTCAATGGAAGAAAAGATAACACATAAACTAGCCATATTCAAGTTCCAAGGTGTTCCAAAGAAATCATAACTTATGGATAAGCATTCAAAGTTCTTGGACACAAAAATGAGACATATTGATTGGAACAAATTCCTGGTTTTGCACAACAAATCAAGGGAGAGGTTAGAAACAATATTATCACTAATCTTAAAAAAGTTAGTGAACATAGCTTCCCATCCCATGTCTATCCAATATTTAGATTTGATCATGACACTATCCCATGATTATGTGCCAAAGGCAAAGGTTGTACGAAGCATCACAAGGGAGATGGTTATGGACATAGGCCCCAATAATATAGAGAATGTTTTCCACCTACCACCTCCAAACCAATTCTAGAAGATAACACATGTCATAATATAAAGGTGGTACATGGAGCATCAACAAGAGGTTGAAGGCTTAGTTTAAGAGAAGTACATTATTGCCCAACCCCTTATTAACATAAGATCTTGAAAGGTCCACATGACCTGGGGGGTATATGATAGATGACATTGGTTGTAGTATAGTTCTCTTAAGAAGAGTCATGGGACTCCCTATGACCATACATCTTGGAATTTAGACGGTTAATTTCATTGAAGCCATCAAGTGAAGGGGGCTACCAATTGATTGGAACACCATCATCAACAATAACCTAGATGGAAAACTCATTTTAGTAAATTCTAACCACCATTTCTAAAAGACTTCATATGTGGTCTACCTTGTGGTCACTAGGCAAATAGATTATCCAAGGTTAGTAAAGAGAGTAAGCATGTAGGAAGCCAATGCCTAGCCACATATAGTGTACCCATAGGTTGTATTTAAGAAACTCCCATTTAAGAGCCTATATTAAAAACTAGTAAATGATGGCTTCATCTTTGCTATAATGTGGTTCATTAAAGAGGACTATGAAAAGAGATTGTCTATAGAGGTTGCCACTTGAGTAGCACAAGTGGGTGTTTACTTCATTCATTTCAACACATTCATATATATCTAGGTGGAAGGGACCCTCCTGTGTTGAAAGAAGCTTCCCCACTATTCGTTAGATAGATTGATATTACTAGAGATAGCTAGGAAATTGTCTATATCCTATTATTAGGTCAAAAATCAACATGACATGGGTATGGCCTATTACCATTGAAGCTTTTGAGGTAAAGGAGACGTAGGATATAGCCACATATGACTTGGAATGGAATGAATAGCCCACTACAACATTTGGGGTCAAATTATGACAATAATTTGTAACAACAGTGTGATTTGGGGTGTTTTTATTTTATTTTATTTTTTTGTAGTTGTCCTTAACAACATTACAATACTGACATTGACATCATAATTGCAAAGTAGGTGTGATTATAAAATAAGGAAAACACAACATAACTCATTCCCCATTTTTTTTAATTGTGGAGAGCTACATGTGAAAGAGGGTGGAGAGCTCTAAATGAGGGTAGAGATATTTGAACATTGCCATGCCCTTGTGATTGGTGCATTTCATTGTTGTGATCTTTACATTTTGTTTCCATGCACTTGCTCTTCAATTTCATTACCATGCCCTTACTTTTTGATTTTTTTGCTATAATCACTGCATTTCATTTCTATGCTCTTGCTCTTCGATTTTTTTGCTATGCCATGACCTTGTAATCTATCTACCCTTGCTCTAAAATTTTCTTCGAGGTGAGAAGAGGTACCTATATGGATGTTCTTTTCTTTTCCTTCTAAACATGTATGTCTTTATATTTCCTTCTAAACATGTATTGCTTTATGTATACAGAGAGATCTTTTTTAAGGTACTTGTTACATATTAGCTTACAACAAAAAAATAAATCCAATTGCATACATATTCTAGAATCCAAATAGTAAAATAATAAAACTCACTAAACTTGTGCTAAGTGACTTAACTCAAGATTCTACACAAAAATAATGTAGATTAGGAAAAATGGGTAGAGTTTGCAAGAAATTTAAAACATATCATAGCAAATAAATTTAGAAAGAAACAAGTCATAACTAAATTAAATTAGCCTAGTTGTTGATTAGCTAGGTTGATTACAAATTCCTATAGAATTGTCATCAAATTAGGTGAAATAAAATGAACAATTAGCTATTCCCAGCTAGTAGGATCAAATACAATTTTTCAAGGTGACAAAATTGCATATGTAGATGCATCACTTGCATGTTACACATGAAGTGCATCCCCCAACTTATAATGAATGGTTGGATATAAAGGCACCATATGCTAGCCCAACAATGGAAGCCAAGGATGTAACCATGCATGTATTGGCATAGTCTCCCTGTAAGGATGCCAAGTATCTATCACTATTGTTAATTTGGGCATCATTATATGATCCAAAATGTTATGAAGTACTGAATCTTGTAGTAACTTCTCACATGTCTCAAGAAAATGTAGCATAGATTCATGGTCTATTGGCTCCTCAAAATTTTTAGCAACTATTCTTACTACTAGAAGAATAACTTTAGTGAAGAGTTGAGTGTAAGGAGTTAAAGAAGAGTATTTTGCTTCTATGTAAATACCAAAAATCAAAAGGTTCATTCCCTTGTAGAAGCCTCTTCAACAATCACATTACCTCTAAACCATGTAAAGGATATTGAAGTGGTTTCCAGCCTTATTATAAGTAATGACAAAGCAAATGTAGATGCAATACATGACAAATTGTACAATTTGTAGTCTTTATATATATACAGAGAGATCTTTATAAAGGTCCTTATTACATTTTAGCATAACAAAAGAATTGATCTGACTACATACATATTCTAGAACCCAAATTATAAAACAATAAAACTCACTCAACCCATGCTAAGTGACTTTTCTCAAGATACTGCACAAAAATAATGTAAACCATGAAAAATGGGCAAAGTTCACAAGAAAATTTACAAAAAATATATCATAGAACATATTTTTAGAAAGAAAAAAAAAAGCGATAACCAAGTTAAATTGGTCTAGTTTCTGATTAGTTGGGTTGATTACAAATTCATGTAGAACTGTCATCAGATTAGGTAAACTAAAATAAAAAATCAATTGTTCCCAACTAGTAGGATCAAATATAATTTTTTAAGGTGATAGAATTACATACACAAATGCATCACTTGTGTTGGGACTAAAAATGCATCATTAATTTTGAGTATCATTGTGAAAAATTTTCTAAAGAAACCCCTATAAATGTTTTCCATGGATATGTGCCTAACTATAAATTTGAGGCTTATGAGGTGCTTTAGTTATTCAACACCTTTCATTCATTATATGCATGTGCTCTATGATGATAATTTTCTATTTTGAATCATCTCATGAAGTTTCATTTTGAGCAATTGAGAAATCTGCATTTTTGTCCAATTGTCAAACTAAGATTGGAGGGCTAGTTTGAATTTGGGAATCTTATACCCAGTTAAGTGTCATGGCTCACCACTTTGGGAATTTTCAGTGTGCAAATAAGAGAACCAATTTTCCAAATATCAAGTCTCCATGATGAGTTTTGATAGGGTTTTACTTTGCTCAAAGTTTGGTGTTTCATGTTGGTCTATTGTTTGCACTATGTCACAAATCTAATAGCCCACTTGGAAGGTTAATATCTTGTGCCTAGGTGAGCCTATTGATGAAATTCCTTTAAAAAAATTTTTATACACGAGATACATTCTTGGTATCCACTTCGAGCTCCTAATGAGTCCATTTGATAGGTTTTCCATGGCCATTTAAAGTAAAATTTATTCTAATATAATGCTAGCATATTTTGTAAAGTTTTAAAACCCTCTTCATAATTTTTTATCTCACACATTATTGACTTGCAACTAAAACCAATGAAACTCCATTATTTTCTACTACTTTTTCTACCATTTTTCCAATTTATAGCTCCTTAACTCTCCATTTTATAACCTTTTGATGCTCATACATTATGCATTTTTTAAAGGTTTCCAGAATCAATATTTTCAAGTGTGTAGAAATCTCTAAATGGAAAAATTTGAAAGTGAATCAATTTTCCTCGCATTATCCAAATGAACATCCATTTCTTGTTGTGGATTCTCCATGTGAAAGACTATCGCCATGCAAAGAATCAACTTGTGAGAATGCAATTTGGTCACTTTCTAATAGAAAATGAAGGTTAATCTCCACATCTCCATAGTTAGTAAGAAGTTAAGGAAAGAGGTGGAGAAGTGGAGATGAAGGTTATTCTACACATATTCATTATTCTACACATCTCCATAGTTAGTAAGTAGTTAAGGAAGGAGGTGGAGAAGTTGAGATGAAGGTTAATCTCCACATCTCCATAGTTAGTATGCAGTTAAGGAAGGAGGTGGAGAAGTGGAGATAAAATTTAATCTCCACATGTCCACAATTAGTATTTAGTTAAGGAAAGAGGTGCAGAAGTGGAGATAAAGGATAATCTCCACATCTCCATAATTAGTAAGAAGTGTTGGAAAAAAATTTAGCGCTCCCCTTGAGAATTATGAGATGGGCTTAACTACCTCTTGTGTACTATAAGTTGAGTGGTTGCATTGAGCATTAATAGATCGGTCTTTTGGTGCAATAGAAACCCCACTCCAACAACTAGTATCAGAGCTTGGTTAGAGGTTTGAATCCTTAGACCCTTGCTCAATGCTAAGGGGGAGATTGTTGGAAATTTCTTCAGCAATCCCCTCAAGATTTGTGACAAGGGCTTAACCACCTCCTTTGTACTATCAGTTGAGTGGTTGTATTGAGCATTGATAGAATGGTCTTTTGGTGTAATGACAACCCCACTCCAACAAGAAATTAATGGACAAGTGAAGATGAAGGAAAGATTCAAGGGCCTATCAAATAATGACACATAGCACCTATAGGTTGGTCAACCTAGTTTGACCTAGATTTGAAAATAACAGAAAATCTCAAAGTGTTAAAAATAATAATTTTTATTAATTTTTTCTATTTGAATGTGCATCAATTGTTAAGTAAAATTAGGTTATATTATAAAGTTCTTAATTTATAATAAAGTAATTTTTTTGCAAAAAGAAAGCATGGTAATTAGTTTTAAGCCTAAAACTTTAAATGTACACATAGGGCATCCTTTTTATCTTGATATATGAGTATCATATATCATTAGAAATAGGAGAAGATAAGGAATCCATTTTTGTGGTCAGTTTGTGTATAAATTTTACTAGGAGAAATCTTTTCTTAGTTTTATGAAATTGGAGCAATTTTATAAATTTATTTTTGTTTTTTTCCATGGAGTTTCAAATTTAGTTTTAGACAAAACAGTTAAATGGGTTGTCCTAAAATTTGGGAAGAATGTTCCTAGGAATGGTATCTTGATCTTAGAATTATTTACTAGGGTTTTTGGCTTAAATTTTAGCAGCAATTTTGGCTTTTCTTTTCAGAAAAATTAGTTTCTTCATCATTTGAAGATATTTTGATGAGTTTTTTGAAGCAAATGATGAGATTTGAGATGTAGTTGGAAGAGAAGAGATGAGAGAGGATTTGCAAAAATATTTGATGAAGTTTGAAGATGCCATTTGACACTTCCAAATTATATCTAACCATCTTTCGTTCTACAATATCTTTCTTTTTTCTCTCATTGCAAAGGGTTGGTTCTAAACTTTTGGACAAGTCTCCATAGTTGTGATACTATCATTCTTCAATACTTTCTCTCTTATGAACAACATTGTAATTTATTTGAGCAATAGATAATATAATTGTCTCTTGTGCATTTTCTGGGTTATTCCATACTCTTAATATATTTTGTTTCAAGGAAATGAATACAATGCTTTTTGATGAAAGTTTTAATTTGAATCTTGTCTCCTTTCTAAGGGATTATGATTTTTTGTGATATATGAAAAAATATCATATTGTCTAGTTGTAATTTGGTTTGAAGTTGTAGGGCATTGTGTATTTTTTTGTTGGGTTAAGGACTTGAATAAATGCTTAATATATACATTGATAGAATTGCAGGGTTCATAGAAGGATTTGGTAGGAATGAATTTCATTTTGAAGATTGATGTCTATTTACAAAGTGAATGGATATATCATATCCATAGGTGTATGTTTTAACTTGTTTGATGCCCAATTGCTAAGGAAATGATCAACTAGGAGATTGCATATTCCTTGTTGTTGCATATGTAGGTATGGTGATTTCAAAATAATTAATCAAATGTCTTTCCCTTTCATGTTGTAGAGATAAAAGCATGCACATACTTAACTTGTCAATCTCAAAGGTTATGCCTTTAGCTATTTCATATCTATGTCATTTGCATAAGCAATAGAAGAATTGGAGTTTAATATCCTTTGTATAGATTTAGATGTACACTTTGAACTAGTACCATATAAACAAATCTAAAGGTCTACCCACCTAGGTTTTGTAGAGCCTAAAGTAGGAGTTCAACCTTATAGTTGGCCCAAATTTTGTTCATTGCATTCATCATAGGAGATAACTGCCTTAGATGCATTCTAATCTAGTTATTTGGTTATTGAAAAAATATTAAACTAGGAGGAAATAACTTGCATGCAAGGCATGAAGTGCATTCCCCAACTTAAAATGAATGGTTGGATATAAAGGCTCCATATGCTAGCCCAACAATGGAAGCCAAGGCTGTAACCATGCATGTATTGGCACAATCTCCCTATGAGGATCCCAAGTATATATTGTTGTTTTTAATTTGGACATTGCTATATGATCTAGAATGTTATGAAGTACTGAAGCCTATAGTAACTTCTCCCATGTCTCTAGAAAGCATAGCATAGTTTTAGGGTCCCTTGGCTCCCAAGAGTTTGTAGTAGCTAGTCTCACTACTGGAGGAATAACTTTAGTGAAGAGTTGAGTGTAAGGAGTTGAAGAAGCAAGTTCTACTTCTATATAAATTAATAATCATGAGGCTCATTCCCTTGCAGAAGCCTCTTCCATAATGGCATTATCTCTAAACCATGCAAAGGATGTTGAAGTGGTTCCCAACCTTTTTATAACCAATGAAAAATCAAATGTAGATGCAATACATGATAAACTTCACAACTTGTAGTCTTTATATATAGAGAGAGATTGTTTTTAAGGCTCTTATTACATATTAGGACAACACAAACAATAATTTGGCTACATACATATTCCACAATCCAAATAATAAAATAATAAAACTCACTCAACCAATGCTAAGTGACTTAGCTCAAGATCACCCACAAAAATAATGTACACTAGGAAAAATGGGTAGAGTTTGCATGAAATTTTACAAAAACATAACATAGTAGATACTGTTAGAAAGAAACAAGCCATAAATGAGGTAAATTGATCTAGTTACTAATTATCTAGGTTGATTACAAATTCCTATAAAGCTATCATTAGATTAGGTACAATAAAATGAACAATCAATTCTTCCTAGCTAAAAGGATCAAATACAATTTTTCAAGGTGATAAAACTGCATATGTAGATGCATCACTTGCATGCTAGGCATGAAGTAATGAAAGATATAGAAGAGTCAAATAAGGAATCATGTGAAAAACTCCCTGAATGTTCAAGAAAACAAGATGGCCAAAAAAAGGAGAAGAAGGGAGGGAGTGACAAGGAGTTAAAAACAAGAGGAATGAAGAGGAAGGGGATAGAAGAAAAGGGGACACCTCAAAAGAAGCAAAGGTCAAAAGGCAAGACGGCTTCACAAGTTGTGACTGAACTAGAGACAATAATAAGTTCAAGTTCAAGGTACTCACCCTTATGTCCAAGTAAGCAAGAGATGGATTACCCCTCTCATGAAAGTAATGAACAACATATTGAGAGATATTTTGTGGTCAAAATTGAGGTCCCTTCAAATGATGATCGAATAGGGCCCTAGGGTGAAGATCTCTTGGACATTAATTTGAGCACCCAAGATTTTGATTAAGGAATTTAAATTCTTGAGGATGAACTAGGTGAGATGAACTCCCTAACATGGCTATCAAAGAAAATGTGATGGGGACAAATAATAATAGCCCAATCCATTAGGAGTTAGAAAGGTAGATCTAATATTTACCTTTGGATTTGATTTTCTTCATGCAATCTTATTTCATTTCTGAGGTTGATTCCTAGATAGGGGTTCCATTCCCCCATGTTTTCCATATTCTTATGTCTTGGTATAATTATCATAATAGATTTTTACTAGTCAATTTTTTGGGAAAATTCCCTTGGGAAAAAAATCCCTAGCCTATAAATGTTGCCTAAAATAGAATGTGTAAGGCATTTTTCTACACTTAGAAAAACTTCAAATTTAGTATAAATGTTAATAATTTTAGCTTTCCAATTATGGTGATTACAAGTTTTTCTTTATTTTTGTTATTGTTTTTTTTTTTTTTTCCAAAATTGCTTAATAAAGTTTATCCGAATCATTTAGCTTGCATTATTATTTTAAATTCCCCCAATCCATTTCACCCCTCATCATAAAATTGTCACATTTAGCACTTGATTTTAACTTAAGCCTTCTCAGGCATTTTTCTTTCGATCATAGAAAAAGGGGTGGAAATATCTCTTTCATACCAAATAGATATCCCCACCTATCTTTCTTTAATATACATTTGCATTCTTGTTAAAATTATTTCAACATTTGCACTCTAGCTAGAAGAATAGCTTCAGTGAAGATTTGAGTGTAAGGAGTTGAAGAAGCAAGTTTTACTTATGTGTAAATGCCATAATCATGAGGCTCATTGCCCTATAGAGGCCTCTACCACATGCCATTACCTCTAAACCATGTAAAGGATATTGAAGTGATTCCCAATCTTGAAATATTGTTATAAGCAATGGAAAAGCAAATATAGATGCAATACATGACAAATTGCACAACTTGTAGTCCTCCCAATATTTGGACTGTAAATTCTCAAAGACACCTACAAGTGATTCCAATGTCATAGTACCTATGGAAACACTTTCCTGGATTCTATCTAGTGCTCCCTTAATATTATCTATGTGGTCTATCTATTGTTTCTACCATGTAGTCTCTTTCTAAAGCCACTCCTTCTCCTTCTAGTATATTGCCACATACTCTCTCTCATGCCTTAAATTTTAATCAAACTTTTGAATATCTTCCTCTACCATATATAAAATCAACTTCGCATTTTATTGTAACTCTGGCATAGGTGTTTGATCCTCGATATCTTTCATTTCAGCATTCAATTTTTCAAGATTGGTCAACACCCTCACTTGTGAACCTCTAATGTCTAGCACTTATTGTACTGCTTCGCAACATGTTCTTTCTTCTAAGCTAATAGTTCTTTATGTGTGTTTTCTTGTAAAACATTACTTCTCTTGAACAATTGTAAACTCTTAGAAAATGCATTCTTGTTTTCTAGTACCATTGATGATCTTCCCTTGAACAAAATCAAAATGAAGAGGCATAAATACACCAAATTTGCTCTTTCAAAACCATATGTGCAGATATAACCATCAAGTAAAATGTGTCCAATGTTTTTGTAGATATACACATTAATTACACCAATTTTTTCTTTCAAAATCATATATGCAAATGTAAATATTAAATACATGTTCAATATTTTTGCAGATATATTTTAATTACACTAATTTTTTCTTTCAAAACCATATGTGTAGATATAAACATTAAGTACAACCAAATAAATAAGGGTAAAAGAATAAGTTATTCCCATGAAGAAGGATCATGTTAGATAATACAAGGGAATTTGATCAAAATAGGGAGACAATCGCTAGATTGTTTTCTAGCTTTCAAAGAGAAGGCAATAAAAAATGTTATTGTCCTTGCAAGATTTGCAACAACTTAAACACAAGAAGAATCAAAATTAAAACAACTAAGGGACGTTATAGGGAGAATGGTCACATTTAAGGGGGGTTTGATTATCATCCATTCATATGTTGTTTGTTATATTATTTTTACAATTAATAGATTATGAATCATAGAATGGGGATTTGATTATAATCATTTTTATATAGGTTGATCTCCATAGGGTAGTACATGATATAGACCACCACATCTTAGAGGAACATGGAGGTGTGAGTCAATTATGAGATTGAGTTCATTGATGGACTCCAAATATCTACAACATTATTTGTATAATTCATTATATTTGTATAGCATGCTTCTAGATTTCAGTTGGAATCCAAGCTAAAATATAAGTCGTTATATTTTTTTTACATTGAAAACATTTATTAGTATTTGTCTTATATTTATATGTATATATTGTTGATAAATACACTAATTATTTACATTGGATTACAACCTACCAATCTTGATACACCAGTCAAGCACCATGGAGGTGCCAATCCGAATGGGGATCCTATTACTCAAGATATATATTTTCTATTCAATTTTTTATTTATGAATTATTAATAAAATTAAACATTTTAAATTAAATTTGGTGGAGTAATAAAAATTTAACTATAATATGTGTTGGGATTAATAAAACATCTTGTATTCCAATTGTAGGGGATGTAGAGGTTGTTCCTGATGAGTGAGTTGAGGTCCAAGTTGATGAGGAAGATGATGTGGTTGGACAAGGTAAAGAGTGCTACAATGTTCTTTAAAATCTTTAAAGTCTCAAATTTCTTAAATTTAAAACTTTTATTTATTGCAAATGACCCAACTTTGCAAAGGACAACAAGTACATGCCCAAGAGTGAGAAGAAATATCGATGACAACATGGATATGCCTCTACAACAAAATAGGGAAGGAGAAAAAAATAGAAAAAATAAAAAAGAAATGATTCATGTGGACTAATGTAACTTATTTGATAATGACCAATGTTTATGTCTAGATCTTTTATTTATGTTGTATTGAATGTTCAAATGAATCTTACATTTTAATGTTAATGTGAATGTTCTAATGAAATTTATGTGTTAATAAATGTTATCATGTGATAATTCATGAATGTTACATTTTATTAATAGAATGAATGAATTTTAGATGTTAATGGGGAATTTAGATGCTGAGGGGGTGGTGTGGGGCCAAATAATCTTCCACCTTCATGTAGTTGGCCCTAATTACTAGAGAATATTAAACTATTCTTGAAACCAAATGAAGCCCAGCATAAACCTATGATTGTATGACAACTATGTGAATCTCTTGGTTTTAGGCAATGCATATAGAAAGCAACTACATGTACATTCTTGATTCATAATGACATTCAAAAGTTAATGAAATCAATGCTATGATGTCATTTACATCTACAATTTTGTATTAGCAAGTTAAGTTAAGCATTAGATATTTTGTAGATTTTTAATCAATAGATTCATGATAAGTAGGCAGTATTCTTTGAGTTGTGTCAAATTATGATATTGCTATTAGAATTCATGTACACTTTTTAAAGTCAAACTCATTGATTTATGAAATTTATTTGTAGTGTATGAAGTATTCGACAGAATGGATTTCTATGGGATTGCCTCAAATTATTCCTCTCTAAGGCATTCTATTGTTTCTATTTATCTACAATCATGTTTTTATCTTCTTTTGGATTCATTTCTATTGTATGTTTGAAATGAATTAGAAAGAATATACAACTTTTAGATTTGACACGTTGATAAAAGGGTTCAACACAATTGAATCATATTTTGATTAGATGATCAAATTAGTATGATCTAGAATGTTGATGATTTTTTTCAATATAATCAATTCATATCCTCATGTTGAATCATGAAGTGATTGAAAGTTTTTATACAAAAGCTTCAACACAATAGAATCATAACACAATGATGGATCATAAAATGCAATTTAGAATGGATCATAAAATGCAATTTAGAATGCCAATACACAAACTCCAATAAAATTCAATCTAGAAATAATCTACACAAGACAATAAACTATGAAAAATTGATACCATAATGAACTGAAATATTTTTTGTGTCTTTCAAATGTCGTGGCTGAAAAAACACAAAAAACATCCATGAGAAAAGCACTAGATAAGATCAAAGAAAGTGAATGATTTGCTAATGCTATATTCAATCTTAGAAAGTTACTATTGTCGCAAAATTTTGCACCCTTGCCCAAATTTTTTTACCTAAGGACAACCTTATGAAACATGGAAACAACCTCCAAGCTATGGGACATGAACTGTGAGGTTCAGTCTCTAGAGAAGGCTAGTTTCCTTTACTATCAGGATGAACCTAACTACTCTTGGAGAGGAAAAGGGATAAGTAATGCATGAAATAAAATCTACCTAATCTAACCTAACAGGTGATGCACCAAAATAGAGTGTTTAATCCTATCTCTACCCATACATGAACACTTGAACTATTATGACACCAAAAGATCTACACATCTAGAATTGTTTTAACCCAGAATATAAATGACTCAAGGAAGAAGAGAATTCACTTACATATCATTCATAGGTCAAAATATACAATCATGCAAATTTTAGAAATCCACAAAACATCAAGGAGAAGAAAATAGATCTTGCACAGTACATCAATGGCTAGAAGAAATAAGATAGGAAGTCATGAATAGTTTAGAGGAAAACGGAATTTACAATGTGCATGTGAAAACATGCCAAGGAACATAGAGAAGAACTAACCCTAACAAAGATTTTTAAAAATTCCTTTATAGTTCAGGCATAACTCAAATAGCTTCTACCTCAAGGCAAAGCACAACTACTGCCATTACGATTATAGAGAACAATCATACAGATCAAGAAAATCCAATCTTGGAACAAACCCAGATGCACTAAAATCTAATATTTTGCCAAAAGAACAACCTTGAGAATATAGAATGGTGGCCATTAATGCATAGCTAGGTAGATAGGTAACCATACAATGAGTGAGTTCTACTTTTTTGCATTTAACAGGTGTGGGAGGCAACTAAAATGATTAGTACTTGATTGACCAAATCAGATTTTCTATAACACAACTATTATTCTTCTATATTAGCATGCCAAGTCAGAAAGAAGCATGGGTCAACCATTCAAAAATTTTCCTATAACCTTTGTGTGAATTTATTGGTTGAAAACCCCTTTATTTTTAAATGTGGACAACTAAAAATATCCTTATGCTCAACTCAAAGGCCTATGATCCTATGATCGTCAAACAAGGTGAAAACTTGTCATATCATCTTTAGCCTAGAAGCTGACCCCTATGATCTTGTGATCACCAGTACATCTCATGGTCAAAAATATCCTGTATAAACTCTATGATCTTATGATCATAAAATTATCTTACCATTAGGCCCTCCTTTTATCCTTCTTATCATCTTACAACTATATGATGGCATAACAAAATCCCTCTTCGTAGCTTTGGAGGAACCTTTAACACCACCTATGATCTTAAGACATATTTATCATAAGATCACATCTATTTCTTAAAATTTTCATGATCATCTATTGTTATGATGTTATGATAGCCAAATATCGTAACATCAACATCTTAATCTTTCCTTCCTATGATCCCACGAATATAGTCTATATCATAAGATCATGTGACTCCTTTACCTAGCTTGGACACATGTTGAAACCTCACTATGTCACTATGGGTATCTTTCATGCAACTTTCATTTATGAAAAATTGATAACCACTTGATTATAATTCATTTGATGGTCCCAAGGATGCATCAACTTTTCCAGAACATAGACCAATAGAAAACACTACCTTTCACCGACTCACCTAAAAAAAATTTCACCTCTCTTGTGTCCCACACTGAGAACTAGACCCACTTGCCACATGTTAATCTCTCACTTTCTTGCATAATTTGAAGTCCTTGCATCTTGAGGAAGTGAGAATGTGACAACCCTCGATCCTTTTCAATCTAAAGGTGGATAAAACATGGCCCTGGAAAGGAATATTTCAAATGCAAAAACTTAGGAAAATATATAACCTAGGGTCTTGAAAAATTTACTTGGATGCCCTAATTTTAGACACCTAAATTTGACTACACCACTTTGGTAATCCTATTTAGTTATCTCTAAAGGCATCATTAATTAAATTCTTATTTAATTAATCCTTTACCATCCCCTAGCTGATTAATTTAATTAATCATCTATAGTCCTAATTGATAAATCAAATAACCTATTATTTATCAATTAAATCCTTTTCTTCTATCTAATTCCAAAATCCCCATTTATCAAATAAATCTATTTGATAAATAAAACCCTCAAATCTAATAAGCCCCTAACTTATCCCTAAACCCTCTTTTTAGCCTAATCCACCCCATCCACCCATACTAACCAAGCTTAGCTACTAACTCACCCACCCTCATGAATGCCATCCACTTTCAAATCTCTGACATCCCTAATCTAATCCTAAACCCAAGCCTAATCCACCCCCTAAACTTGTCACATTCCCTAAGCAAGCTTAAGACTTTCCTAAGCCAAGCAAAGTCAACAATCTCAACTCCCTCCAAAATATCCCAACCACCCAACAATGATTGCTCTTACAAAGGCAATAAAGACTCTTACAAGCCATAATGAAGGGTCTTTATGAAGATATTATCCCTTGAGCCTCCTTTTTTGACTCATCCTTGCCCTTTCCTCCACCCACTCACCCTGTGACATGTGTCACTCCCTGATTGGCTGTAAGGAAGCACAATCCATGTGCTCTCCTCTCATGCAATCTCAACCCTCCTTAACCATTTCCCCATCCTTACATCTTAACCCTCCATCCCTCAAGCCCTTAGCCTATAAATTGAATCCCCTCCCAAGCCATTTCATCACAACCTTTCAGCCAAAGTTATAATGCTAGTTTGAGAACCAAAAGCCATCAACCATACCCTTATAATGCCAAATTGAGAGCTCACAAAGCTACCAATTTTCCATTACCCATCCAACATCCATTGAAGCAACTTTTGAGCACTTTAGTATACATCCCAATCCTTAGACTCATCTACCAAGCAAAGAGCTAAATCCTATTGGGAGAGTCCATTCATTTGGCTCACATTTCCAATTGGGGTTTCCTCTTTAGTCTCTCATTTATGTTATGGTATTTTAGTTTCTAAATGCTTTTGATTTCTTAATTTAGAGTTTCTAACATACTAATATAGCATATACACTAATATATTTGAATATTTAAAATGTATGAACATTATTGATTTCAAATTCAAATATCTTCATTTTTGTGGGAGGGTGAAATTAGACAATAGTTACATTAAGTTATATCGTTATTGTTCTTTCCATCAAGATTCATATGAATTTGATTCTAATGAATAATGAATAACATACTAAGAATAAGAAGATTTGTACAATTCATATGAACCTATCATTTATGGTTTTGGATTTGATTGCATTGTTATTTTTGCATCAATGTCTTGGATCACATTCTATGATTCATCATATAAATAAGAGAAAGATAGCATGATGAGAAAGCATGATCCAATATAAATAACATAATTAAAGTCTTTAGCTTGTCTTCTTCTGAATTGCTTGTAGAATTGATGTTGTTGGCATTTATCTTGCTTATGCTTACTTTTGGGCATTCAAGAATTGCAAAGATTTGTATATTTGAGAGCTTAGGAAATTGCCTCAAATTATTTCTCTAATGTATTCTATTGTTTCCATTTATTTGCAATCATGTTTTATCTTTGTTTTCAAAACAATTCTATTGTATGTTTGAAATAAACTAGAAAGTATATGCAACATTTAGATTTGATTGCATAGAAGTAATTGCATTACATTCTATGGATTATCTTTAGAATGATAGAGTGTTAGAATACATATTTTAAGATGAATCGCAAAAGGTGGATCTGACAAGTTGATGAAAAGGTCAACACAATCGAATCATATTCTAATGAAATGATCAAATTATATTTATGATTCATTATTAAGATAATCATATTTGTAAGAAAATAACTAAAACTTGATAAGTTAATAGATATATTGCTTTCATATCAATACATAATCTATAACCATCTTCTAAACACCACATATTGCTTTTCAAAAGAATACATCAATTCATTCAACTTGGTCTCCAATGCATATATATGATGTCATTAAAAATAAAAACATGAAATTCCATTAAAATATATCAACATACAACATAATAACAATAATTAATATTGTTTTACATATGTCTAATAGACTTTTTACTTTGAGAAGTTCATGAAGTCTCATAGAAACATAGAAGCAAATCAATAACGAGACTAGCTACAGTATTTGACTTAATTTATTTTAAGAAGTTAAAGAAGTCTCATAATAGAAGGTAAGAAATATCAATGAAGGAGGAGTAGATTAATCAAAGTTGGGATAGCAACAATATCCTTATCCATCAAACTTTCCTCACAGTCACCATCTATGTCACACAAAACACCACTGTAGAGATGAATAAAACAAAAATATCCCAATGTATTACCACCACATTTATTCATGTCATAGCATGAATTAGTCTCCTCATAGTCACCATATTAACTACATACAACATTTTCATGATATGGATCTTCTTGAGCCATTGTCAATATACCTATCATACACACTGAACAAATCTACATCACTGTAATACATAAAAATTTCACTAATTCTCCCATTCTCTTTTTGTTTCTCTTGTATGTTATGTTGGAAAAAAACTCCATTTCATTCAAATTTATAACCATCCAAAACCTTACATATATCAAGAAATTTGTAGAGTTATGAACTTCGGCTACTATTATTGCCTTTGTGGAGAGGGCAAGAGTGAAATCTAAGAATATTATTGTCTAAGTGTAGTTATCAATAAAGTCTCCAACATTATTGTTCCAAGCATCATTTTCTTAGTGTGAATTTCTATGAAGTCTCCAAAATTATTTTTCCAACCATCATTCTCGTAGTGTTGGTATCCGTAAAGTCTCATCCTCCTAAGCCTTGATCTAATCAATAGATTGCATTCATCATGGATGATAATAAGAATCCATCTATTATATTTTTCTTGGCTCATACAAGAAACAAAAAGATATAATAGCCATAGGAATCCAAATATAGATTAGAAAACTGAAAGGGATTACACCACCAATAGATCTACTATATATTTGTCTTGTCTCATACAAGAAACCAAAAAAATGATAATGTCAAATCATAATTCAACATGTGGCACAAATTTTTTATTTAATAATTTAGCAAGCCATCACAATTGTGACAAGTAGCCATCTCTCCCACATCATAGCCATTAGATTCTAGTTGTCATTGTAATGAACTAATATAATGGGTATTTGTCACTCCCACAACATTGTCATCACATACCCATTGCAATTGTGAAAATAGACTAAAAATGAAAGCCATCGTATTCTCGACAGTCTACTATCGTAATTGAGACAACGTGAAGATGAAAATTTTCCCTTGCCTTCTTCCAAATTGTGATAGCTTTAGGCATTGCAATTGGGATAGATGATCTTGTCATTACAATTTACTACAAAAAAGTATGACGCTCAACCAATGAGAGCCAATTTATGGTATTGTCACTTGGGCAACATGTTTCAATCATAATTGTGATGGGTTGTCATCACAATTTAGGTCCAAATGTAGTAGTGCCCCTTGGATGATTACCTAGTAGCTCACCCCTACTTTGACAACATTGGAATGGTTAAAGATCTCATAGGGAAGAAATTCATACATGATGCTTCTATTGAAGATCACATGATGAACTGTGTAGATGACTATGTAATTGTTTGATTAGGAACTATTGTAGGATGGGTCTAAAACTTGCAAAAAGAGCCCTTAATATGCATATTCCTTTGAATATTTGGAACAAATATAGTCCTAATATGATATACCCATTATAAAATAGGGACATGATCTTTGAGAGGACTATAATGAATACTAATATTTATTGAGAAGAGAAAGAGGATATACAACATTGGGCTAGGCATGTCATTCAACTAACTAGAGATTGGGTAAGGAAACTTTTTCACTTGGAGCTAGTTCCTAATGAACCCACACTAAAGGAAATGGAAAGGCCCAAGAAAGGCAAGGGGACCAAAGTTACTATTCTAACTCACCAAGAAGAATAGGAGCAGGAAGCACAACCAAAGGAGGCTTAGAGAGAGGAAGGACCAATTTAGGGGGAAGAATCTCATGCTCCACCTAAAAAGATCCCAACCCAAATAAAAGCCTCTCCATCAATACCTAAGAGGGCTAGAAAAAAGATAGTGGTAATAGGGGAGAAGAGGAGGAAGCTAAAGGTGAAGAATTCCTCATCTCCTCCAATCCTAAAGACCATATCTAAGGAAGAAGAGGAAAAGAAAGGGGATGAGATTGAATATCTTCAACTCAATAGGAGCACCCACTCTACTAGAGTGATAGAAGAAGAAAGACAAAGTAGTGCAACCTAGATGCTTCCTTCAATTTTGGATTAGCCAATTTGACTTGAAGAGTTTATAGACTAGGAGGGATGGATGAAGTCTAGAGAAGGATATGAGTCTGATTCCTTTGACCTCTTAAAGCTTAATTGTATGCTTCCTAGGATACATTTGGAGGGAAGGGTAATAAGGGTCATGCCACAATATAATCTCTAGGTGAATACTAGAATTGATTGCCTCCACTTTTAGAAGGACCATTAGGTATACCACCTCCACCACTAGGAAATCCACCTTCACCTCCTCCTACACCAGAGCAAGAAACCACCCCTATGTCACTACTAATCACTAGATTAGATAGTCAAAATAGTTGGTAGGGATGATTTTCAATATTTACATACTAGTGAGGTTTCAAAAGAGGGAAAAAATATTGGAAATAAAGAGAAAAAATAAGTTTTAGATGGATCGGAACCTCTCCTTTGAGAACAATAACAACTATTTCATTAGTCAAGCCATCAACTGTGAAAAAAGTGATAGGGAAAAGAGCCCAACTTATGAGAAGACCTCATTTTTAGGCCATTAAATTTCTCCATCATGGTTAGAGCAATAAGTGTTGAATTTCCAACAAATTTATGGAGAGTATACAAAGGCTAAGGTGTTGGAGGCATTGCCAAATGTAGAGAAGAAACCATCACATATTTAAGGTGATCTAAAGTAGCTATCTTTTGTCATGAAAAATTAGAGAAGTGAATTGATAGAACACATAGCTATTCCTCCTTCCCATGCACATATTGAAGAAATTTCCCATAAGGATACCTAGATGCAAGAAATAGTGTTGGGGAAGGCTACTTCGGATAGGAGCAAAGTTTTGACTACAATAAGAGTTAAACGAGTGTTTCAACACTTGGATGAAGATGAGGTTAAGATTTTAAAATTGAAAAGAAGAATGGTCTTCTATGGGATTTTTTGGTGTTTTTAAACTACTAAGCAACAAAATACTTGATGCCAAGATGATGAAGAACAACTTATTCTAAGGGTTAGCTATATCCTATGCTTAGCTAAGTTGTTCTCAAATCTAGACCTAACTTCAACAAAACCACAAGGATTTTCTACTCTTTAGGTTCTACAAAACCAAAGTGGGTGCACCTAAGGGATAAATGCTTCAAAATTAGATACTATCTTCACACTTGATTCATTTAATGATATTCTTTTACAACACTCATCCCTTATAGTAGATATTTATTCATAATTCTTATCAATTTTACACATAATTCAGAGTAACAAGAGCTAACCAAAATACAAAAAAATAATGCAACCAAGTACTGACTGGTTATGATATTCTTGATACATTAAAGTAAAATTGGTTTGATTTTTGAGATTTTTTCTTGATGCTTCCTCCACGATCTCTTCACATGCAAACTAAAATACTTGATCAATGTCTTATTCATTAGGATCTAGAGTCTATCCAATTATTTTGACATAATTTATTGCATTACAATTAATATTATTAGCAATTTTCCTTTAAAACTCATTTTTATGCTCAACCTTCTTTCTGCCTAGAAATCTTATCATGTCACTCAAGAATTTACTTAATTCATTGAATTAAAAGCAATAGAAAAATGATATACAACTTATTGTAGTTGCGTTAAATTGAATAAGCTTTACCCATACAACCTCAAGATAACTAGTCAAAAACAATGGAGACAAGATTTAGAGAAAACAGATATGGTGGCATTTTATCTTTGTATTAATTTTCTTTGAAAATCATACAACATTAGAATAAAACTTAGAAAAATTGAGGACAAGACAACATGATACTTGAATGTTAGTGTATTCTCAGATTTGTAGAGAAAAATACATCACAAAAATTTACATCAAGGAAACTAGATTGAAAGTAAATATAGCAAAAACTAAAAATTACATAATACTTTAGACCCTTTCTCTAGCCTTAGGGTCTCATTTATGTAGCATGAGATGCAACAAGCTTCAATTTTAGAGAACAATGATAGTTGTCCTTAAGACAAAAAGATATTTACAAAAGGTTATTGTCACAAAAGACAAAATTTGGTGCAACAAAAAGATTTACATCATGAATATTCCTTTTGTGGGACCACTTTTACTATAGCTTCTTTGTTGCTAAAGAGTTTGTAGTTGGCCTTGATATAATTGTCATTCCTTAGAGTGTCTGACCATTGGACTTACTTGTGACAAACTAGGCTTTGATATTTGAAAATTGAATTTACCTCATGGTTCTCCATCCAGGACATCATGTATTGACAAACTAATAGTTACATTTAATTCTTCTACTGCTAATTTAATTAGTTTGAACTTCTATACTTGTTACTATAGTTGATTACTTATCTTTCTCTTTTTTTCTTTAACTAATGCATTAATTATTTGTAGCTCATCTAGGTCCACCTCATCTTCATCAGTTTCACCGAGTACCAATAGTTTTGAATGTACAAAATTTACCACCACTTGTCAAAAAGTGTGCCATCTAGCCAATCAAAACTCAATATTTCATGTTGCTTCTTTAAAACATATTCTCCTAATTTATTTATTTCAATAAATTCCTCCTTAAGAGAATCAATGAATATTTGAACTTTAACAATTTTGTCCATTGTTTTTGCCCACTATGCATGCCCCTTTTTAAATTTATGATCCTATTAATTCTAAGGCATAAAAAATCATTTGATTCTTTGTCCCATTCTTCCTTGTCCTTTAGTTTATCTATTTTCCTAAGTGCGTGGGGGAAAAGCACAAGTTTTTCACCAAGATACTTTGATAAGTAGTTTATGATTCTCTTCTACAATTCAACCCTCTTATCATCAAAATCAAAGATAACATTAGACACATCAATGGTTTTTTTCTATTTTCTCACAAGACAAACTAATGACTGAAAAACATAAAAGAGTGATATCCATGTCACTACAATTCCATTTATTCACAATTGGCTCCAAAGTAACCTTACTACTTGTAATGCCCCACCAAGGGATCCAAAGAATTTTACTAAGTTTGCCAAACAATTTTTTTTTTTAAACATGAAAGATAAAACCATTCATAAAATTTGCGGAAGTAATAGCAACAATTCAAATGAAAATAAACATAACATATATACATAACAGGCTACATTCTTTAAAGATCCCTTAACGTTGTATCACATCTAAATTAACTATTCATCTAACATCCCATCCTTATGAAATAACAATGATACATCCAATGTACTTAAACAATATACAAGTGTCCTTTTGTAATTATATTTTAGTTTAGCTCAATCATCCACTATACATATCACAGGGTATGAAAAGCTTAAAAGAATAAACATCCAAGTAAATAAAGTACATCATCATCATCTAATATTAATCCATGATGCAATAACATAAATGAAACCACATATCATACATGATACATCATCACAAAAGATATAAACATCCATCACAAAAGATAACCATATATCACAAACATAAATAACTAAGTGCATGGTTCCTCCCAACTGTAAATAGCATCATTAGACCATCATGAATCCTAGCCATCCCTCCGTGCGTAACATTCCAAAGCACCGAAGAGATCATCGGTACTAACATAGTAGGAATGTCACTCCTAAAACATCCTACTAACATGCAAAGTAAAGCATAATAAATCATCAACTAACATATGCAAAGTAAAGCAAATCATCAATATAAAAAACATACCAGTAAATACATCCATCATAAGGTATATTATCTATCATAATGCTCCAAAAAAATAATGAAGAATAAATACCAACCAAGGATACTCCAGCCACGGTGTCTCGGATGGATCTCAAATGATAAAAGTGGAAATACACTACCACCTGACCGCGTGGAACCTAAGTGGTCCACTCCCACCGTGCTGAGGAGATAATCTCAAGTCCCAAATAGGATATCAATACATAAGGCACAAATCTCTATAAGTCCAAGAATCCTAAAATTATACTAACTCAAAGGTTCCATCACACAAAACCAACATCTAATTCCCAAAGGCACACAAAGACATGTAGGAAACCTACTCTGCAAGCGGAAAAGTGTCATCGCAATTATCACGTACAAGTTACCTTGATAGTTAGCTAAACTCCACGGGTCCATACTGATCTCATGCGGCCACTAGTATCCTCTCATACTGACGAGGCATACTACGGAATGCATGGTCACAACCATGTGTTCTCACTACTCCCATCCTAGCCTATACAAGCACTCAAGGCATGGGTGAGAACATTAAAACAATTATCTTTTTAGGTTCATTTAATCCCCATTTAGTGTGTAAATGTTATCACTTATTAACCAAACTTACAATGAGTTACCCTGGCAACCACTTAGGGCCCCGGCCCCCATTGCAAGCCACTTCCTGACACTATAAGTAGATTACCTACCCTAAGCTCATGGAATCATAAATCTCAAAATCATAAAAGATAATCCATAATAAAATCATCAAATATGCATAAAAGCTTCAAATCTCCATAATAAGAATCATCAAATCTCCATGAGCATCTGAAAAAGCATCCATAGAAAATTATGACCACAACAGTTCTCTATTGGCAACTGAAGGCATCACTGGTAATCATAATAATCATTGGTTCTCAATAACCACAATATATCTCAAGATAAATCACAATATCCATTGGTTCTCAACAAGCAACCAAGAATATCTCAAAATCATACTAATCAAAGATTGCAAAATGGTTGAGTCAAACATGTCACAACATGACATCATCAAGAAATAAATTCACATTTCAGTCCCATCATGGCGACTAGAAAATAATCCAAGGATAATTGATCGATGACTCAAAAATGATTAGCTCAAGTGTCTCATATACATCTCAGCTTCACACATGAAGACTGATGAACAAATACAAACATTTCATAGAGCATACGATCACATTACCATGGTTGGGCTTATAAAGATCAAGACTAAATAAGATCAACATGCCAACACATCTCATAACCCCCAAACCTCTGGTAACAACCTAGGACTGGTCATCACTAGACAATCCAAAATCCAAAACAAGAAGCATAAAGAATACACGATGCAAACACATGTTTTGGTTTTGCTATATTACATAGTTGATTCAAGTGTAGAGGTTTCCAATCTTCTGTTTGCAAGTATACTTCAAGTGTATAGGATTTATCATTTGACCTACACGTCAACCCATTTGTTCCTTGATAGCATTATCCTTCTTTTATTAAGAATTACATTCTAAGAATAACTTAAGGATAAATATTTACTCATTAAATCATTTTCTTTACTTGCTAAGATCCATAACTTACTAATTGATCAACTCTTCCTTAATGTTACTTCTACATTTCAACATAATCAAAGGATCATTATTCATTCATAAAAGAACCAATTATCAATCTTCTATTAAGAAGATTATAACTTAATTAAAATGATCAATTTAATTTACCAATTAACATAGGTACATGATTCCATGACTTTTGTCATTTAATAGTTTTCAATTCAGTATTACTACGACTCACCATTAAAACATCTAAGGTTGTTATTCAAGTCATGAGAGTACGACTTATCAACTTCGATGTAAATACTTCACAACTTTGCTAGAGGAATCGATATTAGCATATCAATTAAAACACTATTACATAACTTGATTATTAATTAAATCTAATTAACTCTAATTAATTCAATTAATAATTACAAATCTAGTTGACTAATAACTAACAATAGTTTGTATGTAAAAAGTCATCTACAATCCAAATATTCATATTAATAGTTGAATAACTTGTTAATACCAAGCTATGTTGGAAATCTTATTAATAAATCTATAATGACCACCATCGCCATTCTATCAATGAAAACTAACTTTTCTTTGACAAACCTGTATTATTGATAATCATTTAGTTGAACCTCATTTGATTCAACTAATTATCAATCAACTATATTCCATTTCAATAACATTAGGATTAGTAATAGTTTAATAACTAATAACAAGTTAAAATAAATCTACGATAACATATTCTTTATTATTTTTGCTAGTAATGATGTCACTAGTAAATTAAATATAACTTCCTTAAGAATCGTTCCCCGGATAAGATTTACCAATAATCAATAGGTAATCATTTGTCCAAAATAATCTTTGATGATTCTAAGTATAATGATCACCAACTTCATTAATCACAATTTCATTTATGATAACATGAATTAATTTCCATTGTATTTTTCCCCCCTTAATTTGATCTCAACTAAATTCTTAATACTATACTTCAATTATTAACTAATCTCAATTAGATTGAACTTAATTGAATCAATTAATAATTATATAAACTTATATATACTATCTTTCATTAATAATTTGTTAAACTTAACAATTATTAATAAATAATAACTCACTAATAATTTCAATATTCAATTATAATGATTGATATTCGAACCAATCAATGAATAAAAACTAAATCATTAGTATCTCTTTTCTTTTAATTTTCTCTCATCCATTTACTTAGATTGACTAATAACTAATTACACTTCTTCTACTATTAATTAATTTGAATTAAATTTGATTTAATCAGATTAGATAATAAACTATATAAAACTAATGCATATTAATAAGATTCTAATAAGGGAAGATTTCAATAATATCTTAATTCATTCCATGCTTTGATATATTATTTTTGTGAAGTTAAGCATAAAGAACTCTTGGTTATGGGAAATGGAGAATATCTATCCTTGAATAAAATAGTTCCAGTATGACAGCCATATTTTCCTAATGAACTGTTGGATCGGACTAAAATTTAAATATGTTGGAGAGGGCCAAGTTGTGCCAATTTTGATTGGAGCGATCGAATAAATTCGATCCCGATAAAAAGTTATGAATAACTGAGTTCAGGTCTATCCAAGGGGTAGCGACAGGGCAATTTGTGATGAATTAAGAATTTTCTCTTAAAATAATTGTTCTCTAAATTTAACCATAAAAGGGTTTATTCATACACATCTAAAAATATAATTGATAGAAAGATTACATCTAATCATTCGAATTTTCACCATAAAATTTCTATTTTAATTCCAAATCTTGTCTTTCTAATTTAATATAAATTCGAACCCAAACCCGATTAAAATATAATTTCTTTCTCATTTGGAACTAGGGTTTTTCTATTGTTTTCTTCTCATCCAAATAAAATATCTAGATTCCAATTTCAAATAATAGATTCAATCACAGAGAGTATTCAGACACATAAAACAGATATGATGAAGACAGGAAGAGAAAGAGTGCAAAGGGAATATGAGAATATCACGAGTGTACTTGGACACTGATGCTACTTTGCCATGCCTCAGAAGTCCATAGAAAATCCCTTCCTTCTCCATCATTCACAATTCTTTCAAGAATCCAAGCCGATCAAATCCTCCAAGTGATTAGAAGTGCTAAAAGGAGCATAGGAGCAAGTAGAAAATATATGAGTATATGAATCTTCTCTCATGCATATAAGCTTTGAAGCTTCTATTTTTTTTTAGCTTGTAGCTCGAGGCTTCCATTAAGCGTGTAGCTTTCATTAAGCTTTTCTTTTAAGCTTCTATGAATGCCTGAATATCAAGAGCTCTCAAAAAACTTTTGGAATGCTTCTTGAAACTGTTGAAAGGTGTCACCAACTAAGCATGGGTCTTTTCCATTTTTTTTTGATGAGTCATAGAATTGTAGACGCCTTGTGCTTAATTGATGCACTAACCCTTGTGTTGTTGACACATGTTAATTTCCATGCAAGCTTATAACTCCAATTTACTTTTTATATAATCTCTATTTAAATTTTATAACTTTCATTTTAATTTTTATAACTTTTATTATTATTATTATTATTAATTTTAAATTCTAGTTTTTTTTTATTTAATTCCTTTTCCTCAATAATTCACATTTAATTAATTACAATCAAAATATAAAAGATCATGATATTTTATTAATTTTCTCAAATAAATAATTTATTAATTAAATCTATTTATTAAGACTTAATTAATGGAAAATTCACCATAGACCTCCAAGATAAAATATGAAAACCCATCATAGAACAAATCATACAAAATAAATCTAAAGGGTTAAAAATCATGAAATATGTCATCCGACACATTCGGTGGGTATTCAACTCAGATACTTGTCCTAATTTTCCAATTAGGGCAAATGGCTCAAAGGGTTGGGATTTGGACTTGAGAATTTATCTCCCCTCTCTTATCATTGAGATAATGTGATAGGGTACGCTCATCCTGGCAATTCAGGGAAGTCGATACCCGGTACCTGCAACCTGCATAAAAACCATGCATGTACAAACACAATATATACTAAACTAAACAGACAATGGTAGGAAGTGGTGCATCATGTAGATCCCGACTAGCAGGTGACTACGACTCCCTTCCTTAACCACATCAGACACGCCATACAAAAGCAAACACGCAAGGAAAACACGCACACCATACACATGCAAGTATGGGGTAAGTATCCATAAAAAAGCACATATGATAATAAATCATCTTACTAATCATCATTAATAATTGAAAGCAATGTAATAATCATCATCAATAATTGTGAGCACTAAAAATAATCATCATACATACATGAAATGTAGAGTCTAAGTAATCTCATCACATAATAAACTGAATCCATAGCACAATATCTGATAATCTCAAAAGAATGCTGCTAACCAACAACATAAAACTAGTTCTAAAAGAGTTCAACAACAATAACAAAATGCGAACTAGGGCAGGCACTACACTACTTTTTATCTCATTCCATATGTTCATTACCTTTTCCAATTTCTCATAAAATATAGGCCAACTAATCTTATCTACCAGATACATGATTGTTTTTCTTATTTTGTCCTCATATTAGATATTCAATTCCACATGTAATGCCCAAAGTTTTCTCTTCTCCTCTCAAAAATCCTCAATTATATAAAGTTGAGGTCTCTATGGACTATCTAGTAGCTCTATGAGGGGAGTTGACTTGAAAGGTTCAATTGGAAGATGAGGAGGATAAGTAATGTTGGGTTGGCTAGATTCTCCCACTATTCTTTTTCAAAGTTGCTTGTCCATTTGGGCCATCTAAGCCTCCAATTGATGTATCCTATTTCCTCTTTCCTCATATGCCTTTAGCATCTCTTCAAATCTAGCATTGAGCTCCAAGAATTTATTCTTGTCTTTTGCAGCAACAACAACTCAAAAATCCATATTTCTTTGGTCATTAGAGACACTTTTTTACTATCTACCTCTCCTACCTTGTACACCATGAGGCTACATGTATGTTTAGCATTTGATGCTTCTTGTATTCTAATTTTATCCTTTTTCTGAATGGACCATATCACCAATTCTTGATGTTCATTACTATATTTCAATCTCTTATGGGTCTGCAAGACCTCTTCTTTAGTTTTGAACTAAGTATCTATTTCTTTCCTCATAGTGTCAAAAACCATGGCATTTGCAGTATCTCATTCAGGTAATATCAAAACTCATGAATCCTTCAGCAATTGTCTCCCCCTTTAGGGGTTATTTTTGCAAACTCCTCCATGAAACTAGCTTTAACTTCTTCAATTTCAAAGTCGCTTTTGCTAAGTTGTCATGCTTTGATCATTTTACACTTGGCCTTAAAATTATCAATATTTCTTCTCCACAAGAATTAAGGAAATGCTCTTGACTTAACAAAACTTTCATCATCAATAAATTTCTTAGAGGCTTGTGCTATTATAGGACCTATTTTCTTACCTCTATAATCTCCCATAGTGAGAGCTAGTGTTGGCATAGGAGGTTCCATAGAAGCACCTTCTTCTATATCTACTATTGAAACTATAATATCTCTCTCCCCTCTCATTTGTCTCAACTTCTCTCTTAAGGATATGTTATCATCTATTTGAAGTGGCTTCTAGGTAGGGGAGTATTCTTCAAGCTTAGAAGATGATCCTTGCTCCAATTTTTGTTTCTTAGGTTTGTGTGTAACATGTGGGCTTTTAGAACGTGGTCTTTTGTATTAAGGAACAAGTTGTACACTTCTAGCCACTATATACCTAGATTTCTTTTGTAATGTGTACTGCCCTGGGTTCAAAACCATCTCACTTGCCAGTCTTTTCTTGACTTCAATGGCCTTATTAGGGTATGCTTGTGTTAGAATTTTCTTCTTCTCATTCAAAGTTTGCATAAACCCAACAAAGTTATCCATCAACATATCAATTTTTATACCCCATTATTTTCTATCAGCAAGGGGATCATAGTTTGGCTCAAAAGCATTTATAAAATCCAAGACCTTGGTATATAGTTTCCATTTCTCCTTCCTAAGTTCTTGCTCTTGCAATGAGAACTTATTCCTAACTATATCTTCTAGAAAACATGCCATATGTTTATGAGCTTTGGCTTTAGTTCTTTCTCTAAATAAGTCATAAAATCCCTCTAGGTCTATAAAGTAGGCATGAGATTGAGACATTTGATATTTATCTAAAAGCTTCTCCAAGTGCCTACATCCCTTTTTGACAAAAAAAAAAATTGTGCACAATAGTAATTTTGGGAAAGAAAGTACCTTTGGATTTTCCCAAAAATACTCTTTCTTCCACTAATCCTATCTACAATAGACACTCAACAATTCCTACTTTCAAAGGTACTTAATAGGGTAGCACATGTAGTTTTTCCATAAACCATAAACTCTAAATATAATAGACACTTCATATGGGATGTTGTCTCCCCAATTGTGACTTACCATCAACCCTTTGGCATGATCCTTTGGTCTAATCAGTTCCAATAGAGCTTGAGGTATCCTTGGGCTATCCCCTACTAACAACATTCTAAGCATAGAGGAAAAATACTTGTCAAATCTAACAAAACTTGTATTAGTTACTTCCCATGTCATGTTCACACTCCATAATTGGACAGGGAGTTTTTCTCCGTCTCTTTCCAATTCTAACTTTATTATTTTTTAGAGAAAATGGTAACTCCCTTATATAAACATATGTACATTAGAATGGAGTACCAGTAGAATGGATTATTAACTTTAGCCTTTGCAATACCCATTAACCCAATATGAATTTATTTTTCCAAGAGAGTAGAAAAGTGAAAAATAGAACTCATACCATACTGAAGGGTTTGAGAAATGATGAAGACAATGGAAACTGGGATGTGGTAGGGAGATAAATACAATGCCTATGCTCTAGGGTTGAAATACTTTTTCAATAATGGCTTTGGAGTGTTTGATGTAACTAGGGGTAATGATCCTATTTTGACATAATTCTCTTGTAATGGTCCTCCCCTTAAATAAATCATCTATGTATCATACCTAGCCTGGAGGTCTTCTATATCTATCTTCTCATGGACTACATGGTTAGGGTTCAATTTGATAACCTCTCTAATCAATTTTGGCGAAACCCTAAAAAGATTATCACCAGCATGATTCTTCACAATCCTAGTTATTGGATCATATTTCTTTGACATTATCACAAGAAAATCATCATCAAAGAAAACTCCCAAGATAATTAATTTGCCAATTTCAAATTTCTATACATTATTTAGGGGAGTATCTAGTCTTCTCTCTACAAACCATTTACAGAAAAGTTGTAATCCTCCAATAGAACTTCAACATCTCTCAACCAATTTGCTTTGTCAGAAAAATCCTTGTGACCAATAACCTAGGGTTCTTTGGAATAAATTCTTTTCTCCTAGCAAGCTCATTCATGGATTGTGGTATTTGCTCTAAGAAACCATCATGTATAACCCTTTTTAAGTAATCCATCTTTCTTGAAAATTCCCTTCATGGATACATGTTTAATAATTAACTTGTTGTGAATATATTTTCTCAATTTTCTAGAAACCCAAGATACTTGCTTGATTTTCTTGTTTTCCTACTTTGAAAATCACTTAGTAGTAAATCAAAATCCTCAGAAAATTCACACCCTTAAGTCTAAAAATCTTCACTTTGTGAGAATTCTACAATTTTAGTGTTCAATAAAGAAAAATCAAAATTCTTATTGCAAAATTAATCTTACACAAAATATCATTGATCAGACTTAATGCCCCAATAGTCATATTCATGTCGAGCCATGAAATTTGAAATTCAACCATCAATCTTCACAAATCAAATTACTTAGCTTTAAACTTAAAATGACTACATTACCTTTTTGTGAAATTGGCCATGCATCAATAAGGTTCTTGCCTACATTTTATAAAGTTTGAGCATTTTCAAAATGTGGGAAAGCACTAGCCATTGATCTTCATGTGATCGATAATCATGAAAATATTTGGAATTTCTACATTTTCTTTCAATATTTTAGGCCCACTTACACAGTCACCCTCTAACTAATTAAACACATAGATTTCTCAAAAAAATGGCATAAGACATTTTGGCATGTGTCCCAACTCAACATTACTAGGAAACCCTTTGAATGACTAACCCCACTAGTCCACATGTTAGTCAGGCTCTTCCCCACTTTCATTAAACATAGAGCATCTTCATAAAGTTGAAAGTGCTCTCCATAATTTTTACCTTTTTCAACACCTAGTTAGCAATAATAACCAATGAAAATGAATTAACTTTTCCAGTGTGTCCTAACAATAGTCTGACAACTCAGAATTATCTTGATAGGTTCAATCTTTGCAACTCATTAAATAACTAACCTCATCAGGTACACATGTCATATAGGCACTTCCCCACATTTACTAAGGTTCAAGCACTTTCAAATTGTAGGAAAGTGCTCATCATTGATCTTTCTATCATCAACAATTTGTAAGATAAGACCACAACATGATTAAAATACTTTCAAAGAATATTAGTGGGTTAATATGAGGTTAAAACCATGGTTTCAAACAAAATTTAGTAACAAAATAATTATAGGAAAGTATTTTAAAAATAAACATGAATAAAGTAAAGAGAATTTCTTAAAGTGAAAATCTTCCTGTGTAATTTTCCAAAATAAAAGAATACTTTCCTATTTTTTTGAAAACTAGATCATAGCAATAAGGGTTTCATGAAACTTAATTTTTTCATCTAGGGTTTTGAACACACCTTACCTCTAAAATCATAATCCACTGGGTTTTCACTATGAAATGCAACAAAATTATTAAAATTGAAAAACTAGGCCAACATGAGTATGTAAAGGAGGTATTTGGTCCATTAGACCCTGACATCCTAAGGTTACCCTAGTGGCTTCTCTAAAAAATTGAGATTGAAGCCTAACACAGACAAGCTCATTGTTGTACATGTGTCATAGATGCTGCCATAATTTTGAGGATAGAGGTACAAATAATTGAAGACAATATGAACCTATTGTACTACAATATTCAAAAGAATGTTGAGAGACTAGTCACAATAGTGGAACAAGATTTTGGGTTGATGGACAAGGTGACCACTTGGACCAACGATTTAGAAGCATTAAAGACCATTAAGGGTCAAACATATCATATGCTATTAGATATTTATTTAACGAAAGAGTTATATAAGATAGATGTCAAGATTGAGAAGATAAAATGGTTAGAAATAAGGTTATGATGGGGCTTTACAAGTATATTTAGGAAATGAAAGGTAAGGCTTTGGAATAGTTTTTGGAGGCAGATAAGTATTATAATGCCACTAGCTTGGAAATCTTTATAGATGGCTCGAAAACTCAACTAACCTCACTTCAAATATTCATGTAATAAGTCCATGCATTTTTTGAAACAATAGCTTCTAAAGATGATGTTTGATGTGTATTTGAGACTAAGCAGGCACTTAAGGAATTAGATTCCAAGCTCAAAGATTTTACAAAAATTTGATAAGAAATCAATGACTATCATCGAGAAGTACGCATTAAGTATGAGTCTTTACATTTTCCAAGTACTGACAAAATCACCACCACATTTCAAAAGTTCAATGAGGAATATCTAGACATCATTTTGGTGAAAGGGTCACAAAACCTAGATGTTGGAATTTGAAATTTTGACACTTAGAAAAGAAAACTTCTCTCAATTATGATCCTACCACCTAAAGTTGCACTAGTGCAAAGGTGCACAAAACACATAGGTGAAATTTTCACAAGGTGCACCAAAGTTCCAAACACTAAGTTGTGGACATCAACTACAGTGCAACTTATTTGCACCGTAGAAAAGCATGCCCAACTCTCTTTTGCCTGGATGTCATGTCTCACTTATGTCTTGTCTGACATGAGAGTGTCCTTCCCTACTAGCAGAACTTTAAAATAAATAAATCCATCTTTTACAAAATGATTTCATCCATGTATTAATTACGGGGTAACACTTTTTTTATTAATATTTCAAGTGGAAATATTTTTTTTGAATTATTCCTTTTAGAATTTGAAGTGTTTTAAATGTTTGAATTCATACATTAAAATTTTAATTTATTTTTTATTTATCATAAAGTTATTATATAGCATCAAAAGAAAAATTATTAATTATTAAATTTGAAATAGAAATTATATTTTAATGGATTGTGAAAATGTGATATTGTTAAAAGAAATAAGATGAATAAATATAATTTATTTAGTAATAAAAATAGAATTATTTTAATTAATATGATTACATTTATTTAAAATATAAATATAAATATTATAAAGTATTTGGCCTAAATTTTATTTCAAAAGATAAAATAATTAACAAGAAGTAAAAATTATATTTAAAGAACTTGACAATATGTTTATCCTATTAATACAAATTTTGATGATTTTCTACAACTATTAAAATCAAACATATTTTTTTGAAATATTAAAATCACATTTTTGTTGGTTAAATTAGTAAACTTATTAACTTTATAGAAAATTACACTTATTAGTAAGTAAACTTTATGTTTCTTCTAAATTAATTTTCTATGTTTTAATTGATTTGTTTACTTCGACTCTTATATGTCAATTTATGACCCTGATTAATATTGTCTTAAACTTAACAATTTACACATTTTAATAGTTAGAAATCTTTGAAACTATTTTACATTTATAAATTTTAATAGTTTCACACAAAATTATAAAATCATATACATTTATTTAAATAATAAGATATAAGTTTAATATTAATGATATTACTTTTTAATTTTAAATATAAAGCTATTTTTAAAATTATTTTTAAATTGTTTATATTATTATAACTAAAAAAATTTAAAATTTTATTAATTAAAAAAATAAAAATGTAATATTATTGTTTCTACTTAGCTAGGCACCATGTTATTGCTAAAAAAATTGTTAAATTTTTTTTTGTTAATTAAAAAATTATAATTTTTTAGTTATTATAATTGTATCTATATATTGCTAAAGGTAAGTACTTAGAAGTGGCTTGTTAATTTTATAGAAAATTATATGCATACATACCAAATTAATTTATTTATATAATGAAAAACAAAAAATTTAAAAAAATTGTCTATAGTAATATTGCATTAATTAAAATAGATTTACTTATATCTAAAAATATAATTTGTAAAAATAATTTATTTGATAATGAACTTAAATTTAATTTACATAATATAAAAATTAAATAAGATCATATATATATATAATCAATTTAATTTTCAATTCAACTATATATAAATTTTTATTAAAATAAATTTTTAAATATATAAAATGTAATAAATTAAAAATAACCATTAAACTAGGAAAACAAAAATTACAAATACCAGCTAAATATTGTAATTTCAAAATTCAATAAAAAAAATATTATAACACTAATTTAATAAAAATTATAATATTATTTAATGTTATATAATTACAATTTAATCATTCAAATATTCAAATAAAAAGTATTCACTTTAAAGTTAATGTTTAAGATGTACAATTGTAAATAAAAACTAACAATGTCATTGTAGGGAAGGATACTGAAGTGTCAAACAAGACATGCAGGAGGAGACAATTTTGGGTAGGATAGAATTGGGTAGAGCTTACTACGGTGTACCACAAATAAGTTGCACCATAGCTAGTGCCTAAGTTGTGCTGACAATTTGGATTAGTTGTGGTGTCATTGATAGTTAATTGCTAGTTGTTATTTTTGAGAATTCTATGCACTAAAAGTGTATTTTGACAATAATTTAACCCCTAGAAATGCCTAGAGCAGACTGAGGTTTCATTTTATGAAGCTCTAGTGACTCCTAGATCATTCAATGGTTTTGTTGTGT